>CM029016.1:147488328-147740128 GCA_016801055.1 Panax notoginseng | reverse complement strand
CTGTCAAACCATTCACAATACAAGTCATTCAACTCAAAGGAGTTGACAATCCTTTGAAAGTGGTTGCTCCAGAGTCAATCAACTTACCATTCAGACCACAATATCCTGTTATCAGCTTACAAAAAGTCCCCTAGAATTATGGAGAAGCTGAATGATTCACCTCTCATACAACTGTTGTAGTGTCGAAGGAAAATCAATTGTGTCTTCCCCAAAGGGTGGTGAAGCCCACCATCAAATCAAAGGGAAAAATTCCCATGGAGAAGATTGAAAAACTCCTCCGTACTATGCGTCATAATGAAGCCAAGGTGGTTTTAAGCTTAAAAGAAGCTCCACATCAAATCTCAATATTGGACTTGGTTTTTTCTTCTGAGGATCACAGGAAGATTCTACTAAAGGTTTTGGAAGAAGCATACTTTCCAAAATCAGTGGATGTAGAAAATTTTCAACATTTGGTTAATCACATTTTTAACAACAATGTGATATCTTTTACTGATGATGACATACCGCCCGAAGGGACCGGTCATTGCAAGCCGTTACGTATTATGATTTTGTCCTCTGGATACATGCTAGCTGGAGTATTGGTAGATGGAGGTTCGTCTCTGAATATCTGTCCTTACGCTATGTTGGTGAAGATGAACGTCAATCTCAAACGGATTCGGAGAAGCCATATGGTTATTAAAGCTTTTGATGGATCCCGTCGAAATTCAGTCGGAGAGATTGAGCTGCCAATTGAGATTGTCCCCATACATTTTGCGTATCTTTTCACGTGCTCAAAATAGATACAGGATACAACTTGCTTCTGGGGAGACCATGGATTCACATGGCCGGGGCAGTCCCTACCACTCTTCATCAGCAACTTAAATACATTATCAACAATAGCCTAGTCAGAGTCAATGCTGAACCGGAATGTCCTTCACATGGTGACATGCCACTCATCAGTTTCAATTTTGATGTTGAGCCGATCAATTTTCATACCTTGGAAGTGAGCAACACTCAATACCATTCCATTGGTACGCCATTGCCCGTACCCAAGATTTCTATCGAAGTGAAGGCAGCTACTCGAGAAATGATGTCATTGCGACACCAGCCGGGACAAGAGCTGGGTAAAATTCATCAGGGTATTAAGCACCCGATTCAAGTGTCCAATCAAATTGGGACAACCAGACTAGGCTATTCTGCCAGTTCCAGTTACAGGAATCCACATAAGCATAAGCAGATTCCTTTAGCTTCAGCCACACGGCGATTATCTCCACCGGTAAATCCAGAGTCTGCACAAACTCTGGTAAAGGTGTCAGCCAATGTAATGGCTATGTTATTTCCCAAACCGATACCGGTAAAAGAGAAAGAAGTCTTTGTTCCAGATACCAAGGTGGAAGAAGAAGAACGAAGAATTAAACAAGACATCGTCTGAATGATGTCAGGCATACGCATCATTGTCCATGATGAACATACAAACAGATATACCCCAGACGATGATTCCCCAGACGTAATGGTCATCGTTCAGGAAAAAGAGGACAATGACAGCCCCTCCATCACTGTAGTCCACCCAGACTTCATTCTTACCAATTGGAGCAATACTCCTTTCATTGGTCGACAAGGGTAAAACGGGCAGGAACTCCTTCTGCCTTGTAGATATCATAACTGCTTACTTTTCTGTACAGTATTAGCAGTCATTATGTCAGTATATGCTAACACTTTGTATGATTAAACAGTTTCATATATATTAAGTGAAAGCATATTTTGTTTCAGGACTCTGAACTTAGATGTGCATGTACTTGCTGATAAGATGCCTTTTCTCCACAAGGATTATAACTTTGATAAAAAGTTGGACTCAGACTTGATGGAAGTACAAGAGGACATTGAGGTACCTCAGGATGTCAAAAAATGGGTCGAAGACAAACCTAAACCCAACCTTGATCAAACCACCTCCTTCAATCTCGGAACCTTAGAAAACCCTAAGTTAATCTAGATTGGTTCAGACCTTACTCCAAACCAGAGGAATGACATGGTTACACTACTAACCCAATTCCAGGATGTGTTTGCATGGTCTCATGAAGACATGGTGAGTTTGTCCCCTGATATTGTCCTTCATCGCCTTCCCATTAAAGAGGGATTCAAGCCAGTTAAGAAAAAGCTCAGGCGATTAAAATCTGAGTGGAGTTTAAAGGTGAAAGAAGAAACTGTGAAATAATTTCAAGCTGGTATCATCATGGTGTCCACATATCCTAAATGGATATCCAACATCATTCCCGTGCCTAAGCCTGGAGGAAAGGTGCGAGTTTGCATGGATTATCGGGATCTGAATAAAGCTTGCCTTAAAGATAGCTTTCCCGTACCATTTATCCATATTCTTATTGACAATACTGCTCAATACGACATATACTCCTTTGTTGATTGCTTTGCGGGGTACCACCAGATCATGGTTACAGAGGAAGATCGTGAGAAAACTGCTTTCATCACGCCTTGGGGAACCTTTCGCTTCAGACGGTTGTCTTTCGGCCTCATCAATGCCGGAGCTACCTATCAGCGAGCTATGATGGCTCTTTTTCATGACTTAATGCACAAATAAATAGAGATCTACGTGGATGGCATCATTATCAAGTCCCGAAGGGAAGAAGACCATATAGACCATCTCAGAAACCTCTTAAACAGGTTGCGAAAGTACAACTTGAAGTTGAATCTAGCCAAGTGCGCCTTTGACGTTAAATCAGGCAAGTTGTTAGGATTTCTAGTCAGCCACAAAGGGATTAAGCTGGATCCCACCAAAATCCAAGCCATCACAAAAATTCCCATTCCTCAGACAGAGAAGGAAATACGGGGATTTTTGGGTAAGAATCAACTTCATTAGCAGGTTCATTTCTCAACTCACAGCAACCTGTGAGCTAATCTTCAAGTTGTTAAGGAAGAACTCCTCCATGAAATGGAATGATGAGTGCAAGAAGGCCTTCTTTATAATCAAAGAGTAGCTAGTCAAAGCTCCTATCTTGGTACCACCCAGGGATGATGTTCCCCTGTTCATGTACCTGTCCATAAGTGACAATGCCATGGGCTACATGCTGGGTCAGAAAGATGATAGAGGCCAAGAACGAGCTATCTATTACCTCAGCAAAAGATTTAGCAGCAGTGAACACAAGTACACTCTGATTGAGAAGACTTGTTGTGCTTTAGCATGGGCTTCTATGAGGTTACAGCATTACCTTCATGGGCACACAACACATCTCATATCCCGCGTGGATCCTCTCAAGTATGTGTTCAGCAAGCCCATACTAAATTGTCGGCTGTCCAGATGGCAGTTGATTCTGCAACAATTTGACATCGTCTACATGACGCAGAAGTCCATTAAAGGTCAAGGAATCGCGGATCAACTGGCCGTTGCTCCTTCAGAAGATTTCAAACCCTTGGAAACATACTTTCCCGATAAAGGGGTAACGGCAATTCAACAACACCAACAGTATGATACACGCCACATATGGAACATATATTTCGATGGAGCTGTTAATATGGAAGGTTTTGGAGCTGGAACAGTTCTAGTATCCGGTACGGGGGAGCACTATCACGTCGCCATCAAATTACAGTTTGTCAGCACCAACAACACAGCTGAGTATGAAGGTTGTATCATGGGGCAAAAACTTGCCCGCTTAATGGGCATCAGGCGGTTAACTGTCTTTGGGGATTTGGAGTTGGTAGTCAAACAATCCACGGGAATCTATCAAACCAAAGAGCTACATTTGCTACCTTACCATCGGCAAGTTTTACAGATGGGTTCGGAGTTCGAAGAGTCCTTTCTACATATTCCTTGTAATAGGAATGACTTCGCAGATGTGCTAGCAACTTTGGCCTCCTTGATTCACATACCTAACAAGGAACACATGCCCAGTGTCACATTTGCCCTGCAAAAGGCACCAGCCTATGGGAACTATGTTGGAGAAGTATCGGATGAGCTACCTCTCATCCAACAACCTTGGTATCAGCATATCAAGGAGTACTTGCGAGATGGATCTACACCCGCTGAGGCGAGCCCGACTGAGAAAAGGCGGATCCATCGACTTGCTATGAAATTCTACCTGAGCGGAGATGCACTCTACAAAAGAGATGCAGGATTAGGTCTCCTCTGATGTCTAGACAAGGACCAAGCTCAGAGGCTCATGGATGAGGTCCATGGTGGAGTATGTGGCCCATATATGAGCGGTCCCCTCCTTATTAAGAAGATCCTCGGGACAGAACATTACTGGTTCTCTCTCAAAGCTGACTACAATGACCACGTCAGGAGATGTTATCAATGCCAAATTCATGGGAATGCTATCCACGCCCCTCCAAGGGAGCTCCACAATATGAGTTTGTCCTGGCCCTTCTCAATGTGGGGAATTGACGTGATCGGGCCCATCGAGCCCAAAGCCAGTAATGGATATCGATTTATCTTCACCATGATTGATTACTTTACCAAGTGGGTAGAAGCAACCTCCTTCCCTAGGGTTACCAAAAAAGTCATCATTACTTTCATCAAAAATAATGTCATTTGTCAATATGGACAACCAGAGGTAATTGTGTCAGACAATGCTACGAACCTCAACAATAAAATGATGGAAGAGTTATGCAGCAAATTTCACATCAAACATCTTAACTCCGTCATCTACCGTCCAAAGATGAATGGTGTTGTTGAAGCGGCTAACAAAAACATCAAGAAGATCATGCAAAAGTTGTCTGCCAACCACAAAGGATGGCCTGACCTATTACCTCTTACTCTGTTTGCCTACAGAACGTCAATGCGCACTTCCACTGGGGCAACCCCTACTCATTAACCTATGGGATGGAAGCAGTGCTCCCCATAGAAGTGGAAATAGAATCCCTCAGAGTGTTGATAGACACTCTGTAAGACCCCAACTTTTATGAATAAAGAATGATTTTCTCGAAATATATTTTTGAATATTATGGTGTGAATTTGATATAATGTTATAGTTGTGGGTAATATTTACAAATTTTGCAAAATAAGCAAGTGGTTATATAATATTCGATTGGTCGGGGAATATTCGTTTTAACAGGGAATATTCGTACGACGACACAATCATTGGTGGACCCCACAACAGAAGTATTGTCGTAGTTAGAAAACGACATAATTAACTTTTTATAAAAATAACGGCGGAAGTTTTACAGTTAAACTGTTGAACTACCCGGTAGTAAAAGTACAGTAATACGCGTGTTTGCATAGTAGCACACGATATTAATTATTGATGCTTACGTGAGAAGTCACTCAGTTATATTTAATTATTGCTATAATAATTGCTGCATCATATCTCTCATATTATTGATTCAATTATTGTCACAGTATCATCTGCATAATACGTTATATTATTAAATCAATAATTGAGATGGCAAAGTTATTCATATTATTATTTGTAATATTAACAATGTCTAGAAGTTCTGTCAAGGAGAGTTTTGGTCACCTAATTGCGCGCCAATAAGGAGAAATCCTTAACAGAAAGCCCCCTCTTTCCTATGAATAAGTTCGTGTTGATTAAAGATAAAATTGATGGTTCCATTGTGTGGAAATTATTAGTGTTAATGGAAATCGACAGTTATTTCGATAATAATTAATGTCTGGAGGTTATATTGACCAATCGGGTAATTAACCGGATAAATGAGCAATTAATTGCTATTAATTCACATGCTTATAACTATGTGTTCACATGTGTGTACTATTGATTCTCATGATTTACTATTAGGGGAGTTGGTGCAAGATTGATAATACTTGCATGACTAAATTAAAAATCGAAGTATAGATGAAGGTACTATACTGTAATTAGTTTTTTCACATGATTACACTATTAAGTCACATGAATGAACTATTAATTCACATGATTTACTATTAGGGGAGGTAGTGCAAGTTTGATAATACTTGCAGGACTAAATTAAAAATGAAGAAAAAGATGGAGGTATTATACTGTAATATTTTGAGCCCCAAAATGTTCAATTATTGAAACTATATTTTTCTATAAATAGAAGCTCATTCTTCCTTCATTTCTCACCAATTCACTAAGTCTCATAACAGCAATTATTATAAAGAGAAATTATAGAGAGAAAGTAGAAGAGAAGTCTGCTACCTCACTATTTCAGTGTCCAGTTTTCTTCTAAGATAAGGGGTATTATTTCTTTCGTATTCATGAAGAGAGTTATTTTCTTTCAATACTTGTAAGGGTTGTTATTCCATTCTTTATTATTCTATTAGAATAACCTGTCTGTGCGGTCTATCGCATGCCTGGTGAATTCTGTTGTTATTCCATTCTTTATTATTCTGTTAGAATATCCTGTCTGTGCAGATTACGCATGACCTGGTTTCATTCTTTATTATTCTATTGAAATATCCTGTCTGTGTGGATTACGCATGACCTGGTTCTATTCTTTATTATTCTGTTGGAATATCCTGTCTGTGCGGATTACGCATGACCTGGTTCCATTCTTTATCATTCTGTGGGAATAACCTGTCTGTGTGGATTACGTACGCCTGGTGAATTCTTCTGTTATTCCATTCTTTATTATTCTGTTGGAATAACCTGTCTATGTGGATTACCGTATGCATGGTGAATGATCCTTCGTATTCATTCCTTATTAAATTGTGGAAATGATCTGTCTACGTGGATTACCGCATGGCGGGCAAAAATCTATTTGCAGTTTCATATATTCTATTATACTCAGTTGGTTAAAGTTTTGGCTTCTATACTCCATGAAATTAGTGGAATATCCTTGATATTTGCGCTTCATCCAGTATCTTTTCATGGAAATATTCTTCTGAGCATTCTTGAATTTTACTCCACAAAGCAGTATCATGTTGACAATTTGGACGTTATTGATTTCAGGATAAATTAACTTATAAATCTTTAAAATTTATTCTTGAACTTGTTTTATTGAATTATTATGTCATTGTCATCATCCTCATGCTTATATTATGATGAAAGTCGTCTTTGGCTTACGTGCATAGATGGACTTGGTATGATTATGACTAGGGATCATTCGGTATAATCATGACCTGTAATGTTATAAATGATGTGGTAAAAGTCCTCAGTGGCCTGTAGTGCATTGATGGACAGTTTTTGGTATGATTATGACCAGGGATTATTCGGTATAGTCATGACCATTGATGATTTAATGAATATCATTGGCCCATAGTGCAGGGATGATTTAATGATGTGGTTTATTTATTAAGCTGAGCCTCAGCGATAAAAATTGATGAAAACATTTTAAATAATAGAAAATAGTAGATATCATGCTCTACTTGACTCTTCTGATGGATTGCTTATTCCGCTGTAGTTAAACTTATTGTCTATTATATTCTATCAGTTTAACATTTTTGAAGGTTAATGATAATTTATTCTGCATTATCTTAGTCATAATATTTCTTACTGGGCTAGTTGAGCTCACCCTTTCTTTCACTGTTCTCTTCAGGAAATGAGAACGTAGCCGGGACTAGTCGAGGAACGGAGTGATGGTCCAGATTATAGCATTGGTAGTCCTCACTATTCTGTTAAATAGTGTGACAATAAATGTAATGAGGACTCCATTGAGTGTGGATGTTGTCTAGATGACAATATTCTTATTAAAACTCTTAGATTATGTTTTGTCGTATTTTACACGACTGTTGTATAATTAAGTTGTATTTGAATTTTGTACCATATATTTGGCGACTCAAGATAGGTGATGTATACATATTTTGGAGGCGTCACACGCTCAGCTGGATGAAGACCCTTGGGTACAAGACAGGTATCACCAATTGTCTCTAATAGATGAAAGGCGAACCGCGGCTATCTTCCATGGTCAGTTATATCAACAAAGGATCACCAGATCCCTTAACAGAAAAGTCCGACTACGGCAGTTTAAACAACATGATTTGGTTTTGAAGAAGATCATCGACAACCAAGATCAGTCTAAGGGAAAATTTTCCCCTAACTGGGAAGGCCCATTTATTGTCAAGGAGGTATTGACAGGAGGAGCTCTCATATTGCAGGAAATGGACGGCGATGAATTTTCGCAACTCGTCAACTCGGACACCGTGAAATGGTATTATGTCTGAAGTTACCATCAAGAAAACATCCTGGTGTTGGATCATCAGATCATCAGTCATTCTGGTTGTTTAACCCTTCACTACATACAACTCTTTTCCACACTACGCCCATCAGGGAAACACACTTTTCAAGCCAGCAGCCTGGTTTTCAGATCACCAAATCCTTTCCTCTCCACTTGGTTTTTTAACCCTTACTCAACTTCGGTTATCCCACTAGGGATTGGACCTTTCACACTTGCAGTTTGTCCCCAAACATGGGATCAAACTTTTCACACCTGCAGTTTATCCTAAACTTAGGATTAAACTTTCTTCCCCCACAGTTTGTCCTCCACATAGGATCAAACTTTTCGTCGGCTACAAATCGTCCTGAGGGGCGAACTACGTTGACCTGATCTCCTTGATACACGGGAGTACGTAGGCAACCATATTTTATATGGCCCGGTCGCAATAAAAAAACACTTCTACACCCTTCTTCCAATAAAACAAAAACAACAAAAACATTTCTACTCCCTTCTCATTACAAAAACAAAAATAACAAAAACATTCCTACACCCCTTTCTGCCACAAACAGCTTTGAACCTCTTACACCAGGTTCGAAACTACGCAGACCTGATCTCCTCTTCAATAGGAGTACGTAGGCAACCATTTATGGTTCAGTCTAACCCTCTACCAGAACACAAACACTTGTCAACAGTACTGGGATCAAACTTCAATCCACCACATTTCATTGGCTTAAAACCAAAGGGATGGAATTACTTGACCTCCCCATGTAAACAGGAGACTCGGCGACCATCTAAGCTGCGGTTGTACCTTGAAGAGGAATACCAATCCATAAGAGATGGAATTAACTAAGCTCCTCCTAAATAGGAGTACTAGCGACCATCTGTGGTGCGGTCAATCTCAGAGAGGAAAGCCACACTCCTCTCCACATTTCCATACAGAAACTAGTCCCAAAACACCAAAGATGGTAGGAATACACACAGATCAATGATCCATTCTGAACTGTCCAGAGATAACTTAATGTCCATCCATCAAGGAGGAATTCAGAATACATCAAGATCACAAGCCCTGAAGAAGCAGGAAAATATCAAGCAAGTATTCAGGCATATCTAAAAGGGAAGTGATCAAAAATATATTTCTCTACTATATATAATATTGTTTGATATACACAATGTAAACTGTGCATGACAAAATGGCTAAGCTAGTCTGTACAGGAAAATACAAGGCTATATACAGATCGGTATGCATGTGGGCTAACAGATCTAACATAGCATCTCTATCCGAAGAAGTAGGTAACGATATGGTCTCCTGTACAAGGATATCCACACGAGCTAGCAAGTCTGAGGCTATCTGCATGGTGACGCGATGCTCATCAATATATGCACTCATCTCGACAAGCATACCAGTGGTCAGGGATCTCACTGCAGTACTGTCTACAACAGATACATCCCTATCAGATAGGGCAGCATTCCGCTCAACAATCACTGCATCTCTGTCTAATATGGCCTCATCCCTCTCAACAACAGCGGCATCTCTACGAGCTAATGCCTCATCTAACAGAGTTGCGTCTCTCCCATCAAGGGCTGTCAACATCAAGGCTCTAGCCTGATCTTTCTCAAAGGTTATCAGATGAAGACTCTGCTCAAAGTACTGTCCTAAATGCTGGATCACAACAGTGCTAGTATTAGGAGAATCTAAAGGAGATGCTGGCAACCCAGTAAATGGCTCCTCCTCGATGTAGGAATTAATGTCCTCCATGGGCTCTACATCGTCTGAATCACTACCCATCAATGTGGATACTACCACAGCCGATGAAATCTCTGTCTCCATCCACGCAGATACTTTGGCGAACAACCCGAATGGCTAACAGAAATGGCAACTATCTCACGCTGATCCCAACAAGCATACACTCGGGATCGGTCCTCTGCTGACAAGTGGCGAGAAGCTAAGCGCTGCCCTAACGCCCCATCAAAAGGATGGAAATCCTAGAACTGGTTAAACTACGACATCATGGCCAGTGGGTGGTAGGTAGTCATGCCCCTCAAACCAGCTAGAGGGAGATAATCCATGCCCGGAGCATAAGTAATGAAACTGTAGGGTGAGTTGAGCCCTGTACACGGCAAGATAGCAAACGGATCTCCAATCCCAGCTAGGAAAACGAACCAAGATGCAGGATCTGTACTTGTGTTAGCGAAAAGTGCCAATCGGTCTCAAGTGTGACATAAATCACACGTATAGCATGACCGAACTACCTGTGAATACCCCTGCAGGGTAAGTGCTACAGAACGTGGCCGACCTCAGTGTCTCTGCCATAATCATCAGAATAATGGTACGACCCTCCCTGAGAGCTCTCACTGACATGATGACGCCGATGTCCAACTCATCCATGTATCATGGCATGTACACGTATGATAATACACACAGCAGCAATACATCTACTCTGGCCAAACGCCACTGATCCTCTGGTATGGTGAAATCCCCATAATACCAAGCATAGTTGTCCTCATAGCCAAATCTGTCAATCAGAAAACGCTTGGATATCACATGGCCGGATGTGATCTCATCCTGCACAACTCTCCGCCTCAGCCCGGTGAGAGTCATAAACTGCCGACTCATGTCACCAATGGCCATATGTACATAAGGTCTGTCAAGTAGCAGCATCGTTAAACGTGCATACTCCTCCAGAGTCAGAGTCAACTCCTGGGTTCTAAGTTAGAAAACCTGCCTCTCCTGTACCCAGTGCTCCAGCATGCCCTCCACAAGTCCTGCGGGAACCTGAAACATCAAAAGGGTCATGGTGTGCTGCAACAGCTGATCTACGGTCACCCTATCTGGGGGTGACATACTATCATACCAGGATCGCAGACGGGATGCCACCAATAATGGTGGGGTGTGATCTATGCGGCTGACTATCAAAGAAGACATCTGTATGGGCCATATCATAATACCATCCAGGGGTCAATGCTGAATATCTCTGGACATACATACATATGCATAACATGATACGTGTATTACAAATAATAGATGGCAATATGATATAGGGAGTGAAAAACTATACATACATTCCTAAGTATATCATCATCTACATACATCATCTCTATACAGCTAAAAATACAGGGAAATGGGGCACAAACGCCCTACTACTAACAGAGGCCTATCAAAAGATATAGCGAGAATGGGGCACAACTACCCAATATCTAACAACAGGCCTATCAAAAAAGATAACGAAAATGCACATCAGAAGAAGAAAATGGTGTCAATATCTACATCATCAATCATGTCCACCTGATGTAACTCCTCCTGAGTCACTAGATCTCTATCAACAGGGATATCAGGCCTATACAAAGGAGGATCTACGCCGGCAAAGCCAAATGGATCATCTGAGGAGCCAGCTCCTGCACTGGAAGGATCAAACGAATCTACCTCTGTCGAATCTCTGCCCAAATGCAGGATAAAGAAATATGCCCGGTCCAGTCGCTGGGTCAAGCTGTCAATCTGTGTCACATGAGTCGGATCTCAGGCACAGGCTAGCCAATCCGTCATCATCACAGATCCTAGAACCATATCCCCCATGAACTGAGTGGCGCGGGTCTGGGCTCCAGTGGTACGAGGGATCCACCAATGCTGGAATACATCCTGAGTGCAAGGACCCTCTGACAATGCAAAATCGTCAACACCCAACAATGGGATATCAATGATGGGTGACTGTGAAACAGGCCAATAACGCCTGGCAGGAGGCAAGATCGCACACGAATCTCTCCTGTGATGCTCCTAATAGCATGCTCTCCTAAATAGAGCTCCCATCCTCCATCTGTGAAGAGAGGAATCCTACGGGTGGAAATCACGTACTTGACACCAGTCTAGTACCCATCCTCAAATCCAGTGGACAAGTGCTTCCCAAAATAGGGAATCCATATGATGACATCAGCTGTCAATAACTCCAGCTGTAGGTGGCAATGAGTAAAACCCTCAGCTATAGGGACCTCTGCCAGTATGGAATGATGTCATCGTCATCCTTGTGGATAGGTATGCAACCCTAATACACTCACAGGACACAAGCATGGAAGCCTCTCATAGGCCCAAAACTTCCAACACAAAGACAAACATCTGCTGTCAGTTAACACTCTTAACCTGTATATGGAAAATTACAAGAGAAAATACTCACCAGCAGAAATGGGTAAAATCCTATCCAAGCCTCAGTCAAGCCCTGCGAACGCATGCGCATCCCCTTGAGGAAATAGGCAAAGGTGTAGAAATCCTAATTATACTCTCCAATACAGTCCACATGTCGCGTGGCGCTGATCAAAGCGAACGACACCGTAGAAGAGTTAACTGCTATGAAGCAGCCCCTAATGATCATTAGGAACAATCGTTGAAGAATGTGATCCCTAACTCTGATATCAGCTAGTATGGGCTCACTCAACAGGCCACTCATAGCATCCATGCTCAAAACACCCGTACGGATAGTCCTGCCCTTGAGCGCCCCATCTGGAACTCCTAGCAAGGATCTGATGGTAGTCGGGGTAATATCCGCCGTACAAGGCACTGGTGCCTCTCCAAACTTCATACCTATGATAAACCACCAATCCATCGGCGTCATCATCACCTCATAGTTCAGTAAATGGAGTGACTGAGTCTGGTAAAACTAGCGCTCAGACAATGCCCTGAGGTAATCCCAGGGACAGCGACGGGGAAGGATGGAAAAAATGCCCCAAATCCCCAGTCATGCACAATCGCTCTATAGTCAGGATGCAGAGCCTGGTACATGGATTGAATATTGCACCAGTTCCCTCGAGGCTGTGTAAAGTCGGGAACCTACATAAAATACAGATCGACATCAAAATCCTTTACTCCTCATCAAAAGGAAAGAAGGAAGATTAAGATTTAACTTGATACCTCGTTAGCATGCAAGTACATCGAGGGATGTCGACTCAAATCACCCAGAAGCTCTGGGTTTTTCACCTGAATACTCGGGAGGTCCCTATGGGGAACATGTGCAGCAGGAGCGGGGTCCGTAACCGGAACATCCCCCTCGTCCTCGACGTCCGGGACATCAACCTGAACTGGACATATCACCGCCTCCACCAGACGACGAAGCTGTCTAACAGAACGGGGTCGAGTCACTTCAGAAGCCCTCCTCCGTACACCAGAAGTGGTCCTGCAGGAACTACTCGGCTAATCCAGATCCATAATATCTGGACAATAAGTCTCCAAATCACCTCAGAAAGGGTGTGGCATCTTCTAACCTGGAGCTTTTCAAAATGCATTAAATAACTATATGCATGCATGCATTACTTTAACATACATCTACAGTAGAGTTAAAAATGCATGACTATTCAATGCTTACATTTTGGAAAATTTTGCCATAGTTTCCTTTGTAAATAGGACTATCCACATGCACATAGGCATGACTAGGTAGCCATTCAGTAGCACACCTGCCCACAGTAATATACATAATATTTGCATCTAAATGTCAAAGTCATCAATCCATAAGGGTAGCCTAATTACTAGGATTACTTTGCATTTTTACCTTTGCTCATTTGTCCTCAAATAGGATAAGAAATAGCAGAAGGTGCCAATTTGACTGTTTCAAAAGTCAAATTTTTTCACATCATTATGTTCAGCATGGTTTAATACTAACATTTACTATGTTGAATATTTTTTATCAAGTCATTTGAGCATACATATTCACTACTATGTGTCTAGATGCATTTCATGTGATAAATCATTTTCCAACGGATAAAAACTAGAAAAGAAGACATGCATACGTTACCAGGACAGTGTAAAACACTTGTACGGTGACAGAATTTATAGAAAGTCGCCCGAACTCAGCAGATCTGAAGAAGAGCTCTCGGATTTCCATCGCGGCGTGACTTGAAAATGACTTATGAAAACAACCTGCAGGCATTTAGTAACCACGGCTGGCCACAGGTCCACCTATGGCTGCTGCAGGTGTACCTACGGCACCCTTATGTGGGTCCCACCCCTCCGGCTCGGTCCAGTTCGAGTTGTAAAGGAGTTCTCACAAGCTAAAAATGCCAAATCAAAGATAAAAACGCTACACGCTTGAGCGGAATAGCCTGAAATTCTGGTTTTCCTGGGCCCAACTATGGTTTTCATATCATTCATTGGTCTAATGCCGCCAAATCAAGGTCGTCACCCTAATTCTTTCGAGTTTCCCTGGTGAGGGTATCATGCATTCTACAGTACGCATCCCCGGCGGGGGCATCACGCATTCTCAAGTAGTTCCCCGGCGGGGGCATCACACGTTTTCATATTTCGAAGTGCATATCCCCGGCGAGGGCATCACACGTTTTTATATGTCAAAGTGCATATCCCTGGCAGGGGTATCACGCATTTGTATCCGTTGATGCACATGTCAATGAAGGTCAAGCAACCTTGACGTTAGTTCAGTCGTTGGCAAGTAAACCCAACGACGCATCGGAAGCCATCCGATTATTACATCAGTTGATACGCACATCAACAAAGGTCAAGCAGCCTTGGCATTTATCCCCAGCAGGGATTTCATCTGTTGATGTACACGTCAGCAAAGATCAAGTATTTCCCCAACGGAGGTTACAACGAGTGGTCATCCATTGGTTCACGCGTCAACGAAGGTCAGGCAACCCTGACAACACATGTTGTTGGCAGTAAATTCAACAAAACATTGATATGTCCTGGCGATACAAACCAAGAAGGATCAACATCATCAAGGAGGATCGATGATGGAAGATGTTATACACATCCTCAAGCAGACAAAAGCTTTAACCCCATAGATCTCTTGTACACGAGCGGCACATCTTCGGAATAAAGTCTGTATCAAGGATTCAAGACTTTGGTGATAACCCCAATGTTAACAATCCTATAGTTTTCTATTAGCTATGGATCGCACGTCCATGACAGTTCATCAGGCTGCTTATTTATTGCCATCCCCGGTAGAAGCAACAGGGAGCCGACAATCTTCCCACCATGATGGAGAGCAATCTAACAAAACATATGCATCATACACTTGCATCATGTTTCTCCACATAGCATCATGTTTACCTTGTGGCATTTCAAGTGTCTAGGATTTTTTATCCTATCCATGCCATTACATTGCATGAATATGATAAAGAGGAGCATCTGTAGACACTCAAAATTTTCTGCACACGTGTCACTGACATTACAGGAGGGCAGATTCATCTTTCAGAGATAACCCTGGAAGACAGCTCATATTCAGTCCAGATACTACCAGAAGTTTAGTCTCAACCCCGGAACACATACCGGGAATATCAGTTCCAACCTCGGAGATCCGAGGCATGCAGTTCAAATACCAAAAATTCCACCGGAGAAGGCCGATTCATCCCGGAGATAACCCCGAGATATTCAGTCTCAGTCCCGACACCGAGAATAGCAGCACTAACCTTGGAGATAACCCCAAGGAGTGTAGTTGCAATTCTGAAGATAACCCCAAAAATGCTTGTTTTAAATTCATGTGATTAGCTTCAACCTTGGCACTCACACCGAGGCACTCAGTACAAGACCCAGAGGTAACCTCGGGAAGACAGGCACACCTCAGAGATGACACTAAGGACCTTCAACACTTGCAGCAGTCCAATCTCAGAGACAACCCTGAGCAACGTCTGCTTTATCAACCCAAACTGGAGATAACCCCGGTGAGAGGCAAAGTCATCATCTTGCCACCTTGACGCCACATCGCACCATCTCAACATCTCATACATACATTTCTACATAGCAATGTCCCACAAGAAACAAGGAAGCCCGAGTGACTATTACGCAGGGCAACGGATAGAATTTGAAGCTTGAAGACCGGAGGGCATGGTCCCATCTTCCTGACTTTATACAACATCTAATCCCATGTCATTGCGTAACTCTTGACAACGGCGGTCCGAAATAGGTCTTATACACCTCAATCGGATGCCCGAATTGAAGTTTTGAAAGTTCGAGCAGACATCACGTTGCATGCGTGCACGTACTTCGAGATGAAGGGATCCGCGGAGCCCAGGGCACCCCGGGCAGCCGCATGTACATCTGCGGCTCCCCACTTTATAAATAGAGGGCTTGGGGTGGCCATTTATAAGAGAAAAAAGGTGAGGAAGCCATGTCCAATTTGCTCTGTACACACCCTAAACTGAGTGCTTTCTCATTTTAAACACTTGTAAGCTCACATATAGCTACTTTTCTACCAGCGGAAGCCGAGTGTTCATCCACTTAAAGTTATTGAAGTCTTCTTTGGCAGCTCACTGTAAGCCTTCTTACACACTTTAAAGCCTTTCTTTTCATCTTAGCACACAACATCCTTCGCGTTGAGAGTCGTGCTGCATGTGTTTGCCCGGACTTCAGTCCGTAGTTTCATTTCAGTTTGTACATTTATATATATATATATATATATATATATATATATATATATATATAAAAACTTATATATTTTTATATATGGACTAATATTATCGAGTTATGCCTCGATTGAGCCTAGACTTATGTCTGGAGTGTTTAATTACTTTCGTATATATATATATATACTTATATATATAAATTGTGTGTCGAACTTTGTTCGATGAGCCTAGACTTACGTCTGGAGCGTTTAATTATTTTCGTATATATATAAACTAGGTGTCGAACTATGTTCGATGAGCCTGAATTTTACATCTGGTGCGTTTACTGCTTTAATATATATATTTATATATATTGACTGTTGTCGGACTCTGTTCGATGAGCCTGGATTTTATATCCGGTGCATTTATTGCTTTTATAGATATATTTACATTTCGTCCCGCCTGGAGTTTACTTCGTGGCGGTTGACCGTTTTTACTGCTTTCTTTATATTTCGTCCCACCTGGAGTTTACTTCATGGTGGTTGATTGTTTTTACAGCTTTATTTACATTTTCGATCCCCCATAGAGGTGCTTGGTGGTGGCTGATCATGTCTGTATATATATATATTTACAGCTTTTATATATATATATATATATATATATATATATATATATATATACCTTCTTACTGCTTTCATACAAATTGCGGCATCATGTGAGCCTAGGAATCATGTGATCACAGATTCAGTCTATTGAATCTAGATTCGGTTCCCGTGATGGACAGTTTCAGCTGTAAGTAGCTTGTAAATTTATTCACGGTGTTTGGATTTCCTCAGATAGTTTTCATGACCACGAGGAATCCGGCAGTGCTTTGTACATTATTTTCTCAAAGATGCTTCGCATCTCGAAAATAAAAGCAATCAAGCCGAGCATTTAACAAAATGGAAGTGTAAAAGGTCTCAATTACTATTGAGTATAAGGGTTTGAAAAACCTCTTTTACAAAACATCACTGCTATATCTTGTTTAAAACTGAATTTTTACACAAATTCAAACCCTGTGTATATAGGTACGAAAGAGGCCTCGCACTACTTCCAAATAACAGCACATTGACCCACACACACACATATTCATATAACAGTTTCTTGAAAAGTGGCAGTCACCGTGGTAACACGGATGTCGGGAGGGTGCCTGACACCTTCCCTCTGCATAAGCAAGTCCCCGGACCTAATGAATTTCGGTTTTACAGACCCGTTTAGCAGTGTCACATCACTGGGTCAATGTGCAAACCTTTTTTCGGTTGTGTTGGTACAACCAGTTAAAAAACCAACTGGCGACTCTTATAGTCCAATCGTCGACATATACATGTCGGACCTTTTTCACTTGTTTTTTCAAACAAATCTCACCTAAAATGAGAACACAAAAGAACAAGAACAGAAAAGGGACAAATAAAAATCTCGACGTCAACATGAAGGTATCCAAATTCCTGAAGGACCGACAAGAGGCCTTCAAAGAATTCTATCAAAAGTTGAAGAGGACCGATTGGGGCATGGACGTCTTATCCAATGAGACCTGGCTGTACAAGCATGGATGTAAGTACATTATCCCGTTCCCATTTGACCTTTAATTGCATTCTTCATCTGACTTGCCAAACCAATCTTCTGATTTATTTACTTTTTTGCAGTAACAATTTTCAAACCTGAAGGAGCTGATGAATCCTTAACCCCACTACCTATCAAGCCCAAACCGATCCGCCTTCCCATCAATGACGAAATGCCCGAAGAGGAAACCATCCCTATCTCTGACATTTCAACCGGCTCCACATCGGCCGTAGCTTCTCCAAACTCTATAACCACCGAATCCACCAATAAAAATATTATGAAGATGAATCGGTCGGAGAAGATGACTCTGTTTAAGAGGAGCAAGAAGAAGCTTCCCACCAAGGGCCCCTCCAAGCCATCTCTTCTGATCATTCCGAAGCCAACCCCTCCGCTACCTCCACCAGTCGTTGTCCTTGAGTATTCCGAGGAGACCGAAGAGGAAACTCTCGAACCTCTCTCCAAGAGGCCAAGGCTAACTGAAGAGCCTGACCTATAAATAATCGAAGTCAACCCGGTTACCGAACCAACCCCCTCTAGTCAACCCTCCACTGAGGTCGGTCCCTCCAAAGGGACGCCTTATTCCTTTTAGCTAAAGAGCCCTTCGAAAGTGTTCCCCTTTGACCAGCTGGAACACTTCAGATTATCTGGAGATGATGAACGGTTCAAAGGATACACTTCCGAGGAGTATCTGGTGGAATATGTCAAAGCCCAATGTCAGGGAAACCCGAAAGCCTAAAATATCTCCTTTAATTATCCTGTTTGCATCAAAACTAACACACATCTCCACTTTATTGCAGGCCAATGCTACCCTCGCCTGAGCCATTCCACCTCTCGCCAACACTACGAAAAAGGAAGCTCAGCTAAGGTGCGATGTGGAGGTGCTTGAGGCTGAGTTTCGGGGTCTGACGTCCGAGCTGAAGAAGGAGAAAGACCTTCATGCCAACACCAGAAACAAGGTAACTCACGCCAAACTTCAGACCAGCGAACTCAGGAAACAAAAATACGAACGACAAAAAGAGTTCATTGGTCTCGACAACTACAACAAATAACTCCTCGAGGAGAGGACACTTCTGAAAGAGAAAGATAAGGATTAACAGAACGCCATTCTGATCCTCGAGAGCAAAGTATCCGATATGCACGCCCAACATCTGGCACTGATGAGGGAAAATACTGCGTTGGGGAAAGAATGTGCCGAAGCCAAACAGCAGGCTGTCAAGAATTATGAAGAGTCGCCTGAACTCCGAGATAAAATCATGACCCAATTCGCCGAAGGCTGCGAAGCTTATAGGGAAAAGGTTCAGATGAAGATGATAGTTGCTAGGATGGACACTTCTGTCCTTGATTCCTCCGATGAAGAGTCTGAAGCTGAGGATGGAGCCCCAAACACTTGGTCGTTTTAGGATTTTTTATCTTAAATTTTTAGAATCATTTTTTATTTGTAGCTTTCCCGATCAGTTTTGCTTGTAACTTTCCCAATCAGTTATGTTGTTTGTAACTTCTCTGATCGGTTTTGTCCAAGGCTTTTCTGAACAGTTTTGTATAAACATATGAATATAAATGAAATGCAAATATTTTGAACTGTAATTTTTATTGATGAATAAGATAATTTACAAAAGTTAAGGAAAGAATAACATAACTTTCACTGATAATATTTCCTAAGTCTTCCAACATGCTATGTATTCTTTACCTCTGAACCATCCATTGCTCGAAGCCGGTATGTACCTGGCTTCGGCACTTCTATCACTTCGTATGGCACCTCCCAGTTCGGCATTAACTTGCCCGTGTTCTGGGGGGTAGATGCCTCTGATTCCTAAAGCACCAAATCTCCAACCTCGAACCTTCTTTGTTTCACCTTTTGGTTATAGTGTCGGGCAATTCGCTTCTGATAGATAGCCAACCTTATCAGAGCTGAATCCTGAACTTCCTCTATAAGATCCAAATTCAATTGTAGGCCGTCGTCATTACATAATTCCTTGTACTGATCGATCCGAAGTGTAGGAGACCCGATCTCGACAGGTATAAGTGCATCGATCCCATAAGCCAATTTGAAAGGAGAATCCTCAGTTGTGGTTCTCGGGGTAGTCTGATACGCCCATAAAACACTGAGTAGCTCTTCGGGCCAATGCCCTTTCAATTCGTCTAACCTCCTTTTAATTCCATTAAGTAGAGTCCGGTTGGTGACCTCTACTTGTCCATTTGACTGAGGGTGGGCAACCGAAGTCTTTCTATGTTGGATGTCCAATTCCCTCAGAAAAGCTTCGAATTTCGACCCGACAAACTGTCTGCCATTATCCGAGACCAAAACCCTCAGGATGCCGAACTGATAGACAATACTTTCTTTAAAAAACTTGAGACATTCCTGTTCGGTGATCTTCTGTAATGGTTTGGCTTCTACCCACTTGGTCATATAGTCAATAGCCACCATCACAAAACTGACTTGTCCCTTAGCTTTTGGTAACGGTCCCAATATCTCGATCCCCACATACAAATGGGATCGAGGATAAAATCGAATACAGCTTTTCGGGAGGCTGATGAGGGATAGAACTATTCAGCTGACACTTGGGACATTTTTTGACAAAATCATGTGCTTCTTGGAAGATGGTCGGCCAATAGCACCCCTGCCTCAGGATTTTATATGCCAATGATTTGGCCCCCATATGATCTCCACAAATTTCTTCATGCACTTCCCGAAGAGTATACTCAGCTTCCAAAGGTGTCAAACACTTGAGCAATGGAGAACTAAAAGCCCTTCGGTACAGATCTCCGTCAATAAGGATGAAGCTTGAACTCTTGTGCTTGATCTTTCTTGCATAAATGCGATTCGAAGGTAGAACCCCATCAGCCAAATAAGAGATATAAGGCGTAAGCCAGTAGTCCAGCCGATCCAAAGCTAAAACATCTACCTTCGAAACACTAGGCCTTTCTAACACTTCTAAGTATACTGAACTGTTGAAAGAACTCGCTTTAGTTGTTGCCAATCGGGCCAAAGCATCTGCTACTGTGTTGTCTGACCAATCTATTCCTTGGCAAACGTGTGAATTGAAGTATGTGAGTTTATCTTTTACCTCGGCTAGGTACTTTGTCATCCTTGCTCCCCGAGCCTCATACTCTCCAGATTTCTGCTTAATAACTAGTTGGGAGTCGCTGTAAATAATCAACTTTTGAACTTCTAAGCTTCGGGCCAACCGAAGTCCAACCAAAATTGCTTCATATTCTGCTTCATTATTTATGGCTTTAAACTGAAACCAAATGGCCTGTTGGACCCTAAACCCTTCGGAACTTGTCAGAATAACCCCCGCTCCGCTTATATCCGAAGTTAATGACCCGTCCACATAGAGAGTCCATGAAGTTTTCACTAGTTGTGTTTCGGTAACTGAACCCACGTCCGGTTCTGAGAAAGAATATTCTACAACGAAATCTGCCAATGCATGTCCTTTAATTGCCGTTCAGGGGTGGAATTCCTGGACGATATGGGTCAATTCCATTGCCCATGCCGCGAGCCGACCCAAAACCTCTGGCTTGTGCAACACTTTTTTCAACGGTTGATCTGTATATACCACCACCAACTGACCCTAAAAATAGTGCCGAAGCTTCCTACTGGCAATGATTCGAGTGTACGCAAACTTTTCCACGTTCGGATATCTGGTCTCTGTATCTAGAAGGACGTGGCTGACATAATAAACTGGGAATTGTTTTCCCCCTTCATCGCGTACCAATGCTGCTCCAACTGCCATCAAGCTTGCAGCCAAATACAAATACAAAGGTTCTGAAGGGATCGACTTCACTAACAAAGGAGCCGAAGACAAGTATTGCTTGATCCCTTGGAACGCATCTTCACACTCCGAAGTTCACTGGAAACTCTTCTCATTTTTTTGGCCTTTCAAAGTGTCAAAAAAATGGCAAACATCTTTCGGCTGATCTCGATATGAATCTCCGAAAGGCAACTATCCGACCTGTCAACCTCTGCACATCCTTATATGACTTCGGTGATTTCATATCCAAGATTGCCTGGATCTTCTCCGGATTTGCCTTAATGCCTCTTTTACTTATCAGATATCCTAAAAAATTTTCCCGACCCCAATCCGAAAGTGCATTTAGTCGGGTTCAGTAGCAGCTTTTGTTCTCTGATGGTTTGAAAATAGTTTTCTAGGTCATCCAGATGGCCTCGGACTGACATGTTTTTGACTATCATGTCGTCCACATAGAACTCCATGCTTTTGCCTAGCTGTCTTGTGAACACATAGTTCAACATTCGCTGATACGTTGCCCCAGCATTGAGCAATCCGAAGGTCATTTTTCGGTAAGCATAAATGGCCCGATGAATGATAAAACTGGTCTTCAAAATATCTTTCCTCATCGATATCTGATGGTACCCCGAAAAGGTATCCATAAAGCTCAACATGCCATACCCGAATTGGCATCAATTAACTGACCAATATTGGGTAACGAATAGAAATCCTTCAGGCAGGCCTTATTTAGATCTGTATAGTCGATGCATAGCCTCCATTTCCCATTCTGTTTCTGTATCAATACCATATTTGCTAGCCACTCGGGGTAGTTAATCTCGAAGATGAAATCTGCCTCCAGAAGTTTAGTAATCTCCTCATCAATGATCCTCTGTCTTTCTGGGGCAAAAATTCTTCTTTTTTGTATGACCAGTTTCTTTTTAAGATCCACATGCAACCTATGCAATGCAACCGACTCGTCTACCCCTGGCATATTACTGGGTACCCATGCAAAAATGTCGGCATACACCCGAAGTAGATCTATCAATCCGGTCCGAAATGGTTCTATCAATCCTGAACCAATCTTTATCAATTTCCCCTTATTCCCCGGGTTCAATTCCACATCTTCAGTTTCTTCAGCAGGCAAGGCAAGTGGTTCTGTACTACCCTCAGTAAATGGCTCTATCTCGATAGCCATTGTCTGCTTTTGCTTGCTCACCCCGACTCCCGAAGAGATCAAAGTATTCCGATAACACCTTCGGGCGATATCTAGATCACCTTTTACCTCCCCTATCCCATTCGGTGTCGGAAACTTGATTTTGAAGTGTGGTATGGAAGTAACTGCTTGCAATGCTGCCAGGGTCGGCCTTCCCAAGATTGCATTATATAATGAATCCACTTGGACCACAAAGAACCTGACCATAACCTCTACCCACTGAGGCATTATGTCGAACTTGACTGTCAACTCAATTGTGCCCGACACATGCACCGGGTCTCCACTGAATCTGTATAAGGGGCCTTCCCCTCCCAATCCCATCTTCTTCCCATCCAAGTCCATTCTCTGATAGGCGTGGGTGTACAGTATGTCAACCGAGGACCCATTATCAATCATCATTCTTCTCATATCCACCGGTATGACCTGGGCTGTTATCACCAATGCCCCGTCATGTGGTTCTACGGGATCTGTGGGATAATCCTCATCTGAGAAAGAAATAAATGTCTTCGGGAAAGCCCGATCCTTTCTTACCGATGATCCTGCCACCGATAGTACTACATCAAGATGCTCACTTCTTTTCTTTTCGGTCACATGCCTTACAGAACAGCCCGAGATGACATCGATTACGCCTCGAACAGGCTGGTTATGTTTTGGCTGTGTGTCCCGTGGTGACCCTCTTCTTTCCTCCCTCTATTGTGCCTCGGCATTTTCCCGACCTGCTACATATTGGACCAACTGGTCGTTCTGCACATTCTTCTCTATTAAGTCACTCAAGTCATAACACTTATCTGTTGTATGCCCCGAGCTCTGATGATAGTCACAAAATTTGTCCCAATTCCTCTTCCCAGGCTTCAGGTTCGTCGAGTAGGGCTCATTGAAAGGTTTGTTTTGGATCTCCTCCAATATCTTAGCCCAATCGGTATTGAGAGGGGTATAAACTTTGTTAGCATTTCTATTTGGGAAAGGTGGTCGGCCACTGCCCGATCCCCCACCATTATAGTTCTTTTTCCCCTGATTATTCGATCTCCCTTGATTGTTGTCCGAACGTTGATAAGTCTGCTTGTCTCGACCCTTGGACTTTTCGTATGACTGTGAGTGTGGCTTGAAGTTTCCCATAGCTTCCTCTATGGCGATGAACCCTTCGGTCCGATGAAAGGCTTCGGTTAGGTCAGTAGGAGGATTGATTACTAGGTCTTTCATCAACTTCTTTGACTTTCCTATATCAAGACCTGTTGTGAAGAATCCCAAGGCCTGAGGGGAATTTAACTCTGCCACCGATCCTACCGCTTCACGGAACCTCTTGACATACTGACCGAGGCTTTCATCCGAACGTTGTCTCACCTGTATGAGAGAAGCAGTGATCTTCCCTCTTCTTTTGTTGCTTCCAAATCGAGCATGAAATTTTTCCCGAAGGTCATTCCATGAATTGATCGATCCCGATGCCAAAGTTCCCATCCATTCTCTAGCACTCTTCTTCAAAGTTGTCGCGAACATGTGACATTTAGCGACATCTGAATGCCCATAGTAAGTCATCAATCTATCATATCCGTCAGAATGATCGTAGGGATCTCCCATCCCATCATAGGTCTCCATCGGAGGCATCTTCTTCTTCGGATCAGTAGTGACCTGGTTAATTTTGGGTGAGAATGGTGAACTGGGGCAGCTTAAGGGTGTTCCCATCTGATTCTTTGCTGCCAGCAGCTTTTCCAATTCTACAACTCTTCTGGTGAGGGGGTCGGACTCCTCTTTACGAGGGGACGACCTAGGCATGTCCCTCTCGTATTCAGGAGACGCGACCCTCCTCCTCTGTCCCGATCTACCCTGGTATTCAGACTTTCGGTCCAGGGAACGATTCCTTCTTCGGCTCCTGCCTTCCCGAGAGCGACTCCTTGGTCTACTCTTGTTCCTACCAGCCTCATCCTGACGCGGCGTCCTGGATCGGCTCCAATGCCTGGGTTTCTTAGACGAAGCGACCTGTTCTCCGACCATTCTGGCCATCTGTTCTTCCAGTTCTTCCTGCTGAAAAAGTAGGGTCATCATGGCGTCCTTGTTCTGCTACATCTTTTTCAACAAAATTAATTGACGTTGGTCTTGGTTGTCCTCAATTCGATCCTTTCCTCGTCTTTCATATGCTCGGGACTGATTGTCCTCGTCATGACTGAGGGGGATTGGAGTGTGTTGAATGGCCGAAAACAGTCTTCTCCGTATAGACTGGCCATGTTCTGAGTTACCTTCCTGATTCTTTGTTCTCAATCTATCTTTGACCGACCCTCTGACCTGGGTTGTCTGGTGAGTTTTAGCATTTTCCTGGTTTGAAGCACCACTGTCCCTACTCGCCATGACTTTCAACCGGAAAAGTTTAGAGTGATTGCAAAAGTTCTAAAAAGCCCTCCTTCTAGCGTCAATGTTAACGCCAAGTTTTGTCGACGCGTCCAATCACCAAATCCACGCACTTAAACCTACACAATAACAGATCACACGGGAAGCTTGACGGCTTGTGCCGCCGGGTGATAACTCCGATGTGAGAATAAGTACATGCTGATACAAGGTTTAACAATAGAGGCTTTAGTGTTTAGTGCTCAAAAGTGTATTATCTGTTAATTGAAATCAAGCCTTGTGTTTATAGACACTCTCACCATCCAAAGTCCATCTCCAAATCGGATTAGGACTCCTAAACATAGCAAGTATCCTATGCTTGGGTCCAACACAATTTCCTTTAAAAGGTACAAGTTGGATATGATCCAAACACTTACCTTGGGAGGTAGTATTTAAATATGGTTAGGACTTGAATCCTTAACCACTTAACATCCTTATCACTTCGGACTCCATACGAGGAATAACCTTCCGTATGGGCCTAATTCAACCGAACATCCACAATCTGATCTAGGCTCCGGTCCAAAGGACTTGGATGTCCGAACCCGAACATGACCAAACCGAACAAGACTCCGGTCCAGAGGACTCAGATGTCCGAACCCGAACACCACCAATTCTACTACTGACTTCAACCCATTGGGCTCAAGATATCCTTTTCAACCCAGGCCTTCAGTCCACAGTAGATTATGCCCGAACATTACCTATTCCGTCCGTTTTTCCCCATCCATTTTCAAGCTCAGAAAAACAGTTTTAAGTCCTCTGTTAATTATTGACATTTCTTTTTTATGTCAAGATTGTCCATTTAATGATTAATCCGTATCGAAAAAAGCAATAATATTAAGACCGAAGTTTATCTTGTTATTAGACTTTTCACTTTATTGTTCATGATCACACTGGTCGACACTGGTCGAGTTTATCCCCAACAAAGTCAATAGACTCAATATAGACACTAAATATTAACGACACATAAATTTTCCCCAGCAAAATCAATAGACTCAATATAGACACTAAATAGTAAATACTCATAAATTTTCCCTCAATTTTTACTAATTTCTCTCCTGCCTCCATTAAAAAATTAAAAGAATTTTTTCATCGTAAAAAAATAAATAAATAACATCATATAATATTTCTCAAAAACATAATTCTGCATATCTATACTTGTATATATAGGCCATATATAATAAGGTAAACAATATATAATAAGGTAAACAACCAAAAAAGTTGGTTGGATTACTGGGTTCTTTTGATTAGTCACGAGTTAACAAGGAAATGAATATTCTTTTTTGAGTTATTTTTGAAAATAAACTTTAAAAACTTTATCTAAAAACTAAGACATACTTAAAAAAATCCTTTTCTTTTTGCGTAGGTTTATATTTTGATTATCTAAATATTTAAAATGCATAATATGCAAGTTTTGGTTTTGAGATTGTTAGTTAATTTTATATCACTCATTCTATTTCAAAATAAGATTATTTTTTACTTTTTACAATTTATTTGCATATTTTCAAACTTAAAATTGATATAAATTTATTTAATTTTAATGTGTAAACTATCTAACAAATATAAATAATTATACTATTTTATTATTTTATAGTTGTAATATCAAATCAATTTTAAATGTATCAAATTAATTTTAAAAAAAGCAGTAACAATCTAATATTTTGGAACAGGGAGAGTACTACATATGATATTGATAAAGATTTGTGGCAAATGTTTTTGATTTTTATTAAAACAAATAATCAAATAAAGAAGAAAAATTATCTTCCCTGGCAAGAGCATGCATACTAGTACTAGTAAAAAATAATAAGATTAGTATATGTAAGGAGCATTATTTGAGATTAATTAATACCTAAATGCTGGGTTCGGAGTATTTAATCGTACTAATTTTTTCTGTGGTTTGATACCCTTGTTTCTTTCTGACTGCATTAGTGGTAATTCCGGTACAGCTAATAACGTTTGGGCATGGCCAGGTTTAGTGTTTTTGGTTCAATATTGAACATTGAACAAAATACTAGCATAATATGGTCTCAATAGCTGCATATCAAGCAAGCAACCTTAATGCATACCATAATTCAATTAAGTCGAAAGAAATCTTACGGAAATCATGTCGAGTTTATACATAAACTTTAGTTGATACACAACTAATTCTTCCCATTTTGAAGACTGATTTACAGAGGAATCGCGGAAAGTACAGATTATACAAGCCAAACAGGAAAAAAAACACAATTTACTTCATATTTGGTGCTTCCCCTTATATTTCACATCAATTTATCTCAAAGTCATCATCGGCCATGGCGTCACACCAGCCGCTGGCAACGATGGTCGAATGATGGGGACGCGCTTCACTACAGAGAATGCCTCGTTCAGTCGTGCAACTCGGCTCATAAACTGAGATACCTTCTGCAGAAATTGGATAATTACACATCCATTAGGTTTTTCTAAGATTACTATAAATATGAAAAACCCATATCAATATCTTTCTGTATGTAATTCCTCAAACAGAAATTCAAAGTACAAGAGTGAAACATTAAAAATACGCAATCAACATATAGAGGACCTTGAATTTTAAGTATATATGGAATCAATACAGATATGAGATGTAAAAAACAACTTGCTTTCAACAAACGTTCTCAATTCTAAAACCTTCAGTTGTTTTCTTTATGTAAGCTTTCAACCACAAACACTTTCTTCTCTTCCCTGATAATAAACCACCGTCCTAACTTATCAAAAGAATAATACCACAATTTTTGAATTTATAATCCAACTGAATACATGGAAGAAGCAGGGCCGGCCCTGAGTTTTTGAAAGGCCTAAAGCGGACAACAATAAAATGGGCCTTTTGCGAATTACTATTAAGATAGGCATAAAAAAACGAAGAACTTTTCCTGAACAAAAGATCATCAATACGAAAGAATACCAAATATAATAACAGACTATTTCAATATTTTCAAAGCATCATTTAGATATCACATTATCACTAAGTCAAAAAAGTAATCAATTCAAAGACATCACTTGAATATCATCCTTCTTGCAGTTTTAGCAGCAAAAATATTAATAATATCCGCACAATCAATCTTATCCGCCATCTCATGTTCAATGGATAGGAAGGATAATCCATTCAACCTTTCTTGTGACATAGTTGAGCGGAGGTAGTTCTTAATTATCTTCAACTTCGAAAAGAGATTAAATTTTTCACTTGATTCATAATAGCACAAACAAATCCATAGTAGCATAAACAAATCTACTCAATCAGTCATCAAACCCAATTAAATTAAACAATGCTTCTAAATCTCATAAACAAAACAATTAATTTCAAAACCCTAAAAAATAGAATTAATACCTGAAATTAAACAGTGATAAAGGACTGAAGGAGACGAAGTCTGCTGGAGAAGCTCAATTGATTATTTGCTTTTCAGATTGACTGATTTGTGTGAGGGAGATGACCTATTTGTGTGAAGGAGTCTAGGAGACGAACTATTTGTGTGAACTGTGAAGGAGACTATTTGTAATTTAGATGAAGGAGACAAACTCAGCACGACAGCACTCAGTCACTCACAGTCTCACAGATTGATTATTTGCTTTAATATTTAAGTATTCTATTTAAGTAATAAAAGGAAGAGAATATTTAAGGGGCCCTAAAAATTTTTGGGCCTAAAGACCGGGCACCTTGGGCTTTAGCCCAGGGCCGGTGCTGGGAAGAAGTCTCCCATGACTGAGGAGTAAGGACTTTTAGCAACTTTCAATAGTATTTTTGAATTTATAATCCAACTGGATACATGGAAGAAGCCTCACATGACTGAGGAGTGAGGACTTTTAGAAACTATCAATAGTACCCTCCATTTTACTGATTTTGGTACCTTGCTATGTTTGCTTGTCTAACATCTAAAGGGCTTGTTCGGTTACTAGCGTTTTGTACATTTGGAGAGGTAGCATTTAGTGCGTTTGGAAGTCCAAACGCATTGCACCATTGTTGAAACATTGGTTTGAGCCCCAAACACTGCGTTTTTTAGTTAACAAGATGTGTTTGAAATAAGTTGTTGTTAGACGAACAAAATTTTGAACTCTGAATTGAGTTTGGTGCGTATTAAACTTACAAATGCACCAGATGCCCCAACCAAACAAGGCAACCATAATCCTATCATATCCTGACATGATCCATCTCCACTTTTGCAGTGTTCAGAAGTAATCTTGCTAGAGTTTTTATCATTTAAGATATACAGGCCAACTCTTCAAGAACTAGTAGCTGTTGTTGTGGAAACCACATGTTGCCATCAGCTCAAACATCAAGCACATTAATTCCATTGGGAAAGAAAAACTAATCTAGAGATGACATTAATGAAGAAATTTTTAAAAGTGATTTTTTCATCAAGGTGGTGGTTGCTTCCTTATTATTTTTCTTGTTTCTTAAAAGTTTATATTCCAAAAGCAGAACAAAAGGTTGCAGCTTGTGTACATTATCAGTACACTATGTAGAGTTTAGGAAATAGTAAACTTGCCAAATTAAACAGCAGGCGAATCTAGAACTTCCAGCTTTTCTCAGGTACAGTAACTTTGTCCAAATACAGTAGATACCATATACCATGTAAAAATATCCCAAGAATATTTAGTACTAAGAGTCAGTTATGACATTCGCACATCCCAGGCATTGATTTTGGAATCTGTGGATAAATATCTTCTTTAATACAACAATGAATCTTATGATATTGTGTTTTTTTTAATATATATTAGTGAAAGTAACAAATATAGCATTGCCTACCTTAAACTTATTGACATAGATAATTGTAATCAATTCCTTGAATAATTATACCCATCATCTCACCTAATCATCAAAATCATTCACCACTTACCACTCATTCAGAGGTATTTTTCCCATTGAATCTCTTCCATGACTAAGCATGGCGGACATTCATTACCACTGATAACATTTTCCATACAAACTGGCAATCAACTCTAAGGTACGGAAGGCAGATAAGTATCACCACTGAGATACAGATTGACAACTATTCACAACATAACACAACAAATCCACACTCAAAAAAATAAAATCGATTCCCACATGCTGATACTTTCTTCTTTTTCTAATTGATTACTTCTTCTTCCCCAACCTTTGTTTTTGAAACCAAAATAAATAAATAAATCTGAAGTGAGTAAGTACCCACACGGCTCTCAACATTCCTTCCTCGTGAATCGTGATGATAAGTCTGAACAATATATGATACCCATCCTATATATCATTGCCACAAATCTTGAGTACCTAGTTAATAAAGGAGTTGGAAAATTCTAAAATGATGTTGCAAGTACAAAAGAGATGCTGACTCTTAAATTAGCAGCCACCCATCCATGCTGTGCTCGGTCATTGGGGATTTGTGTAATTTGCTATTGGTGGGGTTGTCTACTTCAAATCTCTATGTTCAAATTTACTTTGTAAGTAGTGTATAGATCTAGAAGAAATTTGTACATGTATAAAATCTCAATTACTTCTTATAATGCACTGTATAAATAATACAATATGTTCCTATTTATAATAATTGTAAATAACTTTCCTAACCTAATTTAGATTCTGATAAAAATAAAGTAAATTAATTAAATACAACTTCTAGAATTTAAATAGGTTTATACTTTATAAAGCCTTTCTTTTTTAGTTATACATATATATATATATATATATATATATATATATATATATATACACACACACACACACATACACATAGTTGTTACGGCGTCACGGCTAGTCATAGCAGCCGACTGCCTAGATGCCTAAACGACAAGGCGACCGCCATAGCGTCCGTAAGGCGACAAGTTGTTTACAATGTGCAATTTATATATTATTTATTTTACTTAATAAATATATTGACAATAAAATTTCATATACATTAAAACTCAAAACATAACAGTATGGAATAACATTAAAGGAATAATTATGTAAAAACTTAGCAATAACAATCCAAAACAAAACACTTAATATTAAAAATTAGTAAAATAAATGAAGAATTCAACAACCACTACAAAAAATAAAGTAGCAACCAACCATCACAAATATATAGTCTAATAACTAATAAAACACCACCATAGCAAGCCAAAATAATGTATAGACTCTCTACACTAGTCTAGAAACATCGTTCAAGCAAAATTATCATAGAAAAGGTCATCTACATCTCTTCCACGAGAACTACTCTCATTCAAAGGCGTAGGTGGTGGTCTTAATCATCCTCCACATCATCATCATTTGGAATTCTCTCTTCTTCATCAACTTCATTATCGGAGTCGGAATCCATCAACCTTAATTCCCTTGAAGTTGAACGACCACCACGTCGAGAGTACGTCATGAGATTATCACTAGCATTAGCATGAGCCCTCCTTGAAAGATTGCGACCCTTAAGCATGTTGGATGCACCGGTTGCTCGATCCACATCATTCCATGTAAGATCCTCCCCGGGATAAACAACATCGGCCTCATTATCGATCCATTCATTACCCCATTCAAAGTCATCAATGGCTAATGGATCAAAATTATTTCCAAGTTCATGCCTCTTTTGGAACCTTGAGTCGATCTTTCGATTGTATTGGACATACACCAAGTCACTCAATCGTTTGTGTTCCACTCTATTCCTCTTCTTCGTATGAATCTAAAATAAATAGAACAAAAAATAATAATACTAATGATAAAATTTTAATTATATGAAAAATAGTTAGTATTAGTAGCGAATGACTTATTACTTTTGAAATTTGAACTAACAATAGAAAGTACTTACAAACTCAAATGTACTCCAATTGCGCTCGCAAACGGAAGAAGAACAGAGGCCTAGAATTCTTGTTTACAAACGAGGCTAGCTCAATAGCCCGCACTCCAAAAGCATTCCACTAATCAACTAGCAAACATTTAAAATAAATATAAATATTTTTAAAGGAAGGAAAGGAAGAATGTATATAAATTATAATTATAATTTAGCTTTTATATCTTTATATATATTTTAATATACTTACGAGGATTCTTTATTTTTCGTTGCCTAATCACCATTTCTCTTGTAAAAGTATCTCGAGAAGTATCATAGTTGTCAGCTAGATTGCTTATCTTGTCTAGCAAATCTAGCTCAGATACCATCTTTGCAAGAATGTCATTGAAGTCATCTCGTAAAGCATTAAAAAACAACCGACGTTCCTCTTTGATATCAAAGTACTTGTCCAAATTGAGAAACAACGCAACCCCATATAATTTTTGATCCATTTGATTTTCTCATCGCCGCTCAATAATTTCAATCACCTTCTTATACAATCTTTGTTTGTTATCAAATGCATCTTTGATTTTTTTCTTCGCGCATTCCATCGCAGCAATAACTTCTGACATAGCAGGCTTTTCATTACTATCAACAATCCTCAAGACTATAAGAAGTGGTTGTAACGCCCTAATGCAATCGTCAATATTATGCCAAAATGTTGTTGAAATAACAGTATCACATACTTTCTTCCCCGCTTCAGTAGCCGACAACTTTGATTTTGATCAATCCTCGCTTATGAACAAATGTCTCAATGCATCTTTATTCTTGTACAAACTCTGCAAGGTGAGGAATGTTGTAGCAAATCTAGTAACTGCGGGTCTCACAAGATCCCTCCAATTTGTTTGATCCCTCATTGCACTAAGAAGACGACCATGCCTATAAATGAATGTTGTGATTCTTCTTGTATTTGTGATTGTGGGCTGGAATTGCTTCAACTTGCATATGTCCTCTAACATAAGGTCAAGGCAGTGAGCGGCACAAGGTGTCCAAAACAATGTAGGTCTCCTCTCCATTAGTATATGCCCCGCTGCCTTGTAATTAGAAGCATTGTTCGTGACCACCTGAAAAACATACTCAGGGCCAATTTCCACGATATTACTATCAAGTAGATTTGCCAATATTGTAGCATCTTGCGACTGACTGGAGGCATCAACAGAACCCGTGAAACAAGTCCCCTCAGGACTATTAACAAGGAAATTCAACAAGTGTCTTCCCCTCTTATCTGTCCAACCATCCGACATGAGCGAGCAGTTGTATTCCTTCCAAGCAACTTTATGTTTCTTCTTTAAGTCATCGGTTTTCTTCTTTACCTTCTCAAGTAAAGGAACCCTCAACTCATGATACGTTGGAGGCTTGAAACCCAGCCCATATTGCCTTATGAACTCGACCATTACTTCAAATCTTCTTGAATTTGTAGCATTGAATGGTATGCCACATTCGTAGAAAAAGTCGGCAACGTGCATTTGGACACTCATTTTCCTCCGGTGTCCTCAAACGACTTTCAATACTCGTTTAGCTCAAACGCTTACTATGTCTCTCCTCTACAACTTCTTCGGGAGTCTTCCTCAGAAGTGCTTCAAACGTCTTCGTTAGAGCTTTTGGTTGTGACTTTTCGAATTGAAATACAGCTTTCTGCCTTTTAGAAGCCGTCCCAAAACTTGGGATAGTGTTAGAAGAAGTATTGGAAGTCATGGTTGGACGAGCAGATGATTGTTCTTGCACTTCTACTACTACATCATCATCATCATCTAGCTCACGTGGCTTGTTCCTCTTTTTACTATTCAAAGTCGCTTGCATCTCCCTCATAATTTATGTTGTTGTTTTAGGGCACTTTGCTACATCTCCAAAATTTCTGGCTAGATGTTGCTTGAGCCTTTTGATACCCGAATGACATTTCTTCTAGCAAAATATACATTGCACGACATCCTTTTTACTTAAATCCGGCCAATATCCATATTTCCAACTCGGATCGTTCGATTTAGCTTTTCTCTTAGGGTCCTTCGTTATATCATAATTATCGATCACCGAACTTTCTGCCATTTTACTTTCTACACTATAATCAAATAAAAAATATAAGCACACCAACAATATTATATCCACATGTATTAGTAATTTATAAGCATGTATATATAAATTTAGAGTAAAACTACACAACACAATCAAATAAAAATATTCATAAGCATTATTAGTAAACATATATAAATTTATACATATATATATATATATATATATATATAAATTTACCAAACAACTAATAATCTAGATTTCAAATAAAAACATATTTACCAAGATAAGCCTACCTTGAAAAATACCAATATGCCATCAACTCTTAAAAATTATAAAACTACCCCGCAACATAATAAAGGTAACTATTACTATGGTATTCAATCACTCCATGAAGGCTCTGCCTTGTATAAATTTATATATATATAAATTTATAAATATATATATATATATATATATTTATAAATTAATATATATATATATATATAAAAAGACCTAGCAAAAGAAAGAAGCTAACGAAAAAAAAAAAACCAACACCTGTGACCTGTTACTATATTATCAGAGTGCTATCAGTATTGTCCACATAAGAGAAACCATAGTCGGTATAAACAAAAGGAAAAAACCATTCTATACGTAACATCCAAGTCGAGCACCAAGAAAAAGGGAAGAAAAAAACCGAAGAAGACATACATGTACTCTGTAGTCGTCGTTCGTAGTTGAAGCCTCGCCGTCGCCGATCTGAGTCGCCTCGCCGTTCGGAGTCGTCAATCGTTGGCCCAGCCTCAGTCGACTTCGCTTCTCTCTCTCTCGGTTGCGACCGACTTCGAAGTTGGATGATCGATTGTCGAGCGAGCTAGGTTTGGCTTTCAGTCTTTCACTGGTCCGACTTTCCTATGCGACGTTTTTTTTAAAAAACCCAGTTCAGATTTGGGTCGACCCATGAGACCAAGTAGTTTGACCACCTAGGTAGTTGTCCAAGTCGTCGCCTGGATGTCCAAGGCGACACCTTTGTTTTCCAATCACTCGCCTTCCAGCCAAAAGCCAAATCGCGCACTCGCCTTACGCATCTCCGACCGCCTGGACGACTTGGCGTCGCCTAGGCAACGCCTTAACAACTATGCATATACATATATATATATGGAGAGTGATGCATAACAAACGTTTGCTATGGATACTATTTTAGCGAACAGATCTTACACCTTTAATCCAGAAATCCAATGGCCCAAATAGGGAATTTTATTTTTACTGGCCGCAACTCTTGGTAGCGATCAGAGAAATTTTATTTTTACTAGCCACTATTAGGACTTGCGACCAGGAGAAAACTCTAAAACACCCCCACCTTAGTTAGATTTAAATAGTTTAAATGTATAAAATATTTGTAAGTTAATTCAAAGTTGTATTACAATATCGAGCTTAAATTTTAAATAATCAAATTATCACAATAATTGAAAATATTAAATTATATTACATAAGAAATTATTTATACAAATATTTTATAAAACTAAATATATTAAATATAGTTGATAATGTTAAATTTTATTACTTAAGAAATTATTCATACAAATAAATACATTGAATATATTTGACAATTTTAAATTTTATTAATTAAGAAATTATTTATAAAAATAAATACATTATATATAGTTGAAAATGTGTTACATTTTATTACTTAAAAAATTATTTATACAAATATTTTATACACTGAAACTATTTAAATCTAACTAAAGTATAGGTGTTTTAGACTTTTCTCCTGCAAGTTCTAGTAGTGGTCAGCAAAAAAAAATTATGGCCACTATCAAGAGTTGTGGCCAGTTCCTCTTTGGGCCATTGGATATCTGAATTAACGGTGTAAGATTTGTTTACTGGAATAACGTTCATAACAAACGTTTACTATGGATCACTCCCCTATATATATTGCTCTGACCAAGTCTGGTGGGCTCGTCTTGCACCAATGTATAACAATATTCTCTAAGTTGTGTATAGGAGAGAATACAAAAGGAAGGAAAGAGGAATAGCGTACGTCATACAAGGAGTCCCACAACAGAATAAGCAATGAAGGGGGAAGACTAAGGCCAGACAACGAAAGTCAAGTCTTTCACTTTTCTAGAATTCTATACATATGAAGCACTAATCCCTTTCTACCGAAATAAGTAAATCATATACTTCATAAAACAATATAAACAAATGCAACTGCCTGGAAGTCATCTTCCATATATGTCAATAGTCAAAGCATATATTTCTATTTCCTATATCTAGGTTTGATGAACAACCCTAAACTTCTATATGTAAAATCTACATTTACTCAAAAAGTCAAATTGCAGGCCCAACCCCATTCCAAGAGAATTTATAATGATTTCTAAGACCAATTAAGGGACACACTATAAAGGTGTTAATATTTAGCAGCATGACACTTGTGCTTTGCAATTCATTTAGACCATTCCACTCACATTTCAAATGGTGATAACTGTAAAAAAATCTTTCTGAGATCTTTAATATACTAAGGGGGTGTTTGTTCCAGTGTTCTAAAAATTCTAGCCTAGGTCCACCCAGGCGCTAGGCCCCCCTTGGTGCCCCGCCTAGGCATCAGGCCTCCTTGGTACCTCACCTAGGCCTAAGGCGGCAAAAAAATCCCTCCAAAAAATTAAGCGGAGTTTAAGCGGAGAGATTTTTTTATTTTAATAACTACCCAAACCATTATATATTTATTTTTCTAATGACTTACCATATTCATAATACAGGTTGTAACATATCAAATCACAACAAGAAGTGAACAATATCAAGTCAAAATGGATAATTTTATTATAGTTAAAAAAATTTGAACTTGTACCAACTTCAAATTATATTTAGTTTAATTCAATATAATTTTTAAATTTATGTTTAGTTTCTTAAGTTTAAATATTAAATTAAATTCTTGAAATTTTAAATTTTATTATTTAATAGCAATATTGTTTATGAATGAAACTAATACGTTAAAAATATGTTTGAGCTTTGAACAATTGCATGTTTGTGTTTGAACTTTAACATTAGCAATATGGATGTGTTTGAACTTTAAGCAACGGCTTTTATTATCTTTATTATAGATTGTTTTGTTTTATATTATTGTTTTATTTGAAAAAATATAAAATAAAATATTAAAATTGGCTTAAAATAAAAAATTCAGCCCATACCCCGCCTAGGCCCCCCGGCCTCCCGCCATTTAGAACATTGGTTTGTTTAAAGCTGAATGGGTCAGTCATTCAGTACGTTTGTTTTGAATTTGAATAAAAATCGTCTGAATGGCCGAATCGGTCAGATTTTTTTACTGAATGGCTAAGTGTAATTTTTTTGGCTAAATGACTGTTGAATGAAGTATTTTATATTTAATTTTTTTTTACAATATTAACTATTATATTAAGTCATATTAAATAAATTTACAACAATTTCAAATTTTTTCAGAGAGGTAAAATAATTAAAATTTGTTATTCAGATGTTTCAAACATGTCAATTATCAAACAACTTTTTTCATTCACTGTTCAAAATTTTGATTCATTCAGCTTATTCAGATTACTTAAACATTCAAAACTATTTCATTCAGTTTTATCAAACACCCCCTAAGTTGACTAAAACTTTATTTTCACCAAAAAAAAAAGACAAACTTTATAAATGTACATACTTAAGTTAACTACTTAAGTTAACTGAAGTTTCACAATTTTATATACACTAGCTCAATAGGAACTATTTTTTCTTCAATACCCAAATAGCAACTTTAATGAACCAAAACATCTTTTAGCAATTGTATCAGATAGTAGTAAAGGTAATTCATTTCCCAAATAAAACCACCCGTAATATCAAATATCATAATTATTTGTACCATAGTACACCAACAAAAACTGACCTTGTCATCCATAGTAACATTCAGCTGCAGGCTCCTGTTCTTCATCGTCCTATAATATCTGCGGCCCAAAATAACAAAACTAATCACAGCAGCCGCCATGGAGACGGTCCAAACAGGGCTAATTCTGAATACGCAATATTTCAAAAGCTCCAGTGGAAGCTTCCACCAAACCATGATTCTCTTCTCTCCTTCACTACCTGATTTCATTGTTCCCATTACAACATCCCCATCATCAGATGTCTTATCTCCTCCTTCCATCAGCCGGTTATCCCCAATACCCTTCTGAATTTCCTCCTCAAAACCCTCAATTCCACTGGAATAAGACCAGAATTTGCCTGAATTATCACCCTCAGCTTCAATTCCATCAAAACCCAGTTGGGTTTTTGCAGTTTCTACAAAACCCAATTCCCTGCCTAAAATTTCTTCAGCCCCATCAGAACCCACCTGACCTTTCGCATTTTCAACAAAACCCAACTCGTTTTTACCCTCAAATTCCCCAAATTTACGCTCCTCAGATCCATCACTGCCAGAATCAGACCAAAATCCCCCTAATTCCGTTCTCGGAGAACGAGTCACCGAGCCAGGATCAATCCAACTCGGATTATCCGAGTCAACAGAACCCTCCTCAGTAACATCGCCTTTCTCACTAGTCCGTAAATACTTACCCTGAGAATCTAGAGAGAAGTAATCGGCTCTAATTATTCCTTCTGATTCACCTTCGATTCCTTCCAAATCCTTCATATCTTCAACTGGGTCGGAGTCCGAGTTGTGAAGCACCTCCCAATCTTGAAAATCGCCGGTTTCTACATCCATAGTTTCGTTTAATTGAATATTGAATTATTTTTTTGAATCAAACCCTAACCCTCATAAATGGACAAGAATAGAGAAAGAGTGGAGACGGAGAAGTGGTTAATATGGGTAACCCACAAAAAGGTGGTTGTTGATCAATAGATACGGCTCCAAGCGTGACGCACACCTTTCTTCATTTTTCGTTTTGTGCCTTATTTCTTTTTTTCGTTTTGTGCCTTAGAAAAGTGTGTTTGGACATTCTAAAGATTTTTAAATTTACAGCATTAAGCTACGTTTATTTATAAAAATATTGTCGACGTCGGGGATTCGCTTTCTTAATGTGTGTTGTTTTTACTCTTTGTATTTTGATATATCGATTTAATTTATTTAAAGGGTGAGTTTTTTAAGAAAATAGGACCGACATAAATGCCAATAAATTTGAAAATATTTATTTTAAAGATTCGGCCGAATTAAACAGAGTCGCCAGTCAGTATAATTTTAAATAAATGTACCAACTCATCCGAAATTTGAGGATTTTTGCAATATAGCCCAATACGTGACTCCGTAAAATTGGTCTAGAATCCGAGATTCGTGGAATTCGAGGGCTTACTTAAGCGAGGGGAATATGTTAGGCACCCCCGACTTCCGTGAAAACACGGTTACTGCAACTTTTTGATTTTCCTAAGCATGAAGTGTGTGTGTGTGTGTGATTTTGAGAAAGCTTTTGATATTTATTTGACTTGTGTTAAGTGTTTTAATTTTAAGAATTGCTCTAATCCTTGTCTTAACTTGTGAGCGAAGTTGTTTCGAAAGTAGTGTTAACCTCTTTAAACCTATATACGAAAGACTTGATTTTAAAAAAAAGTTCATTTTTAGACAAAGTATATTGAAGTGATGTTTTGGAACTTAGATTTGTCTAACCCCGAAGCGCTTTGTTATTTTTTTATAAAAGCTCTTTGTTGTTTTGTTTGAAAATTATTTTGGTGATAATGCATGAAAGAAAACATCAAAAAGGGTTGGGCCATCTCTGGGCATGAAAATCATCTCGATAGACCCGAGCACTAACAATCATATTTTTTTCATTATCATGGGGCTTTAAATTTGATCTTCCGGGACGAAGCCCTTGAATTCATTTTAAGGCCCAATATTACATATATAATGAGTTGTGCGATTTAATATTACATTATAAAGCAAAAAGTCAATCGTGAGAATCTAGTCGAGATTAAATTAGTGGATCTCAACCCCAGGATTCTTAGGCTCATATTTATATGTTTAAAAGTATATAATGTATCCTAAACCCGTTATTAGGTGATTCATTGATTAAAATCCCTATCACGAAAATTTAGGACCCCTCACCACTAGATATAGATCTATGGCTCTATAGAGTAATCGAAATCGATTGAAAGCATTAAAATGACTAGATCTATCCTAGATCTAAGCCGATCTAGCATGGGGGTTTGAGTTTTTAAGCTCATGAACTGATTAAGGGCTAGATCCGACTAGATCCAGATAGATCTAGTAACAAGACTTGATTTCTAACTAGATATGTACAAATTGATCGGTAAAATAGCTAGATCTATCAACCAACGCGTAATATATGTACAAAATAACAAGTCTAGTTGTAAGACCCTGACTTTTATGAAATAAAAATATTCAATTTTTTTATAATTATTATAATCAGTAAATGGTTAAATTAATAAAAGATAAAAGATTTAAGTTAAGGGTGATATATGTAAATTATGAAAGTGTGTCGGCGAATATTCGTTCTGTCGGGAATATTAGGTAAAAGTATGATGGCACCAAAATAGCCAATCATTGGTGGGCCCCACTGTGACGCCCCCAAAATAGGTATACATCACCCATTCTGAGTCGCCAAATACATAGTACAAAATACAAATACAAACTTAATTATACAACATGAGCTGAGAGTTTTTACACAAATATTGTCTAGTAGACAGTACTCAAACGCAAATGGAGTCCTCATTACAATTATTATCACACTATTTTATAAAATAGTGATGACTACTACAGCCACCATCTCAAACCGTCACTCCATTCTCCGACTAGTCCCGGCTACGTTCTCATTTCCTGAAGAGAACAATGAAAGCAAAAGGGTGAGCTCAACTAGCCCAGTAAGAAATATTATGACTAAGATAATGCATAATAAATTATCAGTAGCCTTCAACAGTGTTAAACTTATAAACTACAAGTTTAATTGTAGCTGAACAAGCAATCCATTAGAAGAGTCAAGTAGAGCATGATATCTACTATCTTCTATGATTTAAAAAGTTTATCAACAATTTTATCGTTGAGACTCAGCTTAATAATTAGTATCACAACCACGAATTATCCATGCACTACGGGCCAAAGATATTCGTGTTTTCACCAATGGTCATGATCATACCAGCCACTGTCCATCAATGCACTACGGGCCAATGAGGACTTTTATCACATCATTTATAACATTACGGGTCATGATTATACCGAATGATCCCTGATCATAATCATACCAATCAACAGTCCATTGTTGATCGATTTCGCAATCAATGAATACGTGCAAGTATACACGGTCAACAAGTAATAAAGTGATAAGAAAAGTATCGTTCCCACGAGGAATTATTTAATAAAAATTACCAAGTACTAACTCTTAACCAAATCAATTTTATTTAAACAACCATAAATTGTGATTTTTCTAATTAAGAAAACTAAATTAATCAATTAAATCTAGATTACTCTAAAATTAATTCAAATAAATAAAGATTAAGACTTCAATATCCCCAATTATAAAATATAAATCAATTATCCAACTATCCCAATTATTATGCCTACTGAATTGCTAATAGAAGTTCTCAAATGCCAAAAGTCCTTTTCCAAGTGATCAATTGACTTCTATTTAATCCAGATTAATCTTGCTATATTCCTATGCAAAACAATTGAATTAAACTCTTTTCAATCCCAATTCCTTATGTGTTACATGCGGTAAACAGATATTTCCATTCTATTCACAAACCTAATTATTCACCATGCAAATAACTAAGTCACATGTTATCATGCCCAGTTCTAACCCTAGAATTCCTCTTCCGATTCCTTCTAGAGTAACAAGGTAATTACTGATCAGATAATTAATCAATAAGCTCAAGACAAGATAAACAATTCACTTTGACATAAATAATTGAAATAAATCGAATAACTAATTGATATACATAAAAGGTTCAATTGAAATCTTAATAAAAGAGTTAGTTCATAATTAATGAATTGAAACCAAGAATCCACAACTGAATAGACATTAAAAGATAAAAGTATGATAAGAAAAGAGAATAGAATCTGTTGTCAGTAAATCTGATGCTCCCCTCTTGCTCTTGCTCTTGATCTTCAATGATCTCCAATTTGCTTCAATCTCTAATGGCTAATTAAGAACTAGGGTTTAGATTCTAATCTAATAGAGTGTTTAATCTAGTCTAATCTATGTAATCCCCCTTTATTTTATGTCTTACATCATATATTTATAGTTACAAGTCTAATTTTTAGGTTAGGAACAAACCCAATTCAATTTGGAGTCAAAAAGATGTCAAAATTTGCCCCAAAACGCGTCCAAGCCTTTCCACTGACTTCCCCAGCGCCCCGGCGCTGGGCACGGCGCTGGGATTCTGCCCCCCAGCGCCCCGGCGCTAGAAATGAACTACAAATGGGCGCCCCGGCGCTAGAACATTTTCTGACATTTTCTGCTCCGACGTCCTTTGGGAAAATAGCCATAACTTCTTCATACGAACTCCGATTTTGATGATTCAAGATGTTCCGGAAAGAGGAGAAGTAGATCTACAACTTTCGTTCTTGAAGTTTTTCAAAATAAGGTCAGGAACTATAGTAAAATTGGCTCTGAAGTGACTGCTGTGTAAATGGCAAGCCGAAAACGCGCATCTAGCCACCCCGAACGTCGATCCATGTAACTTTTGTCCCAATTCCTACAAAACAATATAAAACATGCATGAATAGACACAAACACATAAAAAGATCCTAAAAGACTTGAGAACAACAATAAATTAAGCCCGAATGTATCCAATTCATGTGTATAAAACTCACTCATCATCCATCTATGCACGTAAGCCAAAGATAACTTTTATCACAATATAAGCATGAGGATGATGACAATGATATAAGAATTCAATTAAAAGAAAGCAAAGGATAAATTTTTAAAGATTTATAATTTACTTTATCCAGAATTCAATAATGTCCAAATTGCCAACATGATGCTGCTTTGTGGAGTAAAATTTAAGAATAATATTATATCAAAAATGATTTAGACAACAAAGAAATTAATTTTTATCATGAATAGTACCCCGGGTGAATAGTACCCGAGTGAATAGTATCCCGTGAATAGTATTTCATGAATAGTACCAGTGAATAGTACCTGAGAATAGTACTTTGTGAATAGTATCCGTAAATAGTATTTTTGTGAATAGTACCCCGTGAATAGTATTCAGGCATGAAAAGATCAATAATTATCAAGAATGCTCAAAATAATATTTTCATGAAAAGATATTGGATGAAGCGCAAATATCAGGGATATTCTACTAATTTTACGGAGTATAGAAGCAATACTTTAACAGAATGAGTGTAGAATTAGGAATACGAAGCGAAATAATATTACTCACATACTACAGAGTATGGAAGAAAATATTATTTCTTACGAATACTGAACAAAAATAATATCCCTTACCTTAGAAGAAGTCTGGATACTGGAATAGTGAAGTAGCAGACTACTCTTCTTCTTTTTCTTTATAGTTTCTCTCTCTATAGCTTCTCTCTCTATAATTGCTTTTGTGAGTTTTAGTGAATTGGTGAGAATGAAAGAAGAATGATCTTCTATTTATAAGAAAACATAGTCTCGATAATTGCACGTTTTGGGGCTCAAATTATTACAGTATAGTACCTTCATCTTTTCCTTCATTTTTAATTTAGTCCTACAAGTATTATCAAACTTGCACCACATCCCCTAATAGTACATGCATGTGAATCAATAGTACATGCATGTGAATCAATAGTTCCATTTATGTGAATAAATAGTTATATACATGTGAACTAATAGCAATTAATTGCTCATTTATCCAATTAATTACCCGATTGGTCAATATAACCTCCAGAAATCAATTATTATCGAAATAAATGTCGATTTCCACTAACACTAATAATTCCAACACAATGAAAATATCAATATCATCTTTAATTAACACGAACTTATTCATCATTAATATTATAACTCACAATATTTAACAACCAGATCATTCCCAGGAAAGAGGGGGCTTTCCGATAAGGATTTCTCCCTATTGGCGCGCAATTAGGTGACCAGACCCCTTTCCTCGATAGAACTTTCTAGACATCATTAATATTGCAAATAATAATATGAATAACTTTGTCATCTCAATTATTGATTTAACAATATAAAATATTATGCAGATGATACTATGACAATAATTGAATCAATAATATGAGAGATATTATGCAGCAATTACTGTAACAATAATTGAGTATAACTGAGTGACTTCTCACGTAAGCATTAATAATCAATACCGTGTGCTACTATGCAACTACGCGTATTATTGTACTTTTACTACTGGGTAGTTCAATAGTCTAACGGTAAAACTTTCGCCGTTATTTTTATAAAAAGATATTTATGTCATTTTCTAACTACGACAATACTTTCGTTGTGGGGTCCACCAATGATTGTGTCGTCGTACGAATATTCTCCGACCAATCTAATATTTTATAACAACTTGCTTACTTTGCAAAATTTGTAAATATTACCCACAACTATAACCTTATATCAAATCCACACCATAATATTCAAAAATATATTTCGAGAAAAATTAATCTTTATTCATAAAAGTTGGGGTCTTACAACCTCCCCTTCTTATAAAATTTTGTCCTCGAAATTAGGGTACGTACCTGGTATGTCAAAGAGGTGAGGATACCTTGACTTCATTTCAGATTCTAACTCCCAGGTCATTTCCTCAACATCGTGGTTTCTCCATAAAACTTTGACTTGAGGTATAACCTTGGAGCGTAGAATATGATCCTTTTTATCCAAGATTTTAACATGTACCTCTTCATACGTTAAATCTTCCGCTATCTCGTCCGGTTCTAATTCAATGATGTGGTTCGGGTCTTTGACATATTTATGTAACATAGATATATGAAAAACGTTATGAACACGAGATATACTTGGCAGTAAGGCGAGTCTATAGGCCACAGTTTCTACTCGATCAAGGATTTCGAATGGCCCAATGAATCGAGGATTGAGCATTCCTCTCTTTCCAAATCTTGTAACTCTTTTCCATGGAGCAACACGTAACAACACATGCTCTCCAACATTAAATTTCACGTCTCTTCGATGAAGATCAGCATAACTCTTTTGTCGATCTTGTGAGGTCTTTATACGTTGTCGGATCATTTGAATCTTTTCCGTTGTCATGCGTACCAATTTTGATCCCAACAAAGTTGCTTCACCCACCTCATCCTAGCATACTAGAGAACGACACTTGCGTCCATACAACACCTCGAATGGAGCCATGCCAATACTTGCTTGATAACTGTTGTTGTAGGAGAATTCCACCAATGTCAAGAACTTGTCCCAACTTCCTATGAAGTCAAGGACACAAAGTCTTAATAGATCTTCAAGAGTTTGAATAGTCCTCTCCGACTACCCGTCCGTTTGAGGATGATATGCCGAGCTGAATCGCAAATCCGTGCCCATAGCTTTTTACAAACTAACCCAAAATCGTGAAGTGAATCTTGGGTCTCGGTCAGAAACTATGGATATTGGCATACCATGCAGTCTTACAATCTCATTTATGTAAATACGAGCAAGACGTTCAAGTGAATAAGTTTCTCGTATAGGTGAGAAATGAGCAGACTTTGTTAATCTATCGACAATAACCCAAATTGCATCTATGTCTTGAGAAACTTTTGGAAGACTAGTAACGAAATCTATGGTAATGTGCTCCCACTTCCATTCTAGAATTTCAAGTGGTTGCAATGGACCTTTTGGCACTTGATGCTCTGCCTTGACTCGTTGACACATTAAACATCTTGAGATAAACTCTGCGATCTCTCTCTTCATATTGCTCCACCAAAATGTATGTCAAAGATCACGATACATTTTGGTACTTCCAAGATGAATTGCAAACGGTGTGTTGTGCGCTTCTATCATGATTTTATACTTCAAGTCAGAGTCGTTAGGAACACAAAGTCTGGAGTTGACTCGAAGTATTCCTTCTTCATTGCTTCCAGGATAGCACCTTCTTGTACTTTCTTCCTCATACTCATCAGCTCCAGGTCTATGGTTTGAGCAGCTTTAACCTTATCGATTAAAGTCGGTTCTACTCGTATATTTGCCATCATCACGTGGGTCCCTGAAGTCTTTAACTCTATCTCCATCCTTTGTAAGTCATGCAAAATGGGCATTTGCGTTGATAATATCGCACTCGTACCCGCATATGATCTTCTACTCAATGCGTTAGCTACTACGTTTGCTTTTTCAGGATGGTATTGAATGGTATGATCGTAATCTTTCAACAGCTCAAGCCAACGTCGTTGCCGCATGTTGAGCTCCTTTTGGGTGAAGAAATATTTGAGACTTTTATGATCCGTATAGATCTCCACTTTCTCCCCATACAGGTAATGCCTCCAAATTTTAAGCGCGAAAATGACAGTTGCCAACTCTAGATCATGAGTAGGATAATTCCTCTCATATTCTTTAAGTTGTCGTGAGGCATAGGCTATAACTTTCCCATATTGCATGAGAACACATCCTAACCCTCTGCCTGAAGCATCGCTGTAGATGACAAATCCCTCCGAACCAGATGGTATTGTCAGAACAGGTGCTAAAATGAGTCTCCTTTTGAGTTCTTGAAAACTCTTCTCACATTCCTCACTCCAACCAAATTTTGTATCCTTTCGAGTTAGCTGAGTTAATGGAGCAGCGATTCGAGAAAATCCTTCCACGAATCTCCAATAATAACCAGCTAAACCAAGAAATCTACGTACTTTGATCACTGACTTAGGTTGCTCCCAGCTTTGAATTGCTTCAATCTTTGTCAGGTCAACAGATATTCCGTGATTTGATATCACGTGCCCAAGGAATACTACTTCCTCAAGCCAGAACTCGAATTTTTTCAACTTAGCATACAACTTATTTTCACGAAGCTTTTGGAGTATCAGCCTCAAGTGTTGCTCATGATCTTCACGAATTTTGGAGTAAATGAGGATGTCATCAATAAAGACGACCACAAAGTGATCCAGATATTCCTTGAATACTTGGTTCATCATATCCATGAAGGCAGCAGGAGCATTAGTCAATCCAAAAGACATGACTAGGAATTCGTAATGCCCGTACCGAGTTCTGAAAGTAGTATTTGGAATGTCATCAATTTTAATCTTCAACTGATGATATCCGGAATGAAGATCGATCTTTGAAAAGAATTTGGCGCCTTGCAACTGGTCAAAAAGGTCATCAATGCGAGGCAACGGGTACCTATTTTTGATGGTAACATGATTCAACTCCCGATAGTCAATACAAAGTCGCATACTTCCATCTTTCTTCTTCACAAATAGAACAGGAGCACCCCAAGGAGACGTACTAGGACGAATGAAACCGATGTCTAATAATTCCTGAAGTTAGGTTTTTAACTACTAAAGTTCAATAGGAGCCATTCTATATGGGGCTTTAGAAATGGGTTTTGTACCGGGTTCAAGGTCGATACAAAATTCGATTTCACGCTCTGGGGGTAGGCCAGGAAGTTCTTCAGAAAATACGTCAGGAAATTTATTAACAATAGAAATATCATTCAAATCTGACATATTTTTATTTAAATCTGTGACATGGGCTAAAAAAGCTTGACATCCGTTTTTCAATAAACGAATAGCTTTATAACTTGATATGACAGTGATTGACTTTAGTGGTTTGGTAGCTTGAATTCGCATAATAGGTTGGTTAGGAATATGAAAGCTAACAACCTTACGAAAATAATCAATTTTAGCATGATGAGTGGTTAACCAATCAATCCCAAAAATTACATCAAATGCAAGTATTTTCAAAGAGATAAGATCGACAGGTAACATGAGGGTGCCGATTTGAATCAAACAAGACTTATAAACAGTGGATGTAATGAAGGTTTCTCCCAACGGAGTTTTAACAGATAAGTCAAAGTCTAATTTCTCAGGAGTTAAATTTAATCGCTGAGCGCAAGTAAGAGAAATAAAAGAATGGGTAGAACCGGTATCAAATAAGGTATAGACTTCGCAAGAGCTTATGATTAGCTTACCCGTGATGACTTTGTTTGGGTTCCTCGCTTTTTGGGAGGTTACGACAAATGCTCTCCCTTGAACTACTAACTTTGACTTCTCTGGGACGACCTTTGGTGCCTCCATCCCAACTGGACTTGGCTTTACTGTACGATAAAATTGGGCTAGGTGACCTTCTCTTTCGCAATTATAACACACTTTGGATTGTTACGTGTAGTTCGGACTGATATGTCCCTCCCCTCTGCATTTGTAACATACGATTGGCAATCGTTCCCCTTCCTTAACAACAGGTGTTGGTCTTTCCATCATTGTTGAATCTTCTTTTCTTGAAATTTTCACTCCTATTATCTTGGCCATGATTTCCACCGAAGTGGTTACCATTTCTGGCATGTTGATTCCCTCCACGCTTGTTGTCACCGCTTCGATGACTGCTACCACTGGTATTATCATTTTACCGGCTACTCTCTCTTGGTTGAGTTGACTCGTTATCGTGCTCCAATAACTGAGCCATATTTACAACATCTGAATACAAACACAATTTGTGAGAAATTAGGTATTGACGTATCTCGGGTTTCAAACCTCTTAGAAACATCCGCATCATTCTCTCCTCATTATCAACCAAGTGGGACGCAAATCGGGACAACTCGGCAAACTTAACTTCGTACTACTACACGGTCATATTGTTCTCCTCTAGCTTGATGAACTCTACCTCCTTCATGTGATGAATACTTTCGGGAAAGTACTTGTCGTTGAACAGTTCTTAGAACTTCTCCCAAGACATCTTCAGTGCGGCATGCTGAGTACGCTTTACAGATTCCCACCAATAATCTGCCTCTCCTCGCAACATGAAGGTGGCAAAGGGAACCTTTTTCTCTTCGGAGCATCCCAAGATATCAAATATCTTGGTGATCTGCTTTATCCACGTCTCCGCCTTAAGTGGTTTTGGCTCTCCCAAAAACTCCGGTGGTCCCAGCTCCTTAAACTGCTTAGCGGTGACCATCCGAGAGTTGCCAGTGTTTCCACCTGCATTTTGAACAGGAGTCTCTCTCGCCTGATGTTGCATGAATTGCATAAAGTCTCTGAACATCCCATCGTTCATCATCTGGTCGGTGTTGCTATTTACCTGAGGATTATTGCCTTCCTGATGCACATTATCCTAGGTATTGATCGTTGGTGACTCAACGGTCTCATGTGCTTCATTGCTTATCTCAACATTTTTAGATGCCATTTTCAAATACTGCCACAAAATAAGGGTTAATTGACATGCCACATATTATCCCTATACTCTGATCGACCAATTAAATAACAAATAAACTTAGGTAGGTCATACTAGCGAAGGATTTTCCCGTCTCTCCCCCTAGTTCTAGTCTCACATCTTAGCCAGGGATTATTTTCCTAAGCTTTGATACCAACTGTGACGCCCCCAAAATAGGTATACATCACCCATTCTGAGTCGCCAAATACATGGTACAAAATACAAATACAAACTTAATTATACAACATGAGCATAGAGTTTTTACACGAATATTGTCTAGTAGACAGTATTCAAACTCAAATGGAGTCCTCATTACAATTATTATCACACTATTTTATAAAATAGTGAGGACTACTACAGCCACCATCTCAGACCGTCACTCCATTCCCCGACTAGTCCCGGCTACGTTCTCATTTTCTGAAGAGAACAATGAAAGCAAAAGGGTGACCTCAACTAGCCCAGTAAGAAATATTATGACTAAGATAATGCAGAATAAATTATCGTTAGCCTTCAACAGTGTTAAACTAATAAACAACAAGTTTAACTGCAGCGGAACAAGCAATCCGTTAGAAGAGTCAAGTAGAGTATGATATCTACTATCTTCTATGATTTAAAAAGTTAATCAAAAATTTTATCACTGAGACTCAGCTTAATAAATAGTATCACAATCACAAATTATCCATGTACTACGGGCCAAGGATATTCGTGTTTACACCAATTGTCACGATCATATCAGCCACTGTCCATCAATGCACTATGGGCCAATGAGGACTTTTACCACATCATTTATAACATTACGGATCATGAATATACCGAATGATCCCTGATCATAATTATACCTATCAACAGTCCATCTATGCACGTAAGCCAAAGATGACTTTCATCACAATATAAGTATGAGGATGATGACAATGATAAAAAAATTCAATTAAAAGAGAGCAAATGATAAATTTTTAAAGATTTATAATTTAATTTATCCAGAATTCAATAATGTCCAAATTGCCAACATGATACTGCTTTGTGGAGTAAAATTCAAGAATAATACTATATCAAAAATGATTTGGACAACAGAGAAATCAATTTTTGTCATGAATAGTACTCCGGCCAAAGATATTCAGTTATATCATCATTTAGGACTGAGGATGATGAAAAATCTTTTAAAGAAAACGAATCCAGTGAAACAAAAGAATAAATATTAAGGATTCGTATTTCAAACAATCTGAGTTCAAAAATACTTCATAAATAATCATAGCGAAGTAAAATTCAAGAATGATCAAAACATGGATACAATCAAAGCTAGTATCCATAATAGATATTTTGGACGAAAAATAAAATTTTAATTTTTCTGTGATAGTGCCGTATTCGTGAATAGTGCTGTATACGTGAATAGTGCCGTATACGTGAATAGTAACTCCGACACAAAGTTCCAAATTTGATAAAAATTTAGATCAATATTTTGGCATAATGATATTGGAAGAAATAATATCATTTATATAAAAAAAATAATATACCTTGCCTCGAAAACTCGCACCGTATAGCAACACTCAATGTATCAAAATACTCACAAGAATACGCTCGATAATAGAGAGAGAGAAAAAGAGAGAAAACTTTAGTTTCTGGTGTGATTTTCAATTCTAACCTAAACACCATATTTATAGGAAAATGCTTAGAACACCAAAGTAGAAAATTTAATAATTATTATTATTATTTTTCTAAAATTTCCTACGCACACCAGCTGAATTCAAACATCAACCACCCACTCAAAAAAAGTAAGAAAAACATTTTTCATAAATAAAATATTTAAAACTTCTAAAAATCAATTATTTCGGAACTTCTGAACTTCAATAATTCATAATAAATAGTCCTTTTATCAGAAAAATTCAAACCTCATGTCTTTTTTATAGGAATTTTCATTATCTACAACTTTGCAGAAGAAAGTTTTTCCAAATTCTAAATAGAAATTAACCGAAATCCACAAACGGGCGATTCTACGGGCTATAATCAAATTTCAGTGAAGAAATGGGCCCACAGACATGTTTAACATGTTTTAAATAACTTTTGTAACAAAAATACTCTTCCTCCTCTTATACTCATATATCCCACATTCATTATAAAAAATATCATCATTATTATATTATAATAATATAATAAAATATTATTTTATGAGAAAAGATAAAATATCGATTTTCAACAATTGTCACTTTAAAATTTTTTTCCATCTATATCCACATAAAATGAATATTTTCCTCATCATATAAATCAATTATTAATTATTCACAAATAATATTACAGAATCACAATACTGACAACAGGCAGTTCCCAGGAAAGAGGGAGCTTTCCAATAAGGATTTCTCCTTACTGGCGCGCAATTAGGTGACCAAACCTCTCCTTAGACAGAACTTTCTAGACATTGTTAATAATGTTATCTAATAATATTATTTATATAATATGAATTATTGCTTCGATAATGGAAAATACTGTGTAATGACAATTATTGAAATAATAGTAATATAAAATATTAACGTAGCAATTATTGAATAAATAAAATACTGAACAGTAATTACTGTAACAATTATTGAGTAGTGCCTTTTTACGTAAGAATCAATAATTGGTGCAATATCGTGTGCTACTGTGCAACAACGCGTATTACTGTATTTTAACCACCGGGTATTCCAACAGTATTAATGGTAACAAATACGCCGTTATTTATAAATAACTTATACTTGTCGTTTTCTTCATCCAATCACTTTTCGTTATGGGGCCCACAAAAGACTGTGTCGTCGTACGAATATTCCCCGACAGGAAGAATATTCCACGACCAAACGAATATTTCCCGACAACAATGAATATTTTATAACCACTTGCTTATTTAAAATATTTACGTATTTTACCCATAACTAACCTCATTAATCAATTCAGCCCTTACTATTTCAAAATAATAAATAGAGGAAATTAAATTTTATTTATTAATAATTTGGGGTCTTACAGCTTGGGTTCATCATGGATGGGGAGTTGAGTCAAGATTTGATCTTGTAGTCACTCCCTGACACCTTCTCACAATTTGTTGTGAATTTTCACATGAATAAGTTGGACGTCAGCTTGCCTGAGTTACTTAACATGTTGAAAACTGATGAAGGTCACTTCCCATCCAAGAAGAATCATGTCTTACTGGTGGATGATTCTTCCAAGAAAAGGAAGAGGCCCAAGGTATCTTCTGAAAAGAAGAAATCCAAGAAGGCTAAGGGAAAGGCGAAAGTGAAGGATCAAAAGAAACTTGATCCAGCTGGCAAAGGAATTTGCTTCCATTACAACAAGTCGGGTCCCTGGAAGAGGAACTGCAAGGATTATCTTGAAAACAAAAGTAGAAGAAGCTTGGAGAAGCTTCAAATCCTAATCAAGGTTTGTTTATGATTGAAATTAATTTTTCTGAAAGTCAATCTTCTACTTGGGTATTGGATACCGGCTGTGGTTCTCACATATGTAATAATATGCAGGGACTGGTCAGAAATAGAAAGCTGAGCAAAGATGAGGTCATCCTACGAGTGGAAAATGGAGCACAGGTTGCTACATTAGCTGTAGGGACTTATTGTTTAGCATTGCCTACAGGCAAATCCATTAGTTTAAATAATTGTTATTTTGTTCTGTCACTTATTAGAAACATTATTTCAATATCTGTATTGGAAATGGATGGTTTTGACATTATAATAAAGAACAACAACTGTTCTATTTATAATAATAATATTTTATATGGTGTTGGTAATTTACGAAATGGACTTTACATTCTTGACTTGCATGAAAATATACTTCAAATTGAACAAGCTAAGAAAAGGAAAAGAGATGATGTTAATTATACCTATATGTGGCACTGTAGACTTGGTCATATTAATGAAACAAGATTATCCAAGTTGTATAAAGATGGGCTCCTAGAGCTATCGGATTATGAATCATATCCAACTTATGAATCTTGTCTCATGGAAAAAATGACTAAATCTCCTTTTAGTGGAAAAGGAGAAAGAGTTACAGAATTGTTAGCGTTGGTACACACGGATGTATGTGGAACTATGACAAAGAATGCACGAGGAGGGTATTCTTATTTTATTACATTCACTGACGATCACTCAAGATTTGGATATGTGTATTTAATGAAATACAAATCTGAATCATTTGAAAAGTTCAAAGAGTTCAGAAGTGAAGTAGAGAAACAAACGGGCAAAAGTATTAAGATTCTTCGATCAGATCGAGGTGGTGAATACTTAAGCAGTGAGTTTCTCAATTGTCTCAAACAAAATAGTATAATCTCATAATGGACTCCACCAGGGACGCCACAACTGAATGGTGTGTCTGAAAGGAGAAATCGAACACTGTTGGACATGGTTCGTTCCATGATGAGTTTTACCGATCTTCTGGTATCATTATGGGGATATGCCCTAGAAGCGGCTACATATCTACTAAATAAGGTTCCCTCAAAATCCGTCCCTAAGACTCCATATGAGATGTGGACAGGGAGGAAGCCTAGTCTTAAGCAAGTTAAGATTTGGGGATGTCCAGCTTATATGAAAAGGTTTCAGAATGATAAGCTTGGGACAAGATCTGATAAGTGTATTTTTGTGGGATATCCTAAAGAAAGTTTAGGATATTATTTCTACAATCCTACTGAACAAAAGGTATTTGTTGCCAAACATGCTGCTTTCTTGGAAAAGGAGTTTATCCTTGAAGGGGTCAGTGGGAGGAAAATAGATCTTGAAGAAATTCAAGAACCACAAACCACTACAGATCAAATGGATGAACCTGTCCAAGTAGTGATTCCTTCTGTACCACACCCTATTCGTAAATCTAGAAGAGTACCAAAGATACCTGATAGGTATGGACTTGTCATAGAAGATGACGATGAGGTACGCATCATAGATGATAATGATCCATTGAATTATGAACAGGCTATGAGTAGTAAAGACTCAGAGAAGTGGCAAGAAGCCATGAAATCCGAGATGGACTCCATGTATGAGAACCAAGTATGGACTTTGGTTTCACCACCTGAAGGCATTAAGCCTATTGGGTGTAAATGGGTCTTTAAAAGAAAGACTGGAGCAGACGGCAAGGTAGAGACCTATAAGGCCCGACTGGTCGCAAAAGATTTCAAACAAAGACAAGGAGTTGACTATGACGAAACCTTCTCACCAATGCTCAAGTCCATTCGGATTTTGCTTGCGATTGCAGCTTACCATGACTACGAAATCTGGCAGATGGACGTGAAAACGGCCTTCCTCAATTGGAAACTTGAGGAGGATATGTATATGACACAACCAGAGGGATTTATTTCAAAGGTTGGAACAAATCAAGTCTGTAAGCTACAACGATCCATTTATGGATTGAAGCAAGCTTCTCGTAGGTGGAACATCCGTTTTGATGAGACAATCAAAGAGTTTGGTTTTATCAAAAATGAGGATGAACCATGTGTGTACAAGAAGGTTAGTGGGAGCGCTGTTTTATTCCTCGTATTATATATTGATGATATATTACTGATAGGGAATGATATTCCTATGCTACAATCAATTAAAATCTGGTTATCTAAACACTTCTCCATGAAGGACTTGGGAGAAGCATCCTATATTTTAGGGATAAAGATCTATAGAGATAGATCTAAAAGGATGCTTGGCTTGTCCCAAGGATCGTACATTGACTCGATGATAAAGAGGTTTAGCATGGAAGATTCCAAAAGAGGTCTCTTGCCGATGAGCCATGGAATACATCTCTCCAAGAAACATACCCCAAAGACACCTGAGGAGAGAGACCATATGAGTAAGATTCCTTATGCTTCAGAAATAGGATCTATCATATACGATATGATATGTACTAGACCAGATGTCGCTCATGCACTTAGTGTAACAAGCAGATATCAGTTGAATCCAGGAGAAGAACACTGGAAGGTAGTGAAAAATATCCTAAAGTACTTAAGAAGAACTAAGGATGTATTTCTTGTCTACGGTGGGTCTGAATTGAAACTAGAGGGCTTCACAGACTCAAGTTTTCAAACAGACCAAGATGATAGTAAATCCATTTCGGGGTATGTGTTTACCTTAAACGGTGGCGCAGTGAGTTGGAAGAGTTCCAAACAGCAAATAGTTGCTGATTCAGTGACAGATGCAGAGTATATAGCTGCAAGTGAAGCTGCAAAGGAAGCTATTTGGATGAAGAAGTTCATTACCGAAATTGGTGTGGTTCCTAGCATTACAGGACCAGTGCCTTTATTCTGTGACAACACCGGAGCTGTTGCGCAGGCTAAGTAACCCAGGTCTCATCAGAAATCCAAACACGTGTTGCGGCGGTTTCATTTGATCAGAGAGATCATTGAAAGAGGAGACATCACCCTGGAGCGTGTGGACTCTCAAGATAATATTGCAGATCCATTTACTAAAGTGTTAACACAACAGCAGTTCGATCGTCACTTAGAGAAGATGGGTATGAGATACCACAGCGATTGACTTTAGTGCAAGTGGGAGATTGAAAGTAGTATGCATACAAGCCAATCATTTATGATGATAAAGCATATACTTTGTAATCAATCTTATTTATTTATTAATAAAAGAATTATTTATTACAGGCATTTATTATCTACATGGTGCTGTTTTAATAATATGTGATAAATCCATAGTTTTAAGCAATGCTTTTAGAATCATGATGAGATCATGCTAATGAGATCTAAATTCTTAGATAGCTTAAAACTAAAATGTTCCCAATCAATGGATTACTAAAAATGGGATTAGTGAATCCGGATAGATTGGTACGTGCGTTGCTTGCTCATTGGATGAGGATGATTGTTCTCATGATCATTTGTGTGGAGACACTAAAGCAGGTATGTGGGTGCTTATTAGAGAATAAGTTCACTGAACGTGACTCGCTAAAGAATACCTAATGGAGTTTTACTTGTCTGTCAATAGGAATTCCTGTAGTGATAGTAGTACAAATGATCCTTAGACTTAAAATCATCATAGTATCTTATATATAATGAATTATGCTTTGACTTATTCCTTAAGACTCTTAGAGTATATAAAAGGGTATGCTTGGGTGTAATAAGTTATATATGAAGATAGTGAATGATCAATAAAGAATCTACCACTTTTAGTAAAAGAAGAGAAATGTCATATGTGATTCGATAAATGACAACCCAGGAATCCTTGGCCAAGGTGGAATAAAATTAGAAATTAGTTTCTAATTTGTATTCATTAGGAGTTGTACATTTAGGAATCGAAATACATAAAATTAAATAAAATAAGACTTGACAGTAATTCCATGTCTTATATTTAATTAGAATATTGTATGGTAGAAGGATTGAATTGTACGGTAACTATTAACTCAAAGGTTCTTTTATGATTAATGTTGAAATCTATATTATCTGGAGAATCGTTGATCGCTAGAGAGTCTTATCCCTGTTGTAGAATAAATATTATTTATTTAAATAAATTAATTATTTAATTTATTTATTTAAATAAGATTAAAATTGTTCGAATTGATTTATTCACAACCGGTTTAATATGGAGAACCTAAAAGGTCACACCATAAAAGGAAGAATAATTATTTAAGAAGTTAATAACATAATCGTAATAATATGTTAAGTATATTTAATTTAATCTATGGTGATAGAATAAATTAAATAGCTTAATATTTATTATTTAATATTTTAAAAATATTGAATATAAATTAATAAGAGGAGTCTTATTTATATTATTACAATTATTATTATTTTAATTTCTAAAAGAGTTTATAAATTAATTTAATATAAGTACTCTCATTTATTCCTAATAAGATTAGGAGAGAAAATTAGTTAAAGGAGTTTAATTAATTATCCCTAATAAGATTAGGGAGCCCATTTAATTAAAAGAGTTTAATTAAATAAATAATACCTTATTTTAATTAAATAGAGTTACCTGATATCTTTATAAGAGGAGTCTTATATCAGATATCAAGATATACGTAATTCTAATTGTTAGAGAGTACGCCCCCTTTTTCTATAGAGATAGGAAAAACTAGGGTTTGAGCCAATACACCCTTCTTTTTGAAAATTGTTCTTTCTTGGTGGATCACCTCTAGAGGCCATATACTTGGGTGGCTTACATTGATCAAAGGAAGGAATCTACCCAGAGATTCAAGGAGATCGCGGAGAAGTAGGAGTTGAACTCGTACCTGTGAAAGCTCATATCTACAAGGGTATGATTATATAACTTCTTGTTCTTCGTTTTAATTAATAATATGCATAAAGGATGATCCGGGTAATTGGTTTGTGAAAATTTTAAAATATGATTTTATTTTGCTTCCGCTAATTTTTGCAATTTGATTGCTATTTTAATTTTCACAAAACCTTACAAAATCAACAGTTCTCCTTGCCACAAAGGCTTAATAGATCTTTCACTTAATGTCTTTGCCACAAAGGCTAAAGACACTCAATAATCATATCATCTTTACACCCTACACCAAAGACATTCAAATGTAACAACAGTGGTCATAATAAAACCAATCAATTGTATATCTGTGCACTACGGGCCAAAAATATTTAACTGTAATATCAATGGTCATGATCATATCAATCAATTGTCTATCTTTGCACTACGGACCAAAGATGTTCAACTATAAAACCAATGATCATGATCATGCCAAACACCTGCCCATCTTTGCACAACGGGCCAAAGATATTCAATAGTAACACTAATGGTCATGATCATGCCAAACACATGTCTATCTTTGCACTACGGACCAAAGATATTCAACAGTAACACCAATGATCATGATCATGTCAAACATATGTCCATCAAATTTAATAAGAAGACTTAGGTAAATAAAAATTCAAGTGAAATGATATTACATGAAATGCAAATCTCAAAGAAATATATAATCATTTCAGGATTTATAGAAGCAATACTTATAACCATGTTGATCAATTCACCTTAAGCTAAAGATATTCAATTGTAAAATCAATGGTCATGATCATACCAATCAACAATTCATCTTTGCACCCCTGGCCGAAGAGAACCTATGGTCATGATCATACCTATAATCTACCTGTAAGACCCCAACTTTTTATAAATGAAATTGAATTTTTTCTATTTATTATTTTGAAATAGTAAGGTTTGATTTGATTAATGCGATTAGTTATGGGTAAAATGCGCAAATATTTTAATTGAGCAAGTGGTTATAAAATATTCATTGTTGTCGGGGAATATTAGTTTGGTCGTGGAATATTCTTACTGTCCGGGAATATTCGTACGACGGCGCAGCCTTGTGTGGGCCCATAACGGAAAGCGATTGGATAAAAAAAACGACAAGTATAAGTTGCTTATAAATAACGGCGTAGTTGTTACCGTTAATACTGTTGGAATACCCAGTGGTTAAAATACGGTAATACGCGGTGTTGCACCAATTATTCATTCTTATGTAAGAAGGCACTACTCAATAATTGTTACAGTAATTACTGTTCAATATTTTATTTTATTGATTCAATAATTGCTACGTTGATATTTTATATTATTGTTGTTTTAATAATTGTCACTACAGAGTATTTTTCATTATCAAATCAATAATTCATATTATTTGAATAATATTATTAGATATCATTATTGGCAATGTCTAGAAAGTTCAATCTAAGGAGAGGTTTGGTCATGTAATTACGCGCCAGTAAGGAGTAATCCTTATTGGAAAGCCCCCTCTTTTCTGGGAACGACCTGGTTGTCAATATTGTGATTCTGTAATATTATTTGTGAATAATTAATTATTGATTTATATGATAAGGAAAATATTCATTTTATGTGGATATAGATGGAGAAAAATTTTAAAGTGACAATTGTTGAAAATTGATATTTTAACTTTTCTGATAAAATAATTCATTTAATATATTATTATATTATAATAATATAATAATGAATATATTTTTACAATAAATGTGTGATATATGAATAAATGAGGAGGAAGAGTAATTTTGTTACAAAAAATATTTAACACATATTTTGTGTGTTGATGGATCCCATTTTTGACTGAAATTTGATTATAGCCTGCAAAATCGTCCGTATGTGGATTTTGGTCAATTTCTGTTTGGAATTTAGAAAAACTTAAAACTACAAAGTTGTAGAGAATTGAATTTCCTATGAAATGGACATAAGATTCAAATTTTTTTGATAAAAAAGATATTTATTATGAATTATTAAAGTTCCAGAATATTGGGTCTAAATTAATTTTGTTGTATTAAATGATAAAAACATATTTTTTATTTTGGTGGGCCCCACATGAGTGGTAAACATGCTGAATTCAGATTCAAGAGGTAGGCGTGAATTTTTTATTTTAAATATTATTATTTTATTAAATTTTCTACTTTGGTGTTCTAAGCATTTTCCTATAAATAGGGTGCTTAAGTTAGAATTAAAAATCACACCAGAAACTGAAGTTTTCTCTCTCTATATTATCGAGCGTATTCTTGTGAGTATTTTGATACTTTGAGTTTTGCTATACGGTGCAAGTTCCTTCAGCACTATATCCAGTATTCTAGTCAGAAGTATTGTCTTTTTGAGGTAAGAGATGTTATTTTTTTTATAAATGATATTATTTCTTTCAATATCATTATACTGAAATATTGGTAAGATTTTTCTTGTGAAATTCTTATCTTTTCATGTCGGGGTTACTATTCATGAGTTACTATTCACGAGTTACTATTCATGAGTTACTATTCACGAAATACTATTCACGAGTACTATTCACGAAGCATGATAATTTTTTTTCTTGTGGAATTTCTACCTTTTAGTGTCGGAGTTACTATTCACGTATACGACACTATTCACAGAAAAATTAATTTTTTTTTCTATGTTCAAGATTATCTGTTATGGTTCCTATCTTTGATTGGATATATGTTTTGATCTTCATTTTTGAATTCTGCTCCATAATAGTTTATTATGGAGTATTTTTGAATATGGATAAACCGAAGTACAAATCTTAATATTTGTTCTTTTGTCTCACTGGATTCGTTTTCTTTAAAATATATTTTTTTATCATCCTCAGTCCTAAATGATGATATTACTGAATATTTTTGGCCTGTAGTGAAAAGATGAACGATTTCTTGATGAATATCTTTGGCCCGTAGTGCAAAGATGAACAGGTGTTGAGATGAACATGACCGACTGATTAATATCTTTGGCCTGTAATGCAAAGATGACTATTTGATTCAAGATGTATATTGATTGATGTTACAGAGATAAAATATCAATGATGGACTTTTAAATTCATAGATGATAGTAGATTTCATTCTCTACTTAACTCTTCTAATGAATTGTTGTTTCCGCTGCAGTTGTTGATCTAAAACTTGTTGTCTATTGTATTCTATCATATTTTTTCCTGTTGAAGACTAAGGATAATTTATTGTACATTATCTTAGTCATAATATTCTTTACTGGGCTAGTTGAGCTCACTCTTTTTCTTTTTGTTCCATTTTTCTTCTCAAAAGACGAGAATATAACGAGAACTAGTCAGGGTGTGGAATGATGGTTCAAGATAGTTGTTTTAGTAGTCCTCACTATTTTATAAAATAATGTATTAATAATTTTAATGAGGACTTATTTGAGTCTGGATATTGTCTAGAAGATAATATTTGTAATTAAACTCACAGTATATGTGTTGTCGTATTTTGCACGACAATTATGTTAATAAAGTTGTAGTTATTTTTGTACCATGTATTTGGCGACTCAGAATAGGTTGGGTGATGTATACCTATTTTGGGGGAGTCACAGTTGGTATCAGAGCTTAGGGATATGATCTCTGGCGGAGATCGGGGAATAGAACTAGGAGGGGAGAGACGAGTAAATCCTTCGCTAGTATGTCCTACCTAAGCTTATTTGTTGGTTGGTCAAAATATAGGATTATTATGTTTCATGTCAATTTCTTTAATTAACCTTTGTTTTATGGTAGTATTTGAGAATGACAACTGAGAATATTAATAGTAGAGTAAATGAGACCGTGGAGACACCTTTACTCACCAATCTGGAGAACGTGCAACGGGACGACAATGTTCCTCCTGTAAACAACACCACTGAGAAGACGATGAACGATGGGATGTTTAGAAGCTTTTTGCAGTTCATGCAAAATCAGACGAGGGAGACTCGTGTACAAAATACAGCTGAAAATGATAGCAACGCGCGGTTTGTCACGGCTAAGCAGTTCAAAGAGTTGAGACCACCAGAATTCTGGGGAAAGCCAGACCCGATTAAGGCGAAAACGTGGGTCAAGCAAATTATCAAGATATTCGATGTCTTGGGATGCACGGAGGAACAGAAGGTTCCATTCGCCACCTTTATGTTCTGTAATAAAGCAGATTAGTGGTGGGAATCTGTGAAGCGTAACCAGCCAGCCGCACTCAATATGTCTTGGGAAGCATTTTAGAAACTATTCAATAATAAGTACTTTCCTGAAAGTATTCGTCATATGAAGGAGGTGGAGTTTATTAGACTGGAGCAGAATAACATGACGGTGTCCCAGTACGAGGCGAAGTTCGCGGAGTTATCCAGGTTTGCACCTCATTTGGTGGAGAATGAGAAACGTATGACGCGGATGTTTCTGAGAGGTTTGAAACCCGACATACGTTAATATCTCATTTCTTATAAATTTTCTCTATATTCAGATGTTGTCAATAGGGCTCAATTATTAGAGCGAGATAACGAGTACGTTCAACTTAGGGATTACAACAAGGGTCATACCGGTGACAGCAGTCATCGGAGCAATGATAACCAGCGGGGAAAGAAAAATACGGACAAAAGTGGTAACCACTCTGGTGGTAATCGTGGCCATGAAAATAGAAGAAGCGAGTCGGAGGGAGATTTTAAAAAGAAGTGGTTCAACAATGATAATGTGAAGACGTCAGTACCAGCAGCAACTGGTTCTAAGGGAGGAGAACGACCACCGGTCGTATGCTATAAATGTGAAAAAGAGGGACACATTAGCCCAAACTGTCCACAACAGTTCAAGGTATGTTATAATTGTGGAAAGGACATATCGCTCGAGATTGTACTGTAGCGAAACCAAGTCCAGCGGGGATGGTCACTCAAAAGGCTGTCCCAGAAAAGTCAAAGTCAACGGTTCCTGGAAGAGCGTTTGTCGTGACTGGTCAAAATGCGAGGAACCCAAACGAGGTGATCATGGGTAAGCTAATCATAAATTCTTGCGAAGTTTATACTTTAATAGATACCGGTTCTACCCATTCTTTTATCTCTCCTGCTTGTGCTCAACGTTTAAATTTGACTTTGGAGAAATTAGATTTTGACTTATTTTTGGAGACTCTATTAGGAGAAACTTTCATTACATCCACTGTTTATAAATCTTTTTTGATCCAAGTTGGCACCATCACATTACCTGTTGACCTTATCTCTTTAAAGATACTTACTTTTTATGTGATTTTAGGGATTGATTGGTTAACTACTCATCATGCCAAAATTGATTATTTTCGTAAGGTTGTTAGTTTTTATATTCCTAACCAACCTGCTGTACGAATTCAAGCAACTAAACCACTAAAATCAATCACTGTCATATCAAGCCATAAAGCCATTCGTTTATTGAAAAACGTATGTCAAGCTTTCTTAGCCCATGTTATGGATTTGAACAAAGATACGTCAGATTTAAATAATATTTCTGTTGTTAATGAATTTCCTGACGTATTTCTTGAAGAACTTTCTTGCCTACCCCCAGAGCGTGATATTGAATTTTTTATCGTCTTTGAACCCGGTACAAAATCCATTTCTAAAATCTCATATCGAATGGCTCCTATTGAACTTCATGAGTTAAAAACCCAACTATAGAAGTTGATAACCAAGCCTCTAAATGGTGACTTCCTTTGTGGAATGCACCGAAGCCAGAATCTCCGTAGGGGACGTCATATTTGTGCGGTAGTAAACTGATAGGTTCCATTGTGACGTGCTATCCAAGGTTGGGATATGAGTCACAGTTGAGAGCAGCCTAAGTCAGTAATCGAAATACGTAGCTTTCTAGGCTTAGCTGGTTATTATCAGAGATTCGTATAAGGATTTTCTCGAATCGCTACTCCATTAACTCAGCTGACTCGTAAGGATACAAAATTTGAATGGAGCAAGGAATATGAGAAGAGCTTCCAAGAACTCAAGAGGAGACTCATTTCGACATCTGTTCTGACCATACCATTCTGGAAAAGCGAACGTGGTAGCTGACGCGTTAAGTAGAAGATCGTATGCAAGTAAAAGTGCGATATTGTCGAACACAAAGGCCCATTTTGTGTGATTTACAAAAGATGGAGATAGAGTTAAAGACTCTAGGGACCTACGTGATGATATACGAGTAAAACCAACTTTAATCGATAAAGTTAAAACTGTTCAAGCTACACACCGGAGCTGATGCGTATGAAGAAGAAAGTACAAGAAGGTGCTATTCTAGAAGCAAGAATCGATGAAGAAGGAATACTTCGAGTCAACTCCAGACTTTTCATTCCTAACGATTCTGACTTGAAACATAGAATCATGATGGACGCACACAACACACCATTTGTAATTCACCCTGGAAGTACCAAAATATATCGTGATCTTCAACATACATTTTGGTGGAACAATATGAAGAGAGAGATCGCAAAGTTTATCTCGAGGTGTTTAACTTGTCAACGTGTGAAGGCCTTCAAGTGCCAAAGGGTCCATTGCAACCACTTGAGATTCCAAAATGGAAGTGGGAATACGTTACCATGGATTTCGTTACGGGTTTTCCCAATGTCTCTCAAGGCATAGATGCGATTTGGGTTATTGTAGATAGATTAACTAAGTCTGCTTATTTCTTGCCGATACGAGAGACTTATTCCCTTGAACGTCTTGCTCGTATATACGTAAATGAGATTGTAAGGTTGCATGGCATGCCAGTATCCATAGTTTCGGATCGTGACCCAAGATTCACTTTACGATTTTGGGTTAGCTTGCAAAAAGCTTTGGGCACAGATTTACGAACCAGTTCGGCATACCATCCTCAAACGGACGGACAATTAGAGAGGACTATTCAAACTCTTGAAGATCTATTAAGACTCTATGTCCTAGATTTCAAAGGGAGTTGGGATAAGTATTTACCATTGGTGGAATTCTCCTACAACAACAGTTATCAAGCAAGTATAGGTGTGTCTCCATTCGAAGCATTGTATGGACAAAAGTGTCATTCTCCAGTATGTTGGGATGAGGTGGGTGAAGCAACATTTTTGGGACCAGAGTTGGTACGTATTACTGTAGAAAAGATCCAAATGATTCGACAACGTATACAAACGGCACAAGATCGACAAAAGAGTTATGCGGATCTTCATCGAAAGGACGTGAAATTTAGTATTGGGGATCATGTATTGTTGTATGTGACTCCATGGAAAGGAGTTACAAGATTTGAGAAGAGAGGAAAGCTCAATTCATAATTTATTGGTCCATTTCAGATTCTTGACCGAGTAAGAACTGTGGCCTATAGACTCGCGTTACCTCCAAGCATGTCTCGTTTTCATAACATTATTCACATATCTGTGCTTCGTAAATATGTGAAAGACCCAAACCACATTATTGAGTTAGAACCAGATGAGATAGCCGAAGACTTAACATACGAGGAGGTACCTATCAAAATCTTGGATAGAAAGGAGCATGTCCTACGCACAAAGGTCATACCACAAGTCAAAGATTTGTGGAGAAACCATGCTATTGAGGAAATAACCTGGGAGTTGGAAATGAAAATGAAAGCGAGATATCCTCACCTTTTCAAAACATCAGGTACGTACGTCAATTTCGATGACGAAATTTGATAAGGAGGGGAGGTTGTAAGACCCCAACTTTTTATAAATGAAATTAAATTTTCTCTATTTATTATTTTGAAATAGTAAGTGTTGATTTGATTAATGTGATTAGTTATGGGTAAAATGAGCAAATATTTTAATTAAGCAAGTGGTTATAAAATATTCATTGTTGTTGGGAAATATTCGTTTAGTTGGGAAATATTCTTACTGTCGGGGAATATTCGTACGACGGCGCAGCCTTGTGTGGGCCCATAACGGAAAGTGATTGGATAAAGAAAACGACAAGTATAAGTTGTTTATAAATAACGGCGTAGTTGTTACCGTTAATACTGTTGGAATACCCAGTGGTTAAAATACGGTAATACGCAGTGTTGTACAGTAGCACACGGTATTGCACCAATTATTGATTCTTATGTAAGAAGACACTACTCAATAATTGTTACAGTAATTACTGTTCAATATTTTATTTTATTGATTCAATAATTGCTACGTTGATATTTTATATTATTGTTGTTTCAATAAGTGTCACTACACAATATTTTCTATTATCAGATCAATAATTCATATTATTTGAATAAAATTATTAGATAGCATTATTGACAATGTCTAGAAAGTTCTGTCTAAGGAGAGGTTTGGTCTTCTAATTGCGCGCCAGTAAGGAGAAATCCTTATTGGAAAGCCCCCTCTTTCCTTGGAACGGCCTGGTTGTCAATATTGTGATTCTGTAATATTATTTGCGAATAATTAATTATTGATTTATATGATAAGGAAAATATTCATTTTATGTGGATATAGATGGAGAAAATTTTTAAAGTGACAATTGTTGAAATTTGATATTTTATCTTTTTTGATAAAATAATTTATTTAATATATTATTATATTATAATAATATAATAATGGTGATATTTTTACAATGAATGTGTGATATATGAATAAATGAAGAGGAAGAGTAATTTTTTTACAAAAAATATTTAACATATATTTTGTGTGTTGATGGACCCCTTTTTTGACTGAAATTTGATTATAGCCTGCAAAATCGTTCGTATGTGGATTTCGGTCAATTTCTGTTTGGAAATTTGGAAAAACTTAAAACTACAAAGTTGTAGAGAATTGAATTTCTTATGGAATGAATATAAAATTTGAATTTTTCTGATAAAAGAGATATTTATTATGAATTATTGAAGTTCCAGAAAATTGGGTCTGAATTGATTTTGTTGCATTAAATGATAAAAACATGTTTTTCATTTTGGTGGGCCCCACATGAGTGGTAAATATGCTGAATTCAGATTCAAGAGGTGGGCGTGAATTTTTTTTTAAAATATTATTATTTTATTAAATTTTCTGCTTTGGTGTTCTAAGCATTTTCCTATAAATAGGGTGCTTAAGTTAGAATTGAAAATCACACCAGAAATTGAAGTTTTCTCTCTCTATATTATCGAGCGTATTCTTGTAAGTATTTTGATACTTTGAGTGTTGCTATACGGTACAAGTTTCTTCAGCACTATATCCAGTATTCTAGTTAGAAGTACTGTCTTTTTGAGGTAAGGGATGTTATTTTTTTTTTATAAATGATATTATTTCTTTCAATATCATTATACCGGAATATTGGTAAGATTTTTCTTGTGAAATTCTTATCTTTTCATGTCGGGGTTACTATTCATGAGTTACTATTTATGAGTACTATTCACGAAGTATGATAATTTTTTTTCTTGTGGAATTTCTACCTTTTAGTGTCGGAGTTACTATTCACGTATACGGCACTATTCACGTATACAACACTATTCACGAATACGACACTATTCATAAAAAATTTAAATTTTCTTTTCTGTGTTCAAGATTGTCTGTTATGGTTCCTATCTTTGATTGGATCTATGTTTTGATCTATATTTTTTAATTCTGCTCCACAATAGTTTATTATGGAGTATTTTTGAACATGGATAAACCGAAGTAAAAATCTTTACTATTTGTTCTTTTGTCTTACTGGATTCGTTTTCTTTAAAATATATTTTTCATCATCCTCAGTCCTAAATGATGATAGTACTAAATATCTTTGGCCTGTAGTACAAAGATGAATGATTTCTTGATGAATATCTTTGGCCCGTAGTGCAAAGATGAACAGTTGTTGAGATGAACATGACCAACTGATTAATATCTTTGACCTGTAGTGCAAAGATGACTATTTGATTCAAGATATATATTGATTGATGTTACAGGGATAAAATATCGATGATGGACTTTTAAATTCATAGATGATAGTAGATTTCATTCTCTACTTAACTCTTCTAATGAATTATTATTTTCGCTGCAGTTGTTTATCTAAAACTTGTTGTCTATTGTATTCTATCAGATTTTTCTCTGTTGAAGACTAAGGATAATTTGTTGTACATTATCTTAGTCATAATATTCTTTACTGGACTAGTTGAGCTCACCATTTTTTTTTTGTTCTATTTTTCTTCTCAGGAGGCGAGAATATAGCGAGAACTAGTCAAGGTGTGGAATGATAGTTCAAGATAGTTGTTTTAGTAGTCCTCGCTATTTTATAAAATAGTGTATCAACAATTGTAATGAGGACTTATTTGAGTGTGGATATTGTCTAGAAGACAATATTTGTAATTAAACTCACAGTATATGTGTTGTCGTATTTTGCACGACAATTATGTTAATGAAGTTGTAGTTGTTTCGGTACCATGTATTTGGCGACTCAGAATAGGTTGGGTGATGTATACCTATTTTGGGGGCGTCACACTACCCATCTTTGCACTCAAGTCAAAGAGAACTTTCATCACCATGATAATAAAAATGTTATATATGATGAATAGAAATAATAAGAACAATATGATCAAGGATAAGTATTAGAGATTTTCAATTTAATTTATCCAAGTTCAAGAATGTTCAAGTTGTCAACATGATAACCAATTGTGGAGTAAAATTCAAGAATGATATTTAAGATTCATATTTCAAAGATAATTTGGACAAGGAAAAAAGAAACTAAATTCTGTCATGAATAGTACTTCAGCATGAATAGTACTATGGATGAATAGTACTCTGGCATAAAAAGTACCCTGCATGAATAGTACCCCGAATGAATATTACCCAGGATGAATAGTACTTCGGTATGAATAGTACCCATAAATGGAGAATATAAAAGAAAACGATATCCCTTGACGAGTACAAAAGAAATGATATCCCATAAAAGTATGAAATAATATATGAAACTTCAATTGGATTTTCACCTGTCATGCGGTAATCCGCGTAGATAGATTATTTTCACAATTTAATAAAGAATGATTACGAAGGGTTCACCAGGCATGCGGTAATCCGCGTAGACATGTTATACCCACAGATTAATAAAGGATGAATACGAAGGGTTATTCACCAGGCATGCGGTAATCTGCGTAGACATGTTATACCTACAGATTAATAAAGAACAAATACGAAGGGTTATTCACCAGGTATGCGGTAATCCACGTAGACAGGTTATTCCCATAGATTAATAAGGAATAGAATGACAACCCTTATGAGTATGAAGTAAATAACATCCTTTACGAATACGAAAGAAATAATACCCCTTACGAATACTAAAAATAATATCCCTTACGAATACGAAAAATAATATCCCTTACCTTAGTAGGAGATTGGATACTGCAATAGTGTAGTAACAAAATACTCTTCTTCTTTCTCTCTTATTTTCTCTATAGTTTCTCTCTCTAGAGTTTTAGTGAATTGGTGAGAAAGAAGGAAGAAATGAGCTTCTATTTATAAGATAATGGACTAAATAGTAACTAATTCACGAACGGTCTAGATTGATTTACTATTAAAACGGATGGTCCATATTGATTTACTATTAAAACTTTAACTGACGGCCCATATTAATTTACTATTAAAACTTCAATCGACGGTCCATATTGATTTACTATTAAAACTTCAACCGACGGTTTATAAAATTAGCATGTCCCTCCATGAAATAATAAGCCAAACTTACAACAAATACCTCATGACAAACCCCTCTATTTATATCAAAATTTGAATAAATAATTACCACAACACATTTTTAATCTTTCAATAATTATTCATCATTAATATTATAACTCACAATATTGACAACCAGATCGTTCCCAAGAAATAGGGGGCTTTCCGATAAGAATTTCTCCTTATTGGCGGGCAATTAAATAACCAAATCCCTTTCCTCGACAGAATTTTTTAGACATTGTCAATAATGCAAATAATAATATGAATAATTGTGTCGTCTTAATTATTGATTTAATAATATAAAATATTGTGCAGATGATACTGTGACAATAATTGAATCAATAATATGAGATACTATGCAGCAACTACTATGAAAATTATTGAATGAAACTGAGTGACTTCTTAAGTAAACATCAATAATCAGAGATACTGTGCAACACCGTGTGCTACTGTGCAACAACGCGTATTACTGCACTTTTATCATCGGGTATTTCAACAGTTTAACGGTAAAAGTATTGTCGTTATTTTATGAAAAGATTATTTTTGTCTCTTTCTATATCCGATAGTTATTCCGTTATGAGGTCCACCAATGATTGCACCGCCGTACGAATATTTCCCGACAAAAAAGAATATTTCCCGACAAAAAGAATATTCCCCGACCAAACGAATATTTTATGACAACTTGCTTACTTTGCAAAACTTGCACATATCACCCATAACTATAGCATTATATCAAATCAATACTTTATTATTCAGAATAATATTTAGAGAAAATTAAATTTTTATTCATAAAAAGTTGGGGTGTTACATATTACACTTGGGATATGACTATTAATCACAAGTATCTTGTTTGTTTTTAAATTTGAGCTTGGGACTATTAGTCTTGGGATTATAAAATAGCTTAAGATATGGAATTATTTAATACCATATTCTACCTGGTATTATAATCCCTACCATTTGGGATTAAAAATTATTAGACAAAATTAACCTCAATCTTTTTCTAAAATGACCATCTTATCCTATAATTTTTTTATTATTATTGGCAACTTAAAACTTATTGGTACAAAGACTAAAAATTATTAAAAAAAAAAATTTGGGGGGGAGGGGGTTGGGGGTGGGCAGGGTGGGGGGTAGGATATATATATAATTACATAATATTATTTTTTTGGGGGGATGGGGGGTGGGGGTGTATACATAATCACTGAATATTATTTTTTTGGGGGGGGGAGAGATGAAGGGTGAAGGTGGGGATGGGTGAGTGGGGATGTATACATAATCAGTAAATATTATTTTTTAGGGGGCTGGGCGGGGGTAGAGGTGTATACATAATTAGTAAATATTATTTTTGGGGGGGAGAGGGTGGGGGTGGGGGTAGGGCATGGGGGTAGGGGTAGGGGATGAGGGTAAGGGTGGGGTAGGGCATTCATAGGGGGTGGGGGAGTGGGAGTTAGTGGGGTAAGGGTTAGGGGGTGGGGTGGGTGTAATGCCTCCAAAATAGGTCTACACAACCCATTCTGAGTCACCAAATACATGGTACAAAATTCAAATACAAACTTCATTTATACAACTATTAATTGTCGTGTAAAATACGACAAAACATAAGTTGTGACGCCCCCAAATTCAGACACTCATCTCTTGAATTTGGTGCATTACACACTAATTCTAATATCATACTAAAATCATTAGCAACAGAATAATAGAATAATTTACATTGATCTAATATAATTATTCGCGTCCCAAGGTCTCGTGACCGTTACTACAACATTTCAGGAATATAAACTAAACAAGACTTAAACATAATTTAATCATCCTTAAAACATCATTATAATCATAGTAATATCAATTGTTCTTCTACGCATAAGGGACTAAGCTAAGTCGTAGCTTTGCCCTTTCCTTTGTCATTTCCCGAAGTACCGTTTTGCTCTGCCTTAATTGTAATGTTTTTAGGGAAGCAAAAATGAGCAACAAGTTTGCCCAACAAGTAATATAGTAATAAGATAATAAGGGTAAATAGTTATAACGTTTAAATCTCAAAGGTATAACAGTAAATGAAAGTTCAAGAATAACAAGAAGTATCAAAAGTTCTCAATAAGTGTCGCTATAGACTGAAGGATATCAACAAGATTTCAAAGTTTATTCATTTCAAGGTTCAATAAGAATGAACACTGAGCAGTGACTAGGGACTAAGAACTTTTACCAGAATTAATAGTATTATACTGAAAATTTAAAATAAACGAGTACAACAGGAGATCAACCTAAAGTACCCTAAGTTATGCATAACATTTAAACATACTGTTTGTGCGCACATCAGTTCCCCGACAATACAAAATTTCCCCTTCTAAGAGGGTTGTCCTTTTCAGCAGATTATAAGGGTCCGCACCAATGTAATTTGGTTTGGATAGCTTTCTAAATCATAAACATTGGTCTAGCTGAACAAATGGCTTAGACACCATTCTTAATGCATTTAAGAACCATTTATAAGTCCAATATTTGTAACATGTTTCAAGAATATAATTGGGATCAAGTTTCAGAGTATGAATAATAATTTTCATGAATTTATACTGCAAGAATTATTCTAGCAATTATTTACTCGTACGATCAATAAGAGTATAAGTTTAAGTGCTTGCTCAATAAAGAGTAAGGTTCGAATACTTGCTTGAGTCGTTGTCTATTTCCGATCTTGACTTCTTATCCTTTGAATAACCTATTGTTATCGTAACGGTTAATTTCTAACAACCCATAGATATAAATCTTAATCGATTTAACAAATAACCTTAAGTAGCTAAGATTTCATAAAAAAATTTGTTTTATTAATTGTTTTTTTTCTAATTATCATCCCTTCATTCTATTCACTTCATAATATAATTTTTTTTTATTGTTCATTTAAGGTTTTACACCTCCTTATAAAAGTAAGGTATTTTCACCGCATTTGTTTCTTTAAGTAATTACCATTCATACATTATTAGTGCACCATACCTTGGTATTTACCTTGATTCGTAATTAGAATTATCTCTTTATATCGTTCTAATTATTTATGTTTTTAATTGTCCACAATTTAATAGTCTTTAAAGTATTTAAAAATTTTAATTGTCCATAATCAAAATTATTATTTAGCTTCTTCGTTCATCTCACACAAAAAAAAACCATTTAGTTTCAAATGTTTAATTAAAGCTTAGGACTTCCTAAAGAAATCCTTAATATTATTATTTACTAATTTACAATTAAATTTATTAAAATAATTATTTAATCATCTTTAATAAAAATAATTATTGATTAATGAAATCATAATTTTATTTTAGACCCGGTTTGACCTGACCAAGTCAATTGTGAAAGAGGCTCGGCGCGGGGCGCGCCGACATATGCCTTCTATCAACGCGGGGGGCGCTACCCCTACAGAGCTTTGGTCCAGCCTGACACGGGGCGCACTGTACTTTACTCTAAGGCGGCGCGGGGCGCGCCTGTATGACATAAAATCTTGACAATGTATTCAACATTTTGAGTTTCTTTAATCAATCTTGCATAATTCATTTTATAACCAAATAAGTTCAAACCACTCCCATTATTTTGTAAAGCTACATATCTTCGATATTAGATTTCTTAAATCACCTCTCAACATCTTTAGCTAGTCACATTTTATTGATTTTCAAAGCTAGGGTTCACACTTTGATATGTTTCACTATATGTTTCGCCACGAGTTCGTTTAAAGTCCGAATTCGACGATTTCACTTGGGTTATGATTGTATTTCATATATGTTCAATATGACATTTTAGGATTATACACATACCTTACACATTTTATGACATTAATCATAATTATCAAACTTTCAAGCATACTAAGCTAGGTTTCATGCTCACATGCATTTTTGCTATTCATTTGGTTTTATTATCACATACAAGGCATTCATATCACATATACTCCTTCCAATACTCATCCTTATACCTTTGGATCCAACATGATCACACAACACACAACCTCCCACAATCAAGCATACATTTCTTACTTATATCTACATATACTAACTTAGCTTGACAAAAATAAAGTTAGATTATGAACTTACTTCTTAAAGGCTTTCTTCCTCTTAGCTAGGAACCTCAAGTAGCTCTCCACCTTTGCTTCTCCTTCTTGAACTTTACCAAAATGCAAGAGCTCTCCTAGGTTTCTTCTTTTCTCTCAATTTTCTCTCTAGCTCTCCATATCTCCCAACACTTAGGATTTTTGACAAATGAGGAGATGAATTGGGAGATTGCTATTTATAGAGAAATCATTAACCAATTAGCTAAGATATTAACCAAGGGTAAAAGTGAAGTTGTGATTAGTAGGTTTTATACCTACTTATTGGCTATCAACTTGCTAGAATAATGCTTAAACTCAAGTATTTTTAGTGTGTTTTATTACTTTTCATCTTTGTTTTGTAGGATGCATTGAGGAAACTAATAAGGCATGGCAATGGCATTAAAGTGGTAAAGTATGATAAGCATGTGCTGGAATGGGGAATGAAGTTGAGCATGGGCATAAGGAAAGGACGTCTGAGAAGTCAAGTGAAGAATGAAGAAGTAAGTGAAGGCAAAAGAAGAAGAAAGCAACAATGTAGCAGCAAAAGCAGTGCAGCAGACTCCAGGAAATCCCAGCCGCGTGGCCGCACCAGTGTAGAGCACAGATATAGCGCGCCCACATCAGGAAGACTCTGGAAGACAGCATGGCGCGCCCGCGCCCCAATTGCTATACGGGGCCGCGCTACATCGCCAGTCAAGACTCAGAAAATATTTAACTTTTCATTGTAAGTCTGCTGTAGCGTGATTACTTAAAAGGGGTGTATTTTCTAGTTATGAGACATCATTACAATCAGTTTTATTTTCTATTTTAGGGTTTCATAGAGCTAGAGAGATTTTATAGCTTTCTACTACTATTTTACTTCTCTCTTTAGATCTAGTAGCTTTTAATTATTGAAGTTTTTATCAACAAAGATCAAAGCTCAAAGTTGTCCTGCTTGTAATTTACATAACATCTACTTCAAGCCCGATTTTAATCTTGATCCGGCCAGAATCTATCAATTCTCAAAGAATGAAAGTTGTAGATCTCGTTGATATCTTCGATTTGATAGGTGGTAGGCCCCATAACTCCTAGCGGATCAAAAGTTATGCATGTTTCACCAAAGGAAGTTGTAGCAAAAAACAAAGCAGCACGGGGGGCGCCAAAAATGAACTACGAACGGCGCGGGGCACGCTGGGCCAGCAGATTCTATGCTACAGTAGCACGGGGCGCACCCAAAATGGCCTAGGAACAGCGCTGGGCGCACCGGTCGGCGGAGAAATAGCTGATTTGGGTTATTTGATGTCCAATTTGAGCTAGAATAGGATTCTTAGTTGCCTAACTTGCTAGGGTTTCCATTAGAACTAAAAATACTTGATTATAACTTGGATTTGAGGCTAGTTTTTGAGGATTCCATTAGATTAGATTAGATTAGAGTAGATTAGGAGCAAAACCCTAGTTCTTATGAGATTTAGAGATTGAAGCAACTTGGAGACCATTGAAGATCAAGAGCAGGAGCTTGAGGAAGATGGAGATTTGCTGACAACAGATTTATTCTTTACTCTACTCTTATTTTTATCTTTTAATGTGTATTCGAGTGTGGATTCTTAGTTTTAATTCAATGAACTAATTCTTTGTTTGAGATTACAATGGATCTTATTGTGTAGTTTATTTTAACATGCTTCGCTATCAACTATTATGTTCTATCGTGATGATTGTCTCTTGTGATTTGTACTTAATTGTTTAATTGATTGGCCATCAATTACCGTGATAATCTATATGAAATCGGAAGATGAGTATAGATTTAGATCTAATCATGATAACATGTGTTTGTGATTTCTGCATAGATGGAATTCATGATTCGTGTTTAGGATAGAGATATACCTTTACGCCATATATAATCTTATAGAGAACTTGTGCTTTAAATCCTTTTTAATTGTAATTCACATAGAGATATAGTGAATTAGGGAGTCTCGCTTAATTCTATCATCTATAGATTTAAGTGAGTATGGGTATTATGCATCGAGATGTGGTTTTATCTGCTTTAGTGTTCTTGATTAACAATTCAGGATAGAGAATAATTGATGAGAAGTGAGTTAACTTAAATGAATCAATAAGTGAAGTTGTGATTTTAAATCTCCGTAATCTTAATTTAACTAGTGAAATTTAATAGTTGTTTAATTATATAATTTGAAATTCATTCGTTTAAATAAGATTGAGTTGATTACAGGTTAGTATTTGGTTATTTTTATTAAACAATTCATCATAGGAACGATACTTTACTTACACTTTATTACTTGTTAACCACGTATACTTGCGTGATGTGCGTAATTAGATTTTACCCAACATGTACCAATCTATCTAGATTCACTAATCCCCTTTTTAGTAAACCATCGATTGAGAACATTTTAGTTTTTAAGCTATCTAAGAATTTAGATCTCATTAGCATGATCTTATCATGATTCTAAAAGTATTGCTTAAAACTATGTGTTTATCACATATTATAAAAATATCACCATGTAGATAAATTAAAGCCTTTAATATTAATAAATGAATAAAATTGTTACAAAGTATTTGCTTTATCATCAACATGTATAACTTGTGTGCATACTACTTTTAATCTCTCACTTGCACTAAAGCCAATCGTCATGGTATCTCATACCCTTACTCTCTAAGTGACGGTCATCTTGCTGTTGGATAAACTTCATTAAATGGATATGTAATGTTGTTTTTGAGAATCCACTATCTCTATAGTGATTTCCCATCTTTCAATGATTCCTCTAATCAAATGAAAGTGTTGCAACCAAATGTTTAGATCCAAGATGAGACTTAGGAACTATTCCTAGTTCTGTAATGATCTTTTTATCCAAACAATTAACTTGCAGCTTCATTTACAGCTATATACTTTGTCTTTATCATTAAACCAACAACTCTTTGCTGTTTGGTACCTTTCCAATTCACTGCACCACCGTTCAAGGTAGCACCTTACCCTAAAGTGGATTTGATGTTGTCTTGGTCAGTTTGAAAAACTTGAGACTGTTAAGCCCTCTAGTTTTAATTCAGCCCCATTATGAATTTTAATCAAATCCTTAGTACTGGTTAAGTACTATAAGATATTTTTCACTGTATTATAGTGATCTTCTCCAAAATATGACCGATCAGCATCAGGTCTCATATATTTCATTGCATACATGATAGTTATTCATGCGATCTCTCTTTTAGTAGTCTATGGGTACTATTAAGAGAGATACACTCCATGACTAATCAACATGAGACATTTCTTGGAGTTTTCCATGCTAAACAACTTTACCATCAAATGAATATACGTTCCTTGGATTAAGCCGAACATCCTTTTAAATCTATCTATATAGATTTTTATCCCCAAATAAGATACTCTTCCCAAATCATTCATAGAGGAATGTTTAGAAAACTTTTATCTTTACTGATTGTAGCATTGGTATGTCATTCCTTATCCGTAGTACATCAATATATAATACTAGGAATGTCACGACGCTCCCACCGACCCTTTTGTACACACTAGGTTCATTCTTGTTTTTTGATAAAATCAAACTCTTTTTATTATCTCATCAAAACAAATGTTCCATTTTTGAGAAGCTTACTTCAATCTATTTCTCTGTGTCTACAACTCTTACCTCGTCGTATGTAACTGGATCATCATCTTTATGATGCGTACCTCATCATCATTATCAATGATGAATCCATACCTCCCAGGTATCTTCGGTACTATTCTAGATTTATAATTCGATTGTGGTAAAATAGGTCTATCTACAATTTCCTCTTATTTAACTTATAGTACTTTGTGGTTCTTGAACTCTTCAAGATCTATTATCCTCCCACTATCCCCTTCAACGATAAACACCTTTATCTTAGAAGGTAGATTTTTTCGTAACAAACACCTTTTGTTAAGTAGGATTATAGAACATATACCCTAAACTTACTTTAGGATGTCCCACAAATCTGCACTTGTCAAATCTTGTCCCAAGCTTAACCTTTGAAACCTTTTTCACATAAGTTGGACAACTCCTTATCTTAACATACTTAAGATTAGGAATTCTCTTTGTCCATAACTCTTACAGAGTCTTGGGGTCGGATTTTGAGGTTACCTTTTCGTAGATATGTAGCCATTTCTAGGGCATGACCCCAGAATGATACTAAAATATCGGTAAAATCATTATGGACCGCACCATGTCCAACAAGGTATGATTTTTCGTTTCAGATACACCAATAAATTATTGTGTATCAAGAGGCGTCCATTATAAGAAAACCATTTAAGATGATCTAAAAACTTATTGTACAAGTATTTCTTCCTTGATCCAATCGAAGAATTCTAATACTTTTTAATTAGTTTCACTTTTAAATTCTTTGAACCTTTCAAATAATTCTCACTTATATTTCTTCAAATACACACATTCAACTCTTTGAATGATCATCTCCTTTTCTTATACTAGTTTGTTCAATTTACAAAATAATTTTCATGTAAGTCAAGAACACAAAATCCATTAAGTAATATTCCAGTTCTATAAAAATATTATTATTATAAATAGAACAACAATGGTTCTATATATACCAAAAAATTTGTTATCCAACAACAAAATGAAAATAATGTTTTAACGAGAACTGAAATACAATAACAACTTATTGACTTGATAGACTTGCCCGTAAGCAGTGCTAAACTATAAGTTCGTATGGTTAATGCAGCAACATTTACTTCATTTCCCACACATAGTACTACTTATCTTTGTTTAACTTTCTACTTCTGCTTGGTCCTTTCATAAATCTGTATTTATGATAACCAAAGTCGGTATCTTATACCCAAGTAGAACCTTGACTTAAGAAAAAATTTATTTCAATCATGAACAAAACTGTAACCAAAGTTTCACTAAGCTTCTTCTGGTTAGCCTCTGCAAGATGCTTCTCGCAGTTTCTTTTTCACTGTCAAGGCTTATTGCAGTGAAAGAAAATTCATTTGCTATCCATATCAATTTTGTTCTTATTATCCTTTGTTTTTGCCTTTCTATTTACCTTCTTAGAATCGTTCTTCTTTTCAGAAGATCTTTTGGCCCCTACCAGTAAGACTTGGTCTTTCTTAGTTGGAAAGTGACTCTCAACATTTTTCAACATGTTAAGCAAATTACTGAGGCAGATATCTAGCTTGTTCATATAAAAATTCACAACAATTGTGAGAAGGAGTTCAGGAGTGAATGCAAGATCAAATCTTGGCTCAACTCTCCAACCATTAAAAATCAGTTGTCCTAACTGCTCAATCAAATTGATCATGTTAAGGAGTTTTGTCTGTATTGTAGAGTCATCGGTCATTTTAGATTGAAAGAGTTCCTTAGATATCTGATATCTATCAGTCTTACTGTCTTCACCATCAACTACTTAATGTACAGGAATATAGTAGGAGCATCCAAAGTTTCATGCAGACGCTAAAGCCCGTTACTCATGGATGCGAGCATGATGCATTGAGCCAACTGTGCATCATCTTGCCAGTTTCTAAAAGTTGCAATCTCTTCCTCATAGGCATTGTCTGCAACCATTGTAGGAATATGCATATTAAGGACATAAGATAGCTTTTCAACCGTGAGAACTATTCTCAAATTCCTTAACGAATTCGTTTAATTCTACCCGATTAATTATCATCTAATATGTTCCGCAGTGATAGTAACTTAGACATTGTAAAAATTCTGTAAATGAATTTGTAATTAACAACATTTTATCATACATTCTTTTATTAATTACCAAAATAAATTAGATTTTGTTTTAAATTGGTATCTCCCACTATTTTCTTCAAACTATATTACCCTCAATATATATAGTTCGGCAATATCTAATTAAAGATATGCTAGTGAGAAAAAGGATCTCATTTCAAATGTATATAGCCTGTGTGTGCACAACAAACTATATATAAATAAATAGGTAGACAACTCTTGTCAATTACATCAACTATGTAACTCCTTGTATTTTGCCTCTTAGATCATAATGGTCAAGTGTGACAACCCAGATTTTCAGAAATTATTAAAATAAGAATTTAATAAATAAAATTCTTATTATAAGATTTTTTGAGTATGTGTATATATGTGTTATATATTGTGAAATATGTGATTTTGTGTGAATGTAGAAGATTAAATTTATATATATATATATATATATATATATATATATATATATATATATATATATATATATATATATATTAATTTAACTATTAAAAAAGGTAAATAAAATTGTTTGAAAAGGAAATTAAGTTTATTTAATTAAGTTGAAAATTATATTATGGAATAATATAATTTGATTATTATGCCTTATGCAAATGAATTTATTATGAATTAAATCTCATAAATAATGTGAGTAATTCACTTAATTAAAATAGGAAATTAATGTAAAATAATTAAAATAAGAATTTAATGAATAAAATTCTTATTATGACATGTTTTAATAAAATGATAGAGTAATGTATGTTACATTTAAATGTAAATTGTTAATATGTTACGATTGTGAGGTTCGTAAATAATTAAAATATTTATCAAATAAAATAAATATTTTAGTTGAAATATTTATGAAATAAAATAAATATTCAATAGAAATTATTATGAAATAATTTATTTAAGTATGATGATATTAAATAAATTGATGATAAATAATTTTATAATTTGTGCGTATTTTATTACGCTAATGTGTTGGTGATGTCCTAATTTAATTAAATGATTAAATTTGAGGGCTAATGATTTGTTAAATAAAATTGGAATTATATTGATTAAGTAATTAAATTAAATAAAGTGTGACGATTATGTACTATATAATAAGGAAGTTATAAAATAAATTAAAAGGAGATTTGAAGGGGCTAGCCAAACATGGCCTTGTGGCTTTTGATTATTATAGCTGATGAAACGTTTGGCTGTGTAACTGATGAGGCCATAATGTATACGCATTATGTTTATATCAGTTATATGAAATTTGCGTGTTTTGTTCCTAAAGCCTAAGAATAAAGAAAACAGAGTGTTGGAGAAGAGAGTCAGAGAGCTTTGAGAGAACTTGATAGTTCTATGAAATTGAAGAATAGGAATTGGAGAATCAAAGAAGGAAGAAACAAGAAAATTGTTCAAGCTTTATAGCAAATCAAAGGTAATAATCTAGCCTAAAACTCTAGTTATTAGATTATTGAGTTTTTATTGATACCATGGAAGTATGAATGGATGAAGAAATCAATTAGGGTTATGTCAAGTGTTGAATAATTTGATATTTTTATTCATATGTGAAATTTGAGTAACCCAAATTAACGTTTTAGAATAATCAAATTCATACAAATAGGTTGAATGATGAAGAATTTAAGTTTTGTTGTATGTATAAGTTTTGGTCAATTTTGAGACTAAAATTAGTTATGAAATCATGATAGAAACCTTAAATTAATGATGGATGTTGTAAGAACGTTGAAAAACGAAAAGAACACAAGTTGAATGAATCAATTTGGTTAAGAAACGAATCCGTAGTGAATGAATTCGCTAAACATGTTAAAATATAAAAATTTAGTATGAACATGAGTTTTGGGTCAAGATTTGAGTTAGTTAATGTTTCTATAAATTGTTACTTCTTTAGTATGTTGTATTTCTATGAATTAAAAATCCATAGAATCGAAAAAAGATTAATTTGGATGTGTATAGCTTGAGTTATGAAGATTAGAAGGAGAAAAAGGTCAAAAATAGCAAGAACAGTAAACTGTTAATTCTGGTTCTGCTAACGGGCACAACTGCTCTGTGACCTAAGTCTATTGGGACGCAGCTACTCTCTTGGACGTAGTTGCGCTGTTTCCAAGGCTTAATTGGGCGTAGCTGCGCTCATGATGTGTCCGGTGTGATTATTTTTGACCTTTTTTAGTAAAACGACCATAACTTTTTCATACGAACTTCGATTGAGGTGATTCAAGATAATCTGGAATGATGCCGAGTAGACCTACAACTTTTATTCTTTAAGTTTTTAAATTTGAGGTCAGAAAGAGGGGACAAAATGGCCATCTTTGGGACTGATGTGTATTAGGAGGCAATCGGAGGCAATCGGAGGGCGTCGAGCATGCACGTATGCAAGTGTAATGCTTCTGACAATAAAAGATGTTGTTCTAAGTTATAAGACATGAATATTATAAAGAATAATGATGCTTAACATTAATAAATGATGTATTAAATAAGTTGTATAAGCATACTAAGCATACACAAGAGAAACGAATCGGGCGTGTGACGAATGAAAGTTGAAACACCGAGACAAGTGTTAATGAACGTAAAAAGTGTTTCAATTCAATTAAAATGAACATTATAAGATATGGAATGGGGTTAATATAAAACTAATAAGGAGTCCTAGAAAGAGTTAAACACTTGAATGAACTTCGAGTATGACTAAGAAGAAATATAGTGAGATATAAGTCGAAAGTTAACACAATCAAATTGAACATTTTGTATTGATTAATAGGAAGGGTTATGAGATGTATAGTAAAGTTAACTACTATGTGTTGCTATGTGACTAATAGTTGATGTGAATGATTATATAATTGTGTAGGGCACGTGAAGTGCAGATAGTTGTAAGCTATTAAACTATTATTGGTAAACAACGATCAAGACAAGTCTTTCAATTCCTATTTGCTATGTGAACTTGATGATGAACTATTTTAAATCTTTATTACAAATAGCATAATGTGTTATAAATGTTAAAAGTATGAAACGTTAAAGTCAATTTCTGACTACGTTGATTGAGTAAAGAATGTTGATTGAGTAAGGAATTCAATCTTTATACTTGTTATGTGAACTACAACATGTATGTTATGTTAGTCTAATGATTATAAGATGTATGTTGAGCATGTTATTATGTGTTACGTGATTCATAAAAACTGTTAGATTTGTTGGGTTGTCGATCTCAACCTTGCAAATAACCACTTTTGCAGGTTAAGGATTCAAGGTAACGCTATGTGCTACTTGAAAAACATGATTCAGATGTAATGCATGAAGATTTATATACTTTGACTGAGTTGTTATTATTTGAACCATGTTTAAGGTTCTGGATGACATACTTGATAATGTATGATGTTTAATAGATGTTGAGTTATAAATTTTAAATCTTGTTCGATGTACAAAGGGTATTAAACCTGGATGTAAGTTTTATTTATTAACTCTGATAAAGTGAGTAATAAACTAAGTATGGTTCAAAGGTAAGTAAAGATAAAGGTTTTGAGAAATATACTTGATAATTTATGATGTGAAACTTTATATTTAGTTGTAAAGTTTGAGCTACCCAATGTATAAGGGATATCGAGCTGAGATGTAAGATTTTATTTAATAACTTTGATGAAGTGAATCATAAAATAACTTGATTCAGAGATATAAATGATAAAGGTTTTGATTCAGGGAATTAAAGTAAGAAGACATAAAAGTTTAAATTATTTATCATTTTATTAAGTTTAACATCTAATAATGATGTAAAATCAGAAATTAGATGTATTGTTAACGACCAAAGTCGAGAGTTTAATTGTATGAATTTTGGGGTCGTTACATTTAGTGTGTGCACATCTGAACTAAAATGATCTAAGCTAAGTCATACCTAGCACTTCTATATATTCAAAAGAAAAATATTATCCTTGTGTGTGCACAACAAAACAACATTGTTCAGTCTATTTATAAGCATTAAATGTTATAAAATAACATCTTAAATAGTTAATACTTGCCTTGTGTGTGCACAACAAACTCATATTAAATATTTAATACTCTATTGTTTTACCATGCTAGAAGACGACGTTCGATATTCCAAATATCTTTAAACGTTACAACTTCATATAATTTATTTGAGGGGTTTGTTATTATTTTGTCTCATCTTGTTTAGCTTTCATGCGCAAACACACACACACACACACACACACACACACACACACACACACACACACACATATATATATATATATATAGTATAAGCATGCACCTACAGAATACTATATTCTACCCAGATTGATTATGGACTTTATTCTAGTTTGGTTTACTAGAGCCACCAAGTGAACCAAAAGGTCAAACCTAGGGTGCAAAAATTAAATTTAAATTTAAATATAACTATTACATTTAAACCTGGGCTCCATTACAAACGGGTCTTCAAGCGTTCCTTACTCCTTGATCTCCAAATCTTCAAAATAATTCTAAATGCTCCTATTACAAAACTATTTAAAATAAATAGAAACCTTGATCAGCAGTCAAGGGGAAGTACATGGGAGGGAGATATAATTTACATCAAGAAAAATTAGAGAAGACGGGGTACGCAAACCCCATTTAATAAAACTCATACATTTATGCATCCAACTAAAATAAAATCCAATCACATTGGTCAATAGTCCATAATCAATCCCATTTATTATCATACATATCAACATATGCATCAATAAATAACATTCATCTCATGAATAATAAAATTTCAATATATACATTGATATCGATTTATTGGGCAATTTTAATTAGCATAAAATACAATTTTGAAACAAAATAATCCTTTATTTTTAATCAAAATCATAATAAATTTCTTTCTTTTATTTTATCCAATTTTGAATAAAAATAAACTACTTTAGTTTTAGTCAAATTTCAAATTAAAATAAACTCCTTTATTTTAATTAACAAGGAATCCAATTTCAAGTTCAAAATAAACTCCTTTATTTTAACTTAAAATTGTTGGAAAAATAAAATATATTGAATCCTATTCCTTATTAAAATTAAACACATTTAATTTTAGGAAGCACGAAATCCTATTCCATATATGAATAAACTCTTTTATTCTAGAAAACATGGAATCCTATTCCATATGTGAATAAACTCTTTTATTCAAACGAACGTGAAATCCAATTCCAAGTTAAAATAAAACTTTTGAATAAACTCTTTTATTCAAACAAATACGGAATCTAATTCTAATTAAAATAAAGCTTTTGAATAAACTATTTTATTCAAACAAACGTGGAATCCGATTCCAATTAAAATAAATAACTTTATTCTAATCCAATTCCAAATCAAAATAAACACCTTTATTTCAAATTTAGAATTACTGAAAATAGTAATTTATTTTCAGTTAAAATAAACCTTTTATCTTAATTGGAAATTAAATTTAAAAATTAAATTCTGTTTTTGGAGAGTTGCGCTGCGGCACCGCTAGTGAACTAGCATCAGGCAATGCCGCGCCACGTCAGCAGTTTTCAAAAAACCATGGACGGCACTGCAGCGACCTGATTATACTGTAATCAGACACTGTCGCGTTGGTTTACCCTTCCAGAACCCTAACCGGCGCTGCGGCGCCAGTTTACAGAATCAGTTTCTTAGTTCGCTAATTATGTAGTGTTTCTCCAAAAACATGATTTTATACCAATAATAATGCCCAACAAATTTGTTTTAAACACATATCGACATGCATATCAAATCTGAACAATTAATAACTTGCATAAAGGTTTGACTCTGATACCACTGTAAGGTTTATAAATTCATGGACGCAATAAAATTGCACAAAGTAAGCGAAAACGTTGTAAAATAGAGTTTTAAAATTTTACAAACCATATACCCAGATAATCTTTTGTGCATAATTATTAATTAAACGAAAAGAAGAAGAACAAGAATTATACACTTGAAGATTCGAGCTTCCTCAGGAACAAGTTCACCTCCAATTTTTTTTCGCGTTTAACTTGAATCCACCGGGTTTGATTCATTCCTTTGATCAACGTTAGTCACCTAAATTAGTTTGGCCTCTAGAGGTGATCCACCAAGGAAGAAGAAAAATTCAAGAAGGGGGGTGGTTGGCTAAATCCTAGTTTTTTATCTCTGTAAAAAAAACGTACTCTCCAGCAATTGGAATCAAATCTACTTGATATCTGATATAAGACTACTCTTATAAAAATATCAGTTAACCCTTTTAATATTATTAAAATAGGATTTTATTTAATTAATTAAACTCCTTTAATTAATTAGGCTCCCTAATTTTATTAGGGATAATTAATTAAACTCATAATCTTATTAGGAATAAAAGAGAGTACTTATATTAAATTAATTCACAAACTCCTTTAGAAATTAAAATAATAATAATTGTAATAATATTAATAAGACTTCTCTTATTAATTTATATTTAATATTTTTAAAATATTAAAAAATAAATATTAAGCTATTTAATTTACCCTATCACCTTATATTAAATTAAATATATTTAATATATTATTACGATTATGCCATTATATAACTTCTTAAATAATTATTCTTCCTTTTATAGTGTGACCCTTTAAGTTCTCCATATTAGACCGGTTGTGAATAAATCAATTAGAACAATTCTAATCTTATTTGAATGAATAAATTAAACTATTAGTTTATTTAAATAAATAATATTTATTCTACAATAAGGATAAGTCTCCTTAGTGATCAACAATTTTTCAGATAATATAGATTTCAATATTAATCATAAAAGAACCTTTGAGTAAATATTTACCGTATAATTTAATCCTTCCACCATACAATGTCCCAATTAAATATAAGACATAAAATTACTGTTAAGTCTTATTTTATTTAATTATATGTATTTCTATTCTTAAATGCACAACTCCAAATAATACAAATTAGAAACTCCTTTCTAATTTTATTCTGCCTTGGTCAAGGACTACTCGATTGTCATTTATCGAATCACATAGGACATTTCTCTTCTTTTGCTAGAAGTGGTAGATTCTTTATTGATTATACATTATCTCTATGTACAACTTATTATACCTAATCATATCCTTTGATATATCCTAAGGGTCTTAAGGAATAAGTCAAATTAAAATTCATCATACACAAGATACTGTGATGATCTCAAGTCCAAGGATCACTTGTACTACTATCACTTCAAGAATTCCTATTGACAGGCAAGTAAAACTCCATTAGGTATTCCTTAGTGAGCCACGTTCAGTGAACTTATTCTCCAATAAGCACCTACATACTTACTTTAGTGTCTCCACACAAATGATCATGAGATCAATCATCCTCATCCAATGAGCAAGCACCGTATGTACCAATCTATCCAGATTTACTAATCCCCTTTTTAGTAATCCATCGATTAGGAACATTTTAGTTTTTAAGCTATCTAAGAATTTAGATCTCATTAGCATGATCTCATCATGATTCTAAAAGCATTGCTTAAAACTATGGCTTTATCACATATTATAAGAATATCACCATGTAGATAAATTAAAGCATTTAATATTAATAAACGAATAAGATTGTTATAAAGTATATGCTTTATCATCAACATGATTGGCTTGTGTGCATACTACTTTCATTAGATTAGATTAGGATTTCCTATATTGAATAACACAAAAGAAATCTAACTTCTCTATCCAACCCCAATTGGTGCGGCATTTTTATACTGCAGAAAGGCCGCCGGGGCGACAATAATGCCCGCCGGGGCGGTAATGCCCAGACTCGGCTTCTGCTCCCTGTTTCTTCATAACAGTTGCGACCCAAGACTCCTAAAACCACATACGAACAACAATTTAAGGCTACCCAATTGATATAAAGTCCATAAACTTACTAACAAACATCCCTAGCATGATTCTAACAACTCAAATCAAATAAACAACCAAATTCAAGAATCAAATTCAAAGTTTATACCATTTTTCCAAAGTTTAACATGTTTAGCGATTCTCTTCATTACAGATTCGTTTCTTGACCAAATTAATCCGTTTAACCTTTGTTGTTTTCGTATTCAGCCATATTAACAATATCCAACAACAATTTCTAAATTACATCAAGCTTAAACCATCAATTTTTGACTCAAATAACAAGTATTCTAGCATATTCTTAAGAACTTGTAAAACTTGAACTTAAGAACATTTAAATGGACATTACCTCACTGAAGTTGGAATGTAAATGCTTTGCTCCTTATTCAAATTGTTTACTCAACCCAACCACACTCACATACTAATTTGAAGTTTACAGAGAACTTAGCAAAATGTCTGAGAACGAGAATGGCTCCATTTATAGGGAAGTTTTTTTACCAAAATTGGGATTTGCTCAATGAATTAAACTAACGGAATGAAGAAGAAGATGATGTATATGAGGAATTTGGCGGAGTAGCACTATTGAGACCACTCCCCCTTCATTATTTGCTATCTCTGAGTTTAGAAAAGGAAGAACTAGGCTAATGGCCTATTACGTGAATGAAGAATAGGGAAGACACTAAATATGGGACAAGACTATTTTAGTTTCCCAGCATTAACAAAATAGAGACTAGTATACTTAGGTTTATTTCCCTTTTTGACTTACAAGGTTACATTTGATAGCTTAATGTTATTACCATATGATAAGTTAGGGATACATATACACATAATCACATAATCCATGTACATTGGGTTAGTCCAAATAATATTTGAATTGAGTTAGAATATAATCACTACAAAAAATAGACATTTGGCAACAATTTTTCAGTTGCCAAAAACGCATGTTTAGCAAAGAAATTTGTCATTCATTGCAGTTTATGAAAGGCTTTCATTTTTCGTAACAAAATTCATAAGTCGTTGCAAAAATTCGTTGCCAAATCGTTGGCAGGAAAAAAAAACACCGCCTATTTTCTTTTTTGTTGCCAATGAAAGTTCTCCTCATTGTCGGCAACGAAAACTTTTTTGTTGCTATATTTTGTTGCCTAATATAGGCCACATTCATTGGCAACAATTTTTTTTCGTTGCGTATTTAATACATTTTTTTGCAACGACTAGTAAATTGTTGCCCAAAATTAAGACAAACCCAATAAGCATACCTCTTTCTTCCCCCAAAACGCATCATTTTTCATTAAAATTTTTTTTTTATTTGGACACAATTTTATACAGTGAAATGTTTCACTCCGTCCGTCTCAAAATAAATGCCCAATTTTATTTTTTTAAAATTTATAATTTTTGAAATTAAAATTGAGCACATATAGATATATTTTCTAATTTACAAAAATTAAATTTTGTAGTTGATTGGATATAGCTTTTAATGATCATATTCGTAGACTTATAATTTTGAAAAAATATATAATTAATTTCTAAAATAATTTATATGAATTTTTCTTGTAACTCGTTAGTTTACATATTTGCTTCATGTGCTATATTTTTTATGTATTAGATAAATTTTACTACCATCTATGTGACAACCCCAAGACAGGTCCATTCCATCCAACCTATTCTGAGTCGCCAAATACATGGTACAGAAAATAATTACAACTTTATTACAACAATTGTCGTGCAAAATACAACAACACATATGCTGTGAGTTTGGATACAAATATATACCAAATGTTACTCATGTCCCAATCTTGGACAACACCTCACAATGATACCTTACATAAAAGTATAGTCAAAAACTGTTTTAGAAATTAGAATCTTTGGGAAGTGCTCAAGGAAACCTTCGTACATGGGAGGCCATGCATCTAGGTTATGATAGATATCATATGGCCACAGAATTATCCTTGGTTGACCCAATAGACCCCAAATAAAAACGAAAAGTTTACTATCATATTATTCCCAATGGTGAGTCTTTTCTTGACATATCATTATCTCCACTGTCTCTAATTGAAAATTATACTTCAAACAAACACCAAGATTATATAGGTAGTGCTCGTAAAGATACTCAGCAAGTGGATGAGCATAACCCTGTCTTATGATGACACGAGGTTGTATGTCATTAGACATCTTGTATGATAGTTACAAAACACCCTTCCAACGTTGGGTTCGCCTCACCCTATTTGATTCACCAAATATAACTACTAAATGACGACCACCGTTCTATTCCCCTGTTACCCCCGCTCGACCCAGCTACACTCTTATTACCTGAAAGGAATTGTGAAACAGAAGGGTGAGCACAACTAGTCCAGTAAAGAATATCATGACTAAAGATAAATAAATTATCAATAGCCTTCAACAGTAATAAATCAGAGATTTAGAACATATGGTAGATGATAAAAAATTTCAACCATAGTTGCAGCGGAACAAGCAATCCATTAGAAGAGTAAAATAAATCATAAAGTCTATTATCTTCTCCATGTTAAAAATCCAACAACAATATTTTATCCCTGTAACATCAATCAACAGTTCTGGTCCACAAACATATGAATAACTCATAATCATAATTGTGATTCTAAATTCCTCTTCGCACCTAGGACGAAGATAATTTTCATCACATGTCTTTACCTAAAACATCAAAGATCATGGTTATACCAAATCACAGTTCCTGTTCATAATCATACTAATAACTTCATCTTTGCACTACGACCCAAAGATATTCGTCACCAATTCATCTTTGCACTACTGGCCAAAGATATTCAACAACATGTCATCTTTGCACTACGGGCCAAAGATATTCATCAACAATTCATCTTTGCACTACATGCCAAAGATATTTCTCAACAGTTCATATTTGCACAACAAGCCAAATATATTCATCAACAGTTCATATTTGCACTACAGGCCAAATATATTAATATCTCAAAGAAATATATAATCATTTATATAAACAATAATTATAACCATGTTGATCATTTCACCTTTGAACTTAAGCTGAAGATATTCAATTATAAATTTAATGGTTATGATCATACTAGTCAATAATTCAACTTTGCACTACTGGCCAAAGAGAACCCAAAGTCATGATCATACCAATAATCTACCCATCTTTACACTCAAGTGAAAGAGAATTTCAACATCAGGATTATAAAAATGTTATATATGATAATAAAAATAATATGATCAACATATAGATTTAATCTCAAGAGTAATATTCATAAAGCAACTATAATTTGGTTAGAAAAAGAAACCAATTTTATCGTGAATAGTAACTCGTGAATAGTAACTCATGAATAGTAATCCCGACACAAAAATGTAGAAATTCTACAATAAAATTTATACCAATATTTTGGTATAATGATATTGAAAGAATAACATTTCTTAAACTTATAAGAAATTTATTTTAATTGTTTACACTTTACTAAAATAATGCATTTAATCATTCTAAAATGTCAAACTCATAAGATTTCATCACCAATAACCAAAACCCTCATCCAAAATCTACATATACCTCATATAGGATTCTCAAGCCATAAAATCTTATTTTCTAATTTTCTTATTTTCTTACTTCACATAACATATTTAATTCATTTACTCATAACTAGTCCCATGAAAAATACCAAATCAATGTAAACAATTTTTCATTTCTGGGATTTAACATAATATAGTCCCATATTGAACATATATTTTTTTCGAAATTTTTAAAACTCATTTACTATTTTTCATATAGCCAAAATAGCCGAATATTTAGATATTTATCAAAAATTGTACTTTTGTCCAAAAATTCTGAAATTTACAGAGTATACTTCTATCATATTCATGTACTCCTAATAAAAATTTTACCAATTTTGGAGTTAACCACAAAGAGTTATAAGCGGTTACTTTTAAAATAGTCTTTTCTCATAAAATTCATAACTCTTAATCTATACATCTAAAAATCACCATTTTTGAACACAATCAATAAAACTCATCAAAATATCATTTCAAGTTTTTCTAGAATTTTCTGAAGGTTAGAAAAATTACGAACTGAAAAACATAATAACCCTTAAAATCCCTTACCTCAAAAGAGCAGTACTTCTGACTTGAATATCGGATATAACGCTGAGCAACACTCAAGATATCTAAATACTCACAAAAATATGCTTGATAATATAGAGAGAAAGAAAACTTGTTTCTGGTGTGATTTTCAATTCTAACTTAAGCACCTATTTATAGGAAAATACTAGAACGCCAAAGGAGACTAAAATAATAAAATAATAATAATATTATTATTTGTTTCCTACGCCACCCATTCTGAAAATCGTAGCAGCCATATTGGAAGGATTTTTGGCAGCCCATGTGTTTAATCAACACCAATCAAAGTGGGTCCCACCCTATAATTTAATAAAAATTATTTTATTTTCTGAAACTTCAATAATTCATAGAAAATAGCCATTTTATCAGAAAATTCGAATCTCGCAATTTTTTATAGGAAATTTAATTCTCTACAACTTTGCAGAAGAATGTTTTTTCAAATTCCAAACAGAAATTGACCGAAATCCATAAACGGACGATTTTACAGGCTATAATCAAATTTCAGTCAATAAATGGGGTCCACCGACACACAAAACATGTGTTAATCATTTAATACAACAAAAAATATTCTTCTTTCTCATATACTCGTATATCCCACATTCATTGTAAAACTATCACCATTATTATATTATTAAATATAATAATAAATTATTTTATCAGAAAAGATAAAATATCATTTTTCAACAATTGTCACTTAAAAAATTTTCTCCATCTATATCCACATAAAATTAATATTTTCCTCATCATATAAATCAATAATTAATTATTCACAAATAATATTATAGAATCACAGTACTGACAACCAGGCCGTTCCTAGGAAAGAGGGGCTTTCTAATAAGGATTTCTCCTTATTGGCGCGTAATTAGATAACCAAACCTCTTCTTAGACAGAACTTTTTAGACATTGCCAATAATGCTATCTAATAATATTATTCAAATAATATGAATTATTGATCTGATAATGGAGATGCTGTGCAGCAACAATTATTAAAATAACAATAATATAAAATATCAACGCAGCAATTATTGAATCAATAAAATAAAATATTGAACAGTAATTACTGTGACAATTATTCAGTAGTGCCTTCTTACGTAAGAATCAATAATTTTAAAAATACTGTGCAATACCCGTGTATTACTCTATTTTAACCACCGGGTATTCCAACAGTGTTAACGGTAACAACTACGCCGTTAATTATAAAAATTCAATTTTTTGTCGTTATCTTCATCAAACCGTTTTCCGTTATGGGGCCCACAAATAGCTGCGCCGTCGTACGAATATTCCCCGGCAGAAAGAATATTCCACGACCAACGAATATTCCCCGACAACAATGATTATTTTATAACCACTTATTTATTTTGAAAAATTTTCACATTTCACCCGTAACTTTAACTTTTTATCAATTTAACCATTTACTGAATTGTAATTATAAGAGAAATTGAATACTTTTATTTTATAAAATTCGGAGTCTTACAATATATATATATATATATATATATATATATATATATATATATATATATATATATATATATATATATATATATATATATATACATACGGTCCGGATCTTAAGCTCACCCCCCTTTACCGACGGACCAGACGACGGTTCGGTCATATAACCATCATCTATACTTTTAGCGACGCTATATGTTGTCCGTCGCTAAAAGTATTGTGATAACCCGGGATTTCGAATAATTCGAATTTTACGAATAATTTTTTTTTAATTTTAATATTGATATTGATTATTAATATGGTGCGGTGTATCTGTGATACGAGTCTCGAGAAGTAGTCATTTTGTGTATTGATTGAGAAAATAAGAGTAGAGTTGTGTTTAACGGAGAATAGAAACCCTAACCCTAAGTCTGGATAGGGATTTGATAGAAATTATAATTTATGTGAGACCCCAAATTTTATGAATAAAGATTTAATTTTCTCGAAATATTTTTTTTAATATTATGGTGTGGATTTGAGATAGTGTTATAGTTGTGGGTAGTATTTATAAATTTTGCATAGTATGCAAGTTGTTATATAATATTCGTTTGATCGGAGAATATTCTTTTTGTCAAGAATATCCGTACGACGGCATAATCATTGGTGGACTCCACAACGGAAGTATTGTCGTATTAAGAAAATGACAGAATTATCTTTTTATAAAAATAACGACGAAAGTGTTACCGTTAAAACTGTTGAACTACTCGGTAGTAAAAGTGCAGTAATACGCGTGGTTGGATAGTAGCACACGGTATTAGTTATTGATGCTTACGTAAGAAGTCACTTAGTTATACTCAATTATTGCTACAGTAATTGCTGCATCATATCTCTCATATTATTGATTCAATTATTATCACAGTAGCATCTATATAATATGTTATGTTATTAAATCAATAATTGAGACGTCAAAGTTATTCATATTATTATTTGTAATATTAACGATGTCTAGAAGTTCTGTCAATGAGAGGTTTGGTCACCTAATTGCGCGCCAATAGGGAGATATCCTTATTGGAAAGCCCCCTATTTCCTGGGAACGACCTGGTCGATTAATATTGTGAATTATAATAAAGGTGATAAGTTTTGTTTTATTATTATTATAAATGTAATAAAACAGAAAATATTTTATATAAAACAGAATACTTTTATAAAGCTATTTATTTTATTAGACTATAAATAGAATATATGATATTCTATTATGCATAGTATTTACATAGTGTCTCTATAGTGTTTGCATAGTAAATTTTTTTATATAAAACAGAATACTTTTATAAAGTTATTTGTTTTATTAGACTGTAAATAGAATATATAATATTCTATTATGCATAGTATTTGCATAGTGCCTGCATAGTATTTGTATAGTAAAATCTTTTTATATAAAACGGAATACTTTTATAAAGTTATTCGTTTTATTAGATTATAAATAGAATATATTATATTTTATTTAAAAGATTTTATTTTATTAGAATATTTTATTAATACTGCATAGTAAATCAATATGGACCGTCCGTTTAAAAGTAAATCAATTTGGACCGTTCATGAATTACTTACTATTCTGTCCATTCTCCTATAAATAGAAGCTCATTCCTTCATTATTTCTTACAAATTCACTGAAACTCTAGAAAGAAAAACTATAGAAATAAAGAAGAAAAGTATTCTGCTACTTCACTACTCCTATATCCAGTTTCTTCTAAGGTAAGGGGTATTATTTCTTTCGTATTCATGAAGAGAACTTCTGTTATTCCATTCTTTATTATTATGTTGGAATAACCTGTATACGTGGACTACCATATACTAGGTGAAATTCTTCTATTATTCCATTCTTTATTATTATGTTGGAATAACTTGTATATGCGAAGTACCGCATACATGGTAACATTCTTCTGTTATTCCATTCTTTATTATTATGTTGGAATAACATGTATATGCGAAGTACCGCATACATGATAAAATTCTTCTGTTATTCCATTCTTTATTATTATGTTAGAATAATCTGTATATGCGACGTACCGCATACATGGTGAAATTCTTCTGTTATTCTATTCCTTATTATTTTGTTGGAATAACCTGTATATGTGAAGTACCGCATACATGGTGAAATTCTTCTGTTATTTCATTCTTTATTATTCTGTTGGAATATCCTGTCTGTGCGTATTACGCATGACATGGTTCCATTATTTATTATTCTATTGGAATAACCTGTCTATACGGTCTATCGCATGCATGGTGAATTCTGTTGTTATTCCATTCTTTATTATTCTGTTGGAATATCATGTCTGTGCGTTTACGCATGACCTGGTTCCGTTCTTTATTATTTTGTTGGAACATCCTGTCTGTGCGGTTTACACATGACCTGGTTCCGTTTTTTATTATTCTATTGGAACATCCTGTCTGTACGGTTTACGCATGACCTGGTTCCATTCTTTATTATTCTGTTGGAATAACCTGTGTGTGCGGTCTATCGCATGCATGGTGATTTCTTCTGTTATTCCATTCTTTATTATTCTGTTGGAATAACCTGTCTATGTGGATTATCACATGCATGGTGAATGATTCTTTGTATTCATTCCTTATTAAATTGTGAAAATGATCTGTCTAAGTGGATAACCGCATGGCGGACGAAAATTCATTTGCAGTTTCATATATTCTCTTATACTTAGTTGGTTGAATCTTTGACTTCTATACTCCATGAAATTAGTAGAATATCCTTGATATTTGCGCTTCATCCAGTATATTTTCATGAAAATATTCTTCTGAGCATTCTTGAATTTTACTCCACAAAGAAGTATCATGTTGACAATTTGGACGTTATTGGTTTCTGGATAAATTAATTCTTGAACTTGTTTTATTGAATTCTTATATCATTGTCATCATCCTCATGTTTATATTATGTTGAAAGTTATATGTGGCCTGTAGTGCATAGATGGACTTTGTATGATTATGACCAGGGATTAATCGGTATAATCATGACCGTAATATTACAAATGATGTGGTAAAAGTTATCATTGGCCCGTAGTGCATTGATGGACAGTTGTTGGCATGATCATGACCATTGATGAATACACGAATATCCTTGGCCCGTAGTTCATAGATAATTTATGGTTGTGATATTAATGAATATCCTTGGCCGTAGTGCAGGAATGATGTGGATTATTTATTAAGTTGAGTTCCAACGATAAAAGTGATGAAAAACCTTTTAAATCATAAAAGATAGTAGATTTTATTCTCTACTTGACTCTTTTAATGGATTACTTGTTCCGCTGCAGTTAAACTTGATGTTTGTTATATTGTATCAGTTTAACACTGTTGAAGGCTAACGATAATTTATTTCTGCATTATCTTAGTCATAATATTTCTTACTGGCTAGTTGAGCCAGTGGCGGAACCAGAACCTTTTTGTAGGGGGGTCAAAATTTTTAAACCAAGCGGCGACGGGCGGTAGGAGCAGTGAATGTGAAGTGTAAACTGCGAAGAGAATGTGATGAGAAAAGTACTAAAGAAGAGAATGTGATGAGAAAAGTACTGAAGAAGAGAATGTGAAGTGTGAAACTGTGAAGAGTACTGAAGAAGCCATAAACCAATTTTTTTGGGAGATGTTTGGTGTTCGGTTCCTTTACTTGTTCAAAAAAAGTATTTACAGTACTCATATTGGGACAGGGTTCCAAGTATAGGTTCTAAATCAACATCAAACTCTAGTACTTATGGGAAGCTTGCAATCCCTACATCTACTACACTAATGATTCTGCCTGAGTTGGTTTATTATGCAAAGTTAACACTGGTAGCCTAGCAAATGCATACTATTTATTTTCCGAAATCTATAAATTATTTTATTTTATTAAAATATTTTCTCTGTGGTTGAAAGAAAAATATTGGAAAAGAGATCACATAAGATATTTTATTTGACAATGATATTGTTGGACTGGTAAGGCTGATTGACTGGTTGGTAAGAGGATTGCGAGGTCATTATCAAAGAGGCTTTTGTAGAACTGCCCCCCTCCTAGTTCCGCCCACCGCCTGACCGGCGACCGCCTCCTTACCAGCTTCCGGCGTCCGGCTACCGAGGGCAACTGCCCCCCCCGCCCCCTAGTTCCGCCAGTGAGTTGAGCTCACCTTTTTACTTTCATTGTTCTCTTCAGGAAATGAGAACGTAGCAGGGACTAGTCGGGGAACGGAGTGACGGTCCAGATGATAGCATTAGTAGTCCTCACTATTCTATGAAATAGTGTGATAATAAATGTATTACGGACTTATTTTGAGTTTGAATACTGTCTAGAAAATAATATTTGTATTTAAACTCACCGCTCATGCTGTATATTTAAGATTATATTTATATTATGTACCATGTATTTGGCGACTCAGAATAGGTGATGTATACCTATTTTGGGGGTGTCATAATTTAAATAATTATATTATTGAGTACGTGTTTGTACTGTTTAGAATTATTGATCAATGATTGATCGGGTAGGGTACAAAATTTATAAACCCTAATAAGGGATTAGAAACCCTCATCTTAAGATTAGAACTCTAACGCGTAGTTAGGAACCCTAATCGAAAGTCGAGAAACCCTAATTTTAATTCGGGAATCCTAAACCCTAATTAGGAAAACCCTAATCCTAATAAGTAAGCTCTAAAATGATTAGTAAACGTTAATATAATTAGGAAACCCTAATTATACTTTAGAAATATAAATTTCTATTTAAAATCCTAAATTACATTTTAGAAATCTTAATTTTCTATTTAAAAAAAACCTAATTAGAAAATTCTAAAATTGGAGGTTGCAAAATCTAAGGGTTAGAACCTTAGGGTTAAACCCTAAGGGTTGGACAAAAAAGTCAAGAATGCCATTAAATTATAAGGAGAATGACCAAAATACCCTTTTTATATATTTTTAATATGTAACTTGTCAATCTTGCCATATATAGAGTAGGTAACCTACTAACTTGACTTGGTAACTTAAAATCTCACCAAATCAGTCCATTATTGCCAGCAAACTAGCCAGCACATCAGATCATTCATTGCATCAAGAGAATATAAAAGATTGAGAGAGAGAGAAAGTGTACTCATTTTGCTCATTCGTTGTCCAAGCTCTCACCAACTCCTTCTCTCTCTAACCCTCAGAAAATATCAAGTTACTCAGTCCCAAATACAGCCTTTAGATCACCTAAGATCAGATTGGAATGCTAAGGATCAAAGATTAGGCTAGGAGGTATAAACCTTAAAACTCATTTTGATCTTGTATGCTAAGATAGAGTTAGTATTTTTGTGTTTATATTTGTGTTAAAAGATGTTTTTAGATGATCTATGGTGATCCATTATGGATCCATAGCATCAAATGGCTTTAAATTGGTGTTTTTCAAAAAATCGTTCTTGAACTCAAAAAGTAGTCTGACAACGTAATGTCAAGGGCTGTAAATCTTTTTCTATTAGTGTTTTGTGTTGTTTTAAGTTTTGGATCGGTAGTTTGTTATGTGGTCTATGATCTGGAAGTGTTAACACATTCATCACATGTCTACATTTCATTTTATAGATGGTCAAAGAGAGTTGACCGAGCATGACCACCCAGAAAGTGTGCATCCGTGTCTGACAACGTTTTCAAGTTCCTTGATCTGTCAGGTTTTGTGAGTTTTGTTGATGTTGTTGTAATCAGTGTGTAGTCAGCTGTCTGGAATATAGATCCATGGTTTAAGATTATTTATAACATCAACAGATCATGTGTGGTGAGTGGTCAAACCCGACCAGTCGATCACGAAATGCAGTTTCTGGAAAACCCTGAAACTGGAAGAACAAAATTTCTGACAGGGTTTGACCGAGATTAATCTGGTCATTATTTTGTTTTTAGACTGATCTGTTGTTTTAGTAATGTTCCTTGACACAAGGACTATAACTTTGAACCATTAAACAACATGAACCATAACCAGAACACCTTAATAATCGAGCTTCAAAGTAACGCCATGAAACTGTCTGGGTTTCTGGGTTACCCAGAAAACCCAGAACAGCTCTGACAATGTTATGCAAGGCTCAGATCTTGCATTTGAGTTGTTTTTTTTTTTTACCAAATTGATGATTGATAGTTGTAGTATTACATGTGTACTACAAGATTGAACCATAAGTTCGCCCAGAAACAAATATAACAGAGAATTGCAAGCGGTCAAACGAGCAAGCTTGAACACTGACTTGTGAGTGTTCTTGAGGCCAAGAACACCTAAGACGACAGAAAGTGTCGCTATAGGCCATTAGCGACGGTTTAATTAATTTTTAATTTTTGAATTTCTGGAAATTAATTAAAAATAGAAAATAAATTCTAAAAATTACAAAAATAGTTTTAAAAATCATTTTAAATTCTGAAAAATAACTTCTACTTATTTGGGATATTTTTCATTAATATTTATAATTATTTGAATATTAATGATATTTAATTTATTTAATTAGTGCATTAAATAAATTAGAGAAAAATAATTTTAATATTATAAAAATTATTTTAAATAAGAATAAAGTGTTTAAAAATATTTTGAATTATAAAATATAATTTTCAATATTTTTGGAGAATTCTCATTAATAAATTAATATTAATGATAATAGATTTATTTAATTATTATATTAAATAAATGAATTAAAAATGAGAAAAATGATTTAAAAATATTTTAAGTTATAATTAATGACTTTTAATATTTTGATAATAATTTCATTAATATTTAAATATCAATGGTGATGATTTAAAAATGATTTTAATTATTTTAAAAATTATTTAAATAGAATATTGGTGATTTAAAAATATTTTAAGTTATTAAAAATAACTTTAATATTTTAACAAGTATTTCATTAATATTTTTATATTATTAAATATTAATGATAATAGAATTAATTGGTATTTAAATCATTTAAAAATGATTTCAGTGTTTGAAAAATTATTATAAATTATAATAATTATTAGAAAATTATTAAAAGCTTCCGAAAAATATTATAAAAGATATTTGATTTATCTAAAATAATATTGAAGCTTTGAGACCGAGTTTAAGTGACAATAAATTTGTAGATTGTCCGATAAGGTGACCAAGGCACCGAGAGGAGACCGAAGTCCAATCAGACCGAACTAGTTAGACTTGATAAGTGTTTATATAGGTTATAAACACTAATGTGGGTATGTGGTAATGTGCCTAGGAGACAGATTAACTGTAAATTACAGTATTATGTGTTGTGAATTATTATGCTAATTGTGAGACCGATATTATTGATTGTAGGTCTTACGAACGCAGATAAGTATATTGTGTAGCAGTAATCAACGCAGAAGGTAAGTTTCCTAACTCAACCTTAAGTTATATTTGTTCAATTATTATGGCGGTTAATTATTGTTGATTAGACCACGTCCAATAATTTATTGTTGATTATTCGCAGTTAGTGCATGTTTATTAATTTAAATTGAATTAGTGAATTCTGATAATATAATTAGAGAATAACTATTGTTGGATACTTATATCCGTAGAAGCTAGTATTGATAGTACAGATAATTCTTGTTTATTATCGAATTGTGTTGAGATATGTCTGAGCTAATTATTCTAGCTAGACGAACAATTGTTAGAACTTGATAGGTTCGAGAAGGTAATTCAATTATTATTGACAGATCGATGCCAATTATTTCAGCTAGATCGAGAAGTGACTAAATATTGAAATCATAATATTTCGTTGTTAAATCAAATTCTGATTCAAAGATTAAGAAGAACAACTTTTTATAAAAAGGGAACATATTTGGTCGTATATCGGCTTTTGCACGAGTTTTGAGTATTATGCATAATATAGGGTACAAGGAGTTGGCCGCTCTAAGTACTTGCAGAGGGGTATAATTTACTCTTTATGGTTATCTGATACACCTGGGTATATCAAAGTCAAATCTTTGATAGTTACTCGAGAAGAGAAGTTCAAGATCCAATGAATTACTCAGCATGAATTTGAAAAACATTCCACTTTGTTATTGCGTAGAATTGATTCTTGATTATTCATTAGAATATCGTAGAAACTTTAAAAGCGTTGTACTCTTTCATTATTAGATTATCGTGTTGCATAGAAAGCGAGAAGACTTGTTAGTTATTAAAGCTTTGTTCAGCTATTTCAAAGTTCTCCGAACTTTGGCATTATTCTATCAAATTAGATAGTCTGTTCTTATTGATTCGTATACATTTATTGTATGTCTTAACTTGCGGGGCAAACTTGTTGTTCACCCTTGCTAAATAAAATTTTTCAGCTAGGGACAAAGTGACAGGAGGTGCTGTGAAGAACAAAGGCAAATCCATAGTGATAGCATAGCTTTATGAACATTATTATTATGTAGTATTTGTGAACCCTTTTTGTATATCTAAAGGGTATGTTTGTAATGTTAAGGTTAGATGACCTGGGACTAATGTATTAACAGTCTCTGTTAATGACTTATGTATTACTATTTCTATATGAATAGGTAATTAGATGTTATTATATTGTGAATCGTGAGCACCAAACTCGGGGGTCAAGTAACCCGAATTTGGGGATGTCACAAGTATAGACGACGGTTGTATAACCGAACCGTCGTCAGGTTCGTCCCTAAAGGGGGGTGAGTTGGATACGGGGTGAGCTTAAGATCCGGACTCTACATACATATTCTTTTCAAAATTTCTTGTCAAACTAAATAAAATACTAAATAAATCTCAACATTAAACTAAATATATATAAAGTACTATGAATATTTTTATATATAAATATATATATATATATATATATATATATATATATATATATATATGTAAACAAATATTAATATAAATATTTATAAAAAATATTCATATCTAAATTTTATAAATTTTAGATGAAATATTTATAAATTTATAAATAAATATTTGTTTATAACTGTTAAAGATAAATTTATATGAATTTTTGTTTATAAATATTCATAGTTACGTTAAATAAATATTATCATAGCTAGGTTTCGAACCTAAGACATATGAGTGATTGGGCCATTAAGCTACCATTGAGCCATTCTAATTTATTAGTTAACTAAACTACCACCATAACTTATAGCGGTAGACAGTGTAGCACATGAGCAAATGAAGGACAAATTATTCATATTTAAATTCTCATCTAATTGCATATTTTTCTATACATGACTAGTGATATTATATAAATATTTATAAATAATAAAAATATGACATTTAATACTAAGTATATTACGCACAAATTATTGTAAAAAAAATAGATTATTTAATATAAGTAAATATTTAACTTGAGATTACATAAAATAATAAGAACTTTTAATTCTTAGACGGAGGGAGTAACTTAAATCATGAACATATTTTTAAGTCCAAAAATAAAATATAAAAAGAAGAATAGTAATGTTATACCCATAGCTATTCCTAGTTCTCCTTTTACTTTTTTCCAAATATATTATAAAATTAAATTATAATACTATCAGTTCTAAGAGAAAACATAAAAGACGAAGAAAAATTTATTATGTTTTATGAACTAAAACAAAATAAAGTTATTTAAAAATAACTTATAAGTCATTCCTAATAAGTTAGTTTGACCCATAGTAATGTAATATCAATTTTATCCCAATTTTATTTAATTTTTTTTAAAAAAAATAAATTTGTAAAAAAGAAAAGTAAGATGCAACGTCACTTTATTTGGCGTTAGAATTTTTATTTTTATTTTTTTATAGCTGAAGTCTTATATACTCCTTCATTTCCAACGCCGATGACAAAGAATAAACATAAAAAAATATTGATGTTTGAAAATAAGTACAAGAGATAAAAAAGAAGAAGAAGAGATTCCAATATCAGTTAAAGTGATGTAATATCTTACTATTCTTTTTTTACAAATTTATTTTATAAAAAAATTTAAAAAAAGTTACAACGCCGGTTAGTTCACTACAAGAAATTTGTGAATAAATTGTTTCCTTCTCAAATATGTCTTTTTAGTGAGGGATTAGTGAAGGAAAAAAGATCGTGTGACTAAAAATAATTGGTCAAAGAAATTTTCTTCACAAACTATTTCTTTCTTTCGCAAATTTAAGATAATAAAATAATAGTTGGCTCCTATTTTTTGTTGAAAAATTGTCATGAAAATTTTATTCATAATATGTAATTAGTGAGAATTATTTTGTTAGAGAAAATTTTTTCATTACATTGCTCGAAGTAAATCTTTGATAATCAACAACGAAGAATATTTCCTTCACAAATTCTAAAAAAATATTCAGTAATTTAAGTGTTAGGATTACCGTCTCTACAAAAGTAATATATTTTAACTACTCCCTCTGTTCCTTAATATAAGTCGTTTTAGAAAAATATTTTTTTTCCTTAATATAAGTCGTTTGAGAATTTCAAATAAGCATTAATTGCTTAGTTTCCAATATTACCCCAAGTATTAAATGTAACTTTGGTTCTCTCACTATTTTTTGTCCAATAAATAACAATCTCTTCTTTCAATATAAGGGCAATATAGACAATTGATATTATAGTTAATGCTATACAATCATTATCTTAATACTTGTGCATAACCCTAAAACGACCTATATTAAGGAACAGAGGGAGTACTCCGTATTATTTTTCTCGATTATTTTTCCTTCAGTCTCCCCTTTTTCTCCACCGACTTCCCTCTTTCCTCTATCAATCTATCTACTCTTCTTGCTTTATCTCCATCCCTCTTTGTTCCCAACGTGCGATAATAAATCTCTTTTTCGTTCTTAGGAATCCATCAAATGGAGAGAGTTCGAACTAAGCGGTACTGTGAAGTAGTTCACTATATATAGAGACTTCACTGCATATATGATAGTTTGGAACGAAGAGACTATCTAATTACGCACTTGAGAAATTTACAAAGGTAACTTAAAATAAACTCTAACGCTCTGTTTCTGAGTTTTAAAATGGACAGAAAAAAAAAGAAATGGACGAAAAATTTAAGTTTTCTTTCCAATTCTTATGTTTCTGAATTTTTTAATAAACGGAAAAGAAAAGAATCCTCCTAAAATTTTCCGTCCAAAATTGGCATGATTTGAACAGAAAAGAAATTGGAATAAGTAATATTTTTATAATTTTCATATTATCCTCAACTTTTAATATAATAAATTTTAAATTACAACTCATGTCTTCAATTTTAAATTTTCTATTCTTTTCTATTAAAAACTCAGAAACAACACAAAGAAAAACTTCAAGTTTTCTATTTTTTTTCTTTTCTATTCAAATTTAAGTTTTTTGTTCTTTTATTTTCTGTTCAAAACTCAGAAATAGAGTGTAACCCCCAATTTCTTATTATTGTCATGCAATAATCCAACTTCCAATTTCTTATTATTGCTTCCACGTCCAGGTTGCTCTTTTTTTCATTTAGTGTATGTATAATGATTATTTAGTAAGGTAAAAAGATTGATTTGAGTCTAGTCATTACCGGCTTTCCTCTGTTCGTTCCATTCAAATTTTCTTCGTCATTTTTCTCCCTCATCTAGCCGAACCATTGCTATCTTTAAGTGTTAAGTAATATATTGTATAAAGGCTTATTAAAACTTCTTTAAATTTCGGCAAAGAAGAAGGTTATGGGCTGAATTGGAAGTATAACTGGAATTGCAACAGTAAAGAAAGCTTATAAGCTAATCATACAATTTAGCAATTCGGTAAAACCAAGTTTTAAAGGTAAGTTCAATATTTTAGTTATTTTATTAGACATTTGATAATAAAGTGCTATAATTAGACGTGTTTATGTGTTTGGTATTGTGAATTAGTAAAAGGAGATTAGTTGTTATTGTGCGGAGTAATAAGGAAAAATTTGGACTTGAACGAGCATAAACTCTTATGAACTCTGTCCCTAAAATTAATGTATACATGATGTTTGATAAAGAGGACTTTTTAACCTAAATAAGGAATCGAGTGAGATTTGAGGTGAAGAACTTCTTTATGCATGTTATATGAAGTGATTTGACTGAATTATATAAATTAAATTAGGCTGGAAATCTATTTGGAAGTAATGACCTGTTGCTACTTGGTGTAAAAACATTTTTGGAGCTCTGTAACATGTTTACCTTGTGGAAGAGATTGGATATTACCCATAACTTTGTCCATCTATTTTTAGTTGCTTTGTTTGATAAATGGATCTAATAGACTGTGTTAACGCCAAGATCTTCGGTGACGTTCCAATTACGTAAGACGCCCTAATCCTGCACAGTAAACACAGTCAACACAAAAAACTTGACTGCTGGACCGTCGGGGGATAGCTCAGGCGTGAGAGTCAGTCCAGGCCGTTCAAGGTTTAACAATGGAGGATAAAATATCTAGTGTCTCTAGAGAGAAAAAAATTGTGGGTTGTGTGTATGCGTACCTTTTGTTAGGAGACTCCCTTGCTAGGTTATACTCTCATGCTCGGTTTTTTATGCCACCAACCCTAATCTGACACAGCCCCCCACTCCTCTATGGTCTCAGCCGGATGTGTGCAGGTTGTCACCTTTTCCCCACTGTGCATGCTGTAAGACCCCAACTTTTATAAATAAAGATGAATTTTCTATAAATATCATTTTTAAATATTATGGAGTTAATTTGATATAATGTTATAGTTGTGGGTAATATTTATAAATTTTGCAAAGTACGCAAGTTGTTATATAATATTCGATTGGTCGGGGAATATTCGTTTTAACAGGAAATATTCGTACAACGGCACAATCATTGGTGGACCCCACAACGAAATTATTGTCGGATTGAGAAAACGACAAAAATATTTTATTAAAAATAATAGCGGAAGTTTTACCATTGATACTGTTGAACTACTCGGTAGTAAAAGTACAGTAATACGTGTGGTTGCATAGTAGCACACGGTATTGTTTATTAATGCTTATGTGAGAAGTTACTCAGTTTGATTCAATTATTGTCAGTTAATAATATGAATTATTTAGCGATAATGACATTTTGTTTTATTCGTATTATTAACGTAATAAAACAGAAACATCTTTTTATATAAAACAGAATACTTTATTAAAGTTATTCTATAAATAGAATATATTATATTTTATTTAAAAGATTTTTCTTTAAATATGGACCGTCAGATTAAAGTAATCAATCTGGATCGTTCATGGATTAGTTACTATGCATTCTATTTTTCTATAAATAGCAGTTCATTCCTTCATTATTTCTTACGAATTCACTGAACTCTAGAGAGAGAAACTATAAAGAGAGAGAAGAAGAGTATTCTACTACTAAACTACTTCCTTATTTCAGCTCTTCTTTAAAACGGTAAGGGGTATTATTTCTTTTGTATTCATGAAGAGAACTTTTGTTATTCCATTATTTATTATTCTGTTGGAATAACCTGTATACGCGGTCTACCCTATACTTGGTGAGATTCTTCTATTATTCTGTTGGAACATCCTGTCTGTGTGTTTTACACCGGACCTGGTTCCGTCTTTATAATTATTCTGTTGGAACATCCTGTCTGTGTGTTTTACACCGGACCTGGTTCCGTCTTTATTATTATTCTGTTGGAACATCCTGTCTGTGTGTTTTACACCAGACCTGGTTCCGTCTTTATTATTATTCTGTTGGAACATCCTGTCTGTGTGTTTTACACCGGACCTGGTTCCGTCTTTATTATTATTCTGTTGAAACATCCTGTCTGTGTGTTTTACACCGGACCTGGTTCCGTCTTTACTATTATTCTGTTGGAATATCTTGTCTGTGCGTTTTACGCCGGACCTGGTTCCATTATTTATTATTCCGTTAGAATAACCTGTCTGTGCGGTCTATCGCATGCATGGTGATTTCTTTTGTTATTCCATTCTTTATTATACTCAGTTGGTTAAGTTTTGACTTCTATACTCCATGAAATTTGTGGAATATCCTTGATAATTGTGTTTCATCCAGTATCTTTTCATGAAAATATTTTTCTAAGCATTCTTGAATTTTACTCCACAAAGTAGTATCATGTTGACAATTTGGACGTTGTTAATTCTTGGATAAATTAATTCTTGAACTTGTTTTATTGAATTCTTATATTATTGTCATCATCCTCATGTTTATAAAATGTTGAAAGTCATCTGTGGCCTGTAGTGCATAGATGGACTTGGTATGATTATGACCAGGGATTATTCGGTATAATCATGACCGTAATGTTATAAATGATGTGGTAAAAGTCCTCATTGGCCCGTAGTGCGTTGATGGACAGTTGTTGGCATGATCATGACCATTAATGAATACACGAATATCCTTGGCCGTAGTGCAGGGGTGATTCGATGATGTGGATTATTTTATTAAGCTGAGTCCCAGCGATCATAGTGTTGAAAAACTTTTTAAATCATAAAAGATAGTAGAGTTTATTTTCTACTTGACTCTTTTAATGGATTGCTTGTTCCGCTGCAGTTAAACTTGATGTCTATTATATTTTATCAGTTTAACATTGTTGAAGGCTAATGATAATTTATTCTGCATTATCTTAGTCATAATATTTCTTACTGGGCTAGTTGAGCTCACCCGTTCTTTCACTGTTCTCTTCAGGAAATGAGAACGTAGCTGGGGCAAGTCGGGAAACAGAGTGATGGTCCGAATGATAGTATTAGTTATTAGTCCTCACTATTCTATGTAATAGTGTGTTAATAAATGTAGCGAGGACTCCTTTTGAGTATGAATACTCTCTAGAAGATAATATTTGTATTCAAACTCACAGTTTATGTTTTGTCGTATTGTACATGACAGTTGTATTAGTAAGTTGTATTTGTATTTTGTACTATGTATCTGACGACCCAAGATGGGTGATGTATACCTAATTTTGGGGGCGTCACAGTTGGTATTAGAGCTTAGGGATATGATCCCTGGCTAAGATGTGAGAATAGAACTAGGAGGGGAGAGACGGGGAATTCCTTCGCTAGTATGACCTACCTAAGTTTATTTGCATGGTATTTAATTGGTCGGTCAGAATATAAGGATAATATATGACATATCAATTAACTTTTATTTTGTGGCAGTATCTGAAAATGGCATCCGAGAATGTTGAGAATAGCAATGGAGCACAGGCGACTGTGGATTCACCACATATCAATAATCAGGATAATGTGCATCAGGAAGGCGACAATCCTCATGCAAACAACAACACTGACCAGATGATGAATGATGGAATATTCAGAAACTTTATGCAGTTCATGCAACAGAAGGCCAGAGCGGCTCCTGTCCAAAATATAGGTGGAAACACTGAAAACTCTCAGACGGTCACCGCTAAACAGTTCAAGGAGCTAGGACCACCAGAGTTTAAGGGAGAGCCAAAACCACTTATAGCGGAAACATGGATAAAGCAGATTACCAAGATATTTGATGACTTGGGATGCTACGAGGAGAAAAAGGTTCCCTTTCCCGCCTTTATGTTGCGAGGAGAGGCAGATTACTGGTGGGAATCGATTAAGCGTACTCAACCTGCTGCACTGAAGATGTCTTGGGAGAAGTTCCAAGAACAGTTCAATGACAAATACTTTCCCGAAAGTGTTCGTCACATGAAGGAGGTGGAGTTCATCAAATTGGAGCAGAATAATATGACCGTATCGCAGTATGAGGCTAAATTTACTGAGTTGTCCCGGTTTGCGTCCCACTTGGTGGATAATGAAGAGCGAATGACGCGAATGTTTTTGCGAGGTTTGAAACCTGAGATACGTCAACATCTTATTTCTCATAAACTGTGTTTGTATTCAGATGTTGTGAATATGGCTCAGTTAGTGGAGCGCGATAATGAGTCAATGCAACCAAAAGAGAGCAGTCGGCAAAATGATAATACCTGTGAGAGCAGTAATCGAAGCGGTGACAACAAGCATGGAGGGAATCAACAGGCCAGAAATGGTAACCACTTCGGTGGTAATCAGGGCCAAAACAATAAGAATGGTCATTTCAAGAAGAGGAGATTCAACAATGATGGAAAGACGTCAGCACCAGCACCCGTTGTTAAGGAAGGAGAACGACCACCTATCATATGTTTCAAATGCGGAGGGGAGGGGCACATCAGTCCAAACTGCGCGATGCCGTTTAAAGCATGTTATAATTGTGGAAGAGAAGGTCATTTAGCTCAATTTTGTCGTTTACCAAAAACAAGTTCAGCCAAGATGGAGACACCAAAGGCCGTCCCAGAAAAGTCAAAACCGGTAGTGCAAGAAAAAGCATTTGTTGTGACCTCCCAAAAAGCAAGGAACCCGAATGAGGTCATCACAGGTAAGCTTATCATAAACTCTAACGAAGTCTATACTTTATTTGATACCGATTCTACCCATTCTTTTATTTCTCCTACTTGCGCTCATCGATTAAATTTGACTCCGGAGAAATTAGACTTTGATTTATCTGTTGAAACTCCATTGGGAGAAACATTCATTACATCTACGGTTTATAAGTCTTGTTTGGTTCAAGTTGGTACCCACACATTACCTGTCGATCTTATTTCATTAAAAATACTTGCATTTGACGTGATTCTAGGGATTGATTGGTTAACTACTCATCATGCAAAAATTAATTGTTTTTGTAAGGTTGTTAGCTTTCATATTCCTAATCGACCTATTATGCGAATTCAAGCAACCAAACCATTAAGATCAATCGCTGTCATCTCAAGCCATAAAGCTATTCGTTTATTGAAAAACGGATGTCAAGCTTTCTTAGCTCATGTCACGGATCTAAACAAAAATACGTCAGTTTTGAATGATATTTCTATTGTTAATAAATTCCCTGACGTATTCCCTGAAGAACTTCCTGGCCTACCCCCAGAGCGTGAAATTGAATTTTGTATCGACCTTGAACCGGTACAAAACCCATTTCTAAAGTCCCATATCGAATGACTCCTATTGAACTTCAGGAGTTAAAGATTCAACTGCAGGAATTATTAGACATTGGCTTTATTTGTCCTAGTACTTCTCCTTGGGGTGCTCCTGTACTATTCGTGAAGAAGAAAGATGGAAGTATGCGACTTTGTATTGATTATCGAGAGTTGAATCATGTCACCATCAAAAATAGGTACCCATTGCCACGTATTGATGACCTGTTTGACCAGTCGCAAGGAGCACAATTCTTTTCAAAGATCGATCTTCGTTCTGGATATCATCAGCTGAAGGTTAGAACTGAGGATATTCCAAAGACGGCTTTCAGAACTCGGTATGGGCATTATAAATTCCTAGTCATGTCCTTTGGATTGACTAATGCTCCTGCTGCCTTCATGGATATGATAAACCGGGTATTCAAGGAATATTTGGATCACTTTGTGGTCGTCTTTATTGATGACATCCTTATTTATTTCAAAAGCCGTGAAGATCATGAGCAACACTTGAGGCTGGTACTCCAAAAGCTTCGTGAATACAAGCTTTATGCCAAGTTAAAGAAATGCGAGTTCTGGTTGGAGGAGGTAGCATTCCTTGGGCACGTAGTATCAAGTCGTGGAATATCGGTTGACCCGACAAAGATTGAAGCTATTCAAAGCTGGGAGCAACCTAAATCAGTGACCGAATTACGTAGCTTTCTTGATTTAGCTGGTTATTATCGGAGATTCGTGGAAGGATTTTCTCGAATCGCTACTCCATTAACTCAGCTGACTCGGAAAGATACAAAGTTCGGTTGGAGCAAAGAATATGAGAAGAGTTTTCAAGAACTCAAGAGGAGACTCATTTCAGCACCTGTTCTAACAATACCATCTGGCTCGGAGGGATTTGTCATCTACAGTGATGCTTCGAGCAAAGGGTTGAGATGCGTTCTCATGCAACATGAAAAAGTCATAGCCTATGCATCAAGATAACTCAAGAAATATGAGAGGAATTATCCTACTCATGATCTAGAGTTGGCAGCTGTTGTCTTTGTACTTAAAATTTGGAGGCATTACTTGTATGGGGAGAAGGTGGAGATCTTTACGGATCATAAAAGCCTCAAATATTTCTTCACTCAAAAGGAACTCAACATGCGACAACGACGTTGGCTTGAACTGTTGAAAGATTATGATCATACCATTCAATACCATCTTGGAAAAGCGAACGTGGTAGCTGACGCATTGAGTAGAAGATCATATGCAAGTACGAGTGCAATATTGTCAACACAAAGGCCCATTTTGTGTGACTTGCAAAGGATGGAGATAGAGTTAAAGACTCCAAGGACCCATGTGATGATGGCGAATATACGAGTAGAACCAACTTTAATCGATAAAGTTAAAGGTGCTCAAGCTACAGACCTGGAGCTGATGCGTATGAGGAAGATAGTGCAAGAAGGTGCTATGCCGGAAGCAAGAATCGATGAAGAAGGAATACTTCGAGTCAACTCCAGACTCTGTGTTCCTAACAACCCTGATTTAAAGTATAAAATCATGATGGAGGCGCACAACACACCGTTTGCAATCCATCCTGGAAGTACCAAAATGTATCATGATCTTCGTCATACATTTTGGTGGAGCAATATGAAGAGAGAGATAGCGCTGTTTATCTCAAGGTGTCTAACTTGTCAACGAGTCAAAGCATAGCATCAAGTACCAAAAGGTCCATTGCAACCACTTAAAATTCTAGAATGGAAGTGGGAGCACATTACCATGGATTTCGTTACCGATCTTCCTAAGGTTTCTTAAGGTATAAATGCGATTTGGGTCATTGTTGATAGATTGACCAAGTCTGCTCATTTCTTACCGATACGAGAAACTTATACACTTGAACATCTTGCTCGTATGTACATGAACGAGTTTGTAAGACTGCATGGTATGCCAGTATCCATAGTTTCTGATCGAGACCCAAGATTCACTTCACGATTTTGGGTTAGTTTACAAAAAGCTATGGGCACAGATTTACGATTTAGTTCGGCATATCATCCTCAGACGATGGACAATCAGAGAGGACTATTCAAACTCTAGAAGATTTATTAAGACTCTGTGTCCTTGACTTCAAGGGAAGTTGGGACAAGTTCTTACCATTGGTGGAGTTTTCCTACAACAACAGTTATCAAGCAAGTATTGGCATGGCTCCATTCGAAGTATTGTATGGAAGAAAATGTCGTTCTCCAGTATGCTGGGATGAAGTGGATGAAGCAACGTTGTTGGGACCAGAGTTGGTACGTATGACTACAGAAAAGATTCAAACGATCTGACAACGTATAAAAACCTCACAAGATCGACAAAAAAGTTATGCTGATCTTCATCGAAAGGACGTGGAATTTGATATAGAAGATCATGTGTTCTTACGTGTTGCTCCATGGAAAGGAGTTACGAGATTTGGAAAGAGAGGAAAGCTCAATCCTAGATTCATCGGTCCATTTTTAATCCTCGATCGAGTAGGAACTGTGGCTTATAGACTCGCTTTACCACCAAGTATGTCTCGTGTTCATAAGTTTTTCACATATCTATGTTACGTAAATATGTGGAAGACCCGAACCACATTATTGAGTTATAACCGGATGAAATAGCAGAAGATTTAACGTATGAAGAAGTTCCTGTTCAAATCTTGGATAAGAAGGAACATATTCTACGCTCCAAGGTTATACCTCAAGTCAAAGTTTTGTGGAGAAACCACAATGTTGAGGAAATGACTTGGGAGTTAGAATCTGAAATGAAATCAAGGTATCCTTACCTCTTCGACATACCAGGTACGTACCTAATTTCGAGGGCGAAATTTCATAAGAAGGGGAGGTTGTAAGACCCCAACTTTTATAAATAAAGATGAATTTTCTATAAATATCATTTTTGAATATTATGGAGTTAATTTGATATAATGTTATAGTTGTGGTAATATTTATAAATTTTGCAAAGTACGCAAGTTGTTATATAATATTCGATTGGTCGGGAAATATTCGTTTTAACAGGAATATTCGTACAACGGCACAATATTGGTGGACCCCACAACGAAATTATTGTCGGATTGAGAAAACGACAAAATATTTTTATTAAAAATAACGGCGGAAGTTTTACCATTGATACTGTTGAACTACTCGGTAGTAAAAGCACAGTAATACGTGTGGTTGCATAGTAACACACGGTATTGATTATTAATGCTTATGTGAGAAGTCACTCAGTTTGATTTAATTATTATCAGTTAATAAAATGAATTATTTAGCGATAATGACGTTTTGTTTTATTCGTATTATTAACGTAATAAAACAGAAACATCTTTTTATATAAAACAGAATACTTTATTAAGTTATTCTATAAATAGAATATATTATATTTTATTTAAAAGATTTTTCTTTAAATATGGACCGTCAGATTAAAGTAATCAATCTGGACCGTTCATGGATTAGTTACTATGCATTCTATTTTTCCTAAACCCATGCCTAACCCTCCAATTTCTTCAAAAATAAGGAACAATATTTTCAAACACACTATCAATCATCTCTGAGATTGAGTTACGGAAGATTAAGGATCGTTACCACATCCCTGATTAGTTGATAAGAGCTCCCAAATCTGATGAGAAGATGTCAAATAAGCAAGTGGTCCTAAAATATTCACTCTGCTTGAAAAGGGGTTATATTTCCTTCCACATCTTTCTGGTTACCCTCTTAGGGTTCATTGGGGTAGGGTTTGCCCAACTGGTGCCAAATTCTTACATCCATATTTTGGCTTTTATTGCACTCTGTCATGAGTTAGGAGTCGAACCTACTCTCGATTTCTTTTTTACCGTATACAAAATTGCTCAAACTAGGGAAAAGGGGTTTAAAGTTCTTGGTAAGCACGCCCACAAGACTGGTGAAAAGTTTGAGAGGCGGTCATTGATAAATACTCCCTCGAGCAACAGAGGATGGCATAAGAGATGGTTTTTTGTTAAGGGACCAGAGATCGCCTCTTTACCAAAAGGCGACTGATGAAAAGATTTCTGCCGACTTCGGAGATATTCCCAAAGAACGTGTAGTCGACCTGATCGAACTCTTGAATAGTTTCCCAAAGGAATTGCAACATGGATTTTTCCAAACAGGCATGGTTGTATTATCATAAATGTAAGTATCGAACTTATTTTCGTGTATATTTCCATGAAACCTTTCATAATATTGGTTCTGATTTATCGTTGCACAATCTTTGCAGGTCCTTGGTTAGACCAACCCCTTCAGAGGTGAAAGAATTTGAAGATTTTTTGGCTGGGAAGGTTACAGATGCTGATGAAGAGCCCCCTCTTTCCTGGGAACGGTCTGGCTTGCTCGCCACTGTGATTCTCGTCAATCCTCAGATTAATGAATCACAAGTTGAAGAGTCCATTATTCCTGAAGAACCCCTCAAATCTCGACGAAGAAAAGGGCCGCTAAGAAATCTAAATCCATCCGCCGAGATATAGACCCTGAAATAGAGCCAAAAACAAATCTAGAAGCAATCCCCGAAGTATACCCTTCATCCAATCCCCCTCATGTATCCTGAATCTGCCCCAATCAAGAGAAGTTTGTTTGACATACCTTCACACGAACGGAAAAGTTCTTCGTGTCAAAAAGTTGAGGACGAAGATTACTCCCTTGACAGTGGAGGAGCTTCGAGTTCCCCCATCTTCGACCAACAATCCCCCAGCCATCCCCGTGGAAACTCAAGTGCCAGGCGATGGAGCCGATCGAATCCATTCCTTCGTTCTCTCGCAAGAGAAAATAACCATCTGATAGTTATCCAGGCTCGTCCTGTAACATTCTATAATTTTAATTATTATAATAAATATTTATTGATTTATATAAATATTTAATGGATAGGTTTATTGATTGAATAATTAATTGTTTAATTTGAGTGATGTAGTTTATTTAATTATTTGTTGAATAAATAATTAAATAGTAGATATTAAATATTTATTGGCAATATTAAATATTTATCGAATTATGGCAATTGGAATTGATGTGATTTAATTAATTATTTGTTGTGTAATTAATTAAGGAGCTAAATAAATTAGTTATTATGAGATTATAATTTAAAATTAATAAGAAAGAGAAGCTTATAGTCTTTTTCTCTATATAATAATATTTTGTGAGAATTGTAGTTTAAGTATTAGTATAGGTAAATTAAATTAAATTATATTAGTATTAGTTAGAAGTATGTATTAAAGTAATTTATAGATTAATGTTTTAATTGATTTATTTAATTAAATGAATGTGTGATTAATAACCTTATTATAAAGGAGTTATTAAAATAAATTAAAAGAGTTTAATTTAGTTTTTTTTTGCCAAACATGCCTTATGGCATAATAAGTCTTTAATATAATAGTATTTTAATTAGATTTTACCAAACAAGGAGTAAGTAATAATGAGTTATTTTATTTAACTTAACCAAACAAGCCTTATGGCTTTTGATTTTTAAATTTGATAACTGATGTCAGTTAACAATCCTATACTTAATATATCTATTATTATTATATACGTTGTTTTCTTATTACATATGTTAGACTAAGGTTAGAGAAAGACTCAGTTAGAAAAGACAGAGGAAAAAGAAGAAGAAAAGAAGGAAAAGTGAGAGAGTTCTAGAGAGAATTAAGAGTTTTCTTTTCAGGTTTTGGAGAAAAGTTGTTAATCAAAGAAGATAATCATCATCTTCCTAATACAAGGTAGGAGCTTCATCTTCTTCTTTAAACAATTTAGTTTTCTTCTTTAAAAAGTTCTCTGTGAAAATTTTATAAAAGGAATTTTTGTTGTTTATGATTATAATTGGTATGATTGTTGATTATATATGTTTATAAGATACATTGGTTCAAGTTTGTATGTATTTTATGAAGAAATTGTTTTACAGAGAGTTTTTATGAATGAGTATGACTTTAGTTAAAATGGAAATTAAGGTGTAATTAGTTGTTGTATTGATAAATTGATTATAAGAATTGCTAGAGTATGTAACATCATAATCATGATGCTTAGAATTTACTGTTTTGGTTGAATAACAAAATCACAGTATTGATTTTCATGGAAGATATCAAAAATGGAGTTTTTGACAAAAATATTGAAATTGGGTGTTGAATATTTGATGTTTGTGTTAATTTATGAGTAGAAACATGTTAGAAGTCTTTACTATATGTTTATATGAAGTTTATGTGCAAAATAGAGTGTAACTAGTTTATTAGATTCGAGCTTTTTGGCCAATTTGGCTTTTTCTTTCATGGTTGCCGAAGCTGTCAGTCGACGCTGACAGTTCGCGCCGCGGCGCGGCCTAGCAGTTCATTGCTGGCGCCGCAGCGCCATCACCATGACGTAAGCGGCCTGTTGCACAATCACTGCGCCGCAGCGCCGGCTCATAGTATAATCGCTGCGCCGCAGCGCCGACTCAGCGCCGCAGCGCGAGCCACAGTACAAACTGTGGCGCCGCGGCGCGGCTTGGCAGAACTGTCTGACAGTTTTGTTTAAATGTACAAAACTTGAAAATAAATGTTATGTTATAATTTCAGTATGATTAGGCTATGAACTATCATGTTATTAAGTATTATCTACTTGAAAAATAATTGATTATGTGAATGGGTAATTCAACCCATATGATGAATGTAATTGTTTATATAAATGTACAATGTTGGTTAGGACTAATTATGTCAATATGACATATGTTTAGGGTATCAATTCAAGTGGTAAAAGTGTAGCTTGTGCTAAAGGCAAGTTTCCTAAACCTACCTTTTACATTGAGCAAGTTTCTAGGCCTTAACTTTTGATATTTAGCAAGTTCTTTATTGTATAAGTTTTCTAATCATTGGTGTTATTGAACTAATTATTGTTTCAATTTCGATTATCATATAATGGTGTAAATTTATTTGGAGCAAGTTATTCTTGTACTTAACTTGTGGTTTAGCATGTACAATTATATACATGTTGTGGATGTTTATTATTCAATTAACCTTGTCTTATTATTGTTCAAGCAAGGTAGGTTATAATTATTCAAATTGTATGCTATTAGATTATCCCTAAAGCATGATGTCAATTTATAAACATCAATTAAACTATGATTATTCCATAGTATACAGTTATGTCGTTTGTAATCAACTAAACCTTAGTTGATTACCGTTGAATTCTAAATTACCCCATGATGTATCCAAACCAAACTCACTTTGGTACGGACTTGTATTCTAAATACTGAGAAGAACAACTCTTTTATAAGAGGTTACGCTTAGCGTTGAAATGGTCGTGCACAATACATTGTACGAAGGGTTGATCCCCCTAAGTACGTGAAGTCCTTATAGTCTTATGACTGTTAAAGTTTAAGTTAAAAAATTACTTATAACTGTGGACATGATTCGTGGTCATTAGACCCTCAGTAAAGGTTAAAGCTTCCCAAAAGTTAATAGAATATATTGTTAAATTCTATTGAGCTTAATGTTGACAACTGATGTAAAAGTTTAATGATTTAATTGTTGTTATTTCAAGTGGGCCTTGTTTGCTCACTCTTACCTGTAAAATTTCTTACAGCTAAGGTTGAAACTGGTGATGTACCTAGTACCAGTAAAGTGAAAGGAAAGACGAAACAATGTTGAAGACTTGTAATAGTTGAATAGTTTATTTTCAGACTTGGGTTAAAGATTGTAATGAAGTTTATTTTAATTTTCCGCATGAATGAATGAATGTTTGTAAATGTTAGATAACCTGGGGAGATTTATTTAAATTTAATCATGTATGGGCAGGTTTTATTTATTCAATTTTATTATAATTGGGTAGTTAGAAATGAATGTTTTGATTACGTGAACACCAAATCTTGAGGAAATGAAGTACCGGGATTTGGGGGTGTCACAGGTTGGTATCAAAGCTTTAGGTTATGAACCTTAGGTGGGAGAAAAGCCTTAGGAAGTAACCTTTGAAAAGATAGTGGAGTTAACTCTTATCGAGTTTTAAGAAAGAAGTAATAAAACACTTATGTGCTCGCGAGTGTCGAGTAGAATGATTAATAACTAAAACTTTAAAATTTTGTTGTCAGGATGACTAATGTCGGAGAATCCAGTCAGGTTAGGGAGGAGGGACCTCAAATGCCTATAGAGGAGGAGCCTCGCGACATTCAGGTAGTTTGGGAACAACTACTGCCACGGGAGTTACCGTTGGTCACAGTAGTTGAAGATGAGGAGAATGATATGGAGACAGATGAGGAGGATGAGGAAGAAAGGATTCCACTTAACTCGATAGCAGGCCGTATTTACGATGAGGTGCATGATCGCAACGTGGAACTTCAGGATACAATTGAGAAATTGCAAGAGATAGTAGCTGAACAACAGACTGCAATGACACAGAAGGACGATGAGATCCTGGATCGTGAAGAACGACTGACTAACGCCGAGGAGAAATTAATACAGACTGAAGGAGAGAAAGAACAATTGATCGAGATGGTTGCTGAACTGGAGAGCAAGCTGAGAGAAGAAGCTGCTAAGAGGGCAAGAGCTGAAGATGCATACGAGGAACCTTATCAACGAACTGGAAGAGCAGCGAGAGACGCGCAGGCAAAGAGGATGAAGATGGAAGAGATGGATAAAGTATTTAACACCGCAATTAATCGAGCTCAAGATCGGGTTATGGGATATCCGATTCAGTTCGAGACGCTGCCATCATTCGTGTTAGATCAAGCTTAAACCATCAATTTTTGACTCAAATAACAAGTATTCTAGCATATTCTTAAGAACTTGTAAAACTTGAACTTAAGAACATTTAAATGGACATTACCTCACTGAAGTTGTAATGTAAATGCTTTGCTCCTTATTCAAATTGTTTACTCAACCCAACCACACTCACATACTAATTTGAAGTTTACAGAGAACTTAGCAAAATGTCTGAGAACGAGAATGGCTCCATTTATAGGGAAGTTTTTTTACCAAAATTGGGATTTGCTCAATGAATTAAACTAACGGAATGAAGAAGAAGATGATGTATATGACGAATTTGGCGGAGTAGCACTATTGAGACCACTCCCCCTTCATTATTTGCTATCTCTGAGTTTAGAAAAGGAAGAACTAGGCTAATGGCCTATTACGTGAATGAAGAATAGGGAAGACACTAAATATGGGACAAGACTATTTTAGTTTCCCAGCATTAACAAAATAGAGACTAGTATACTTAGGTTTATTTCCCTTTTTGACTTACAAGGTTACATTTGATAGCTTAATGTTATTACCATATGATAAGTTAGGGATACATATACACATAATCACATAATCCATGTACATTGGGTTAGTCCAAATAATATTTGAATTGAGTTAGAATATAATCACTACAAAAAATAGACATTTGGCAACAATTTTTCAGTTGCCAAAAACGCATGTTTAGCAAAGAAATTTGTCATTCATTGCAGTTTATGAAAGGCTTTCATTTTTCGTAACAAAATTCATAAGTCGTTGCAAAAATTCGTTGCCAAATCGTTGGCAGGAAAAAAAAACACCGCCTATTTTCTTTTTTGTTGCCAATGAAAGTTCTCCTCATTGTCGGCAACGAAAACTTTTTTGTTGCTATATTTTGTTGCCTAATATAGGCCACATTCATTGGCAACAATTTTTTTTCGTTGCGTATTTAATACATTTTTTTGCAACGACTAGTAAATTGTTGCCCAAAATTAAGACAAACCCAATAAGCATACCTCTTTCTTCCCCCAAAACGCATCATTTTTCATTAAAATTTTTTTTTTATTTGGACACAATTTTATACAGTGAAATGTTTCACTCCGTCCGTCTCAAAATAAATGCCCAATTTTATTTTTTTAAAATTTATAATTTTTGAAATTAAAATTGAGCACATATAGATATATTTTCTAATTTACAAAAATTAAATTTTGTAGTTGATTGGATGTAGCTTTTAATGATCATATTCGTAGACTTATAATTTTGAAAAAATATATAATTAATTTCTAAAATAATTTATATGAATTTTTCTTGTAACTCGTTAGTTTACATATTTGCTTCATGTGCTATATTTTTTATGTATTAGATAAATTTTACTACCATCTATGTGACAACCCCAAGACAGGTCCATTCCATCCAACCTATTCTGAGTCGCCAAATACATGGTACAGAAAATAATTACAACTTTATTACAACAATTGTCGTGCAAAATACAACAACGCATATGCTGTGAGTTTGGATACAAATATATACCAAATGTTACTCATGTCCCAATCTTGGACAACACCTCACAATGATACCTTACATAAAAGTATAGTCAAAAACTGTTTTAGAAATTAGAATCTTTGGGAAGTGCTCAAGGAAACCTTCGTACATGGGAGGCCATGCATCTAGGTTATGATAGATATCATATGGCCACAGAATTATCCTTGGTTGACCAATAGACCCCAAATAAAAACGAAAAGTTTACTATCATATTATTCCCAATGGTGAGTCTTTTCTTGACATATCATTATCTCCACTGTCTCTAATTGAAAATTATACTTCAAACAAACACCAAGATTATATAGGTAGTGCTCGTAAAGATACTCAGCAAGTGAATGAGCATAACCCTGTCTTATGATGACACGAGGTTGTATGTCATTAGACATCTTGTATGATAGTTACAAAACACCCTTCCAACGTTGGGTTCGCCTCACCCTATTTGATTCACCAAATATAACTACTAAATGACGACCACCGTTCTATTCCCCTGTTACCCCCGCTCGACCCAGCTACACTCTTATTACCTGAAAGGAATTGTGAAACAGAAGGGTGAGCACAACTAGTCCAGTAAAGAATATCATGACTAAAGATAAATAAATTATCAATAGCCTTCAACAGTAATAAATCAGAGATTTAGAACATATGGTAGATGATAAAAAATTTCAACCATAGTTGCAGCGGAACAAGCAATCCATTAGAAGAGTAAAATAAATCATAAAGTCTATTATCTTCTCCATGTTAAAAATCCAACAACAATATTTTATCCCTGTAACATCAATCAACAGTTCTGGTCCACAAACATATGAATAACTCATAATCATAATTGTGATTCTAAATTCCTCTTCGCACCTAGGACGAAGATAATTTTCATCACATGTCTTTACCTAAAACATCAAAGATCATGGTTATACCAAATCACAGTTCCTGTTCATAATCATACTAATAACTTCATCTTTGCACTACGACCCAAATATATTCGTCACCAATTCATCTTTGCACTACTGGCCAAAGATATTCAACAACATGTCATCTTTGCACTACGGGCCAAAGATATTCATCAACAATTCATCTTTGCACTACATGCCAAAGATATTTCTCAACAGTTCATATTTGCACAACAAGCCAAATATATTCATCAACAGTTCATATTTGCACTACAGGCCAAATATATTAATATCTCAAAGAAATATATAATCATTTATATAAACAATAATTATAACCATGTTGATCATTTCACCTTTAAACTTAAGCTGAAGATATTCAATTATAAATTTAATGGTTATGATCATACTAGTCAATAATTCAACTTTGCACTACTGGCCAAAGAGAACCCAAAGTCATGATCATACCAATAATCTACCCATCTTTACACTCAAGTGAAAGAGAATTTCAACATCAGGATTATAAAAATGTTATATATGATAATAAAAATAATATGATCAACATATAGATTTAATCTCAAGAGTAATATTCATAAAGCAACTATAATTTGGTTAGAAAAAGAAACCAATTTTATCGTGAATAGTAACTCGTGAATAGTAACTCATGAATAGTAATCCCGACACAAAAAGGTAGAAATTCTACAATAAAATTTATACCAATATTTTGGTATAATGATATTGAAAGAATAACATTTCTTAAACTTATAAGAAATTTATTTTAATTGTTTACACTTTACTAAAATAATGCATTTAATCATTCTAAAATGTCAAACTCATAAGATTTCATCACCAATAACCAAAACCCTCATCCAAAATCTACATATACCTCATATAGGATTCTCAAGCCATAAAATCTTATTTTCTAATTTTCTTATTTTCTTACTTCACATAACATATTTAATTCATTTACTCATAACTAGTCCCATGAAAAATACCAAATCAATGTAAACAATTTTTCATTTCTGGGATTTAACATAATATAGTCCCATATTGAACATATATTTTTTTCAAAATTTTTAAAACTCATTTACTATTTTTCATATAGCCAAAATAGCCGAATATTTAGATATTTATCAAAAATTGTACTTTTGTCCAAAAATTCTGAAATTTACAGAGTATACTTCTATCATATTCATGTACTCCTAATAAAAATTTTACCAATTTTGGAGTTAACCACAAAGAGTTATAAGCGGTTACTTTTAAAATAGTCTTTTCTCATAAAATTCATAACTCTTAATCTATACATCTAAAAATCACCATTTTTGGACACAATCAATAAAACTCATCAAAATATCATTTCAAGTTTTTCTAGAATTTTCTGAAGGTTAGAAAAATTACGAACTGAAAAACATAATAACCCTTAAAATCCCTTACCTCAAAAGAGCAGTACTTCTGACTTGAATATCGGATATAACGCTGAGCAACACTCAAGATATCTAAATACTCACAAAAATATGCTTGATAATATAGAGAGAAAGAAAACTTGTTTCTGGTGTGATTTTCAATTCTAACTTAAGCACCTATTTATAGGAAAATACTAGAACGCCAAAGGAGACTAAAATAATAAAATAATAATATTATTATTATTTGTTTCCTACGCCACCCATTCTAAAAATCGTAGCAGCCATATTGGAAGGATTTTTGGCAGCCCATGTGTTTAATCAACACCAATCAAAGTGGGTCCCACCCTATAATTTAATAAAAATTATTTTATTTTCTGAAACTTCAATAATTCATAGAAAATAGCCCTTTTATCAGAAAATTCGAATCTCGCAATTTTTTATAGGAAATTTAATTCTCTACAACTTTGCAGAAGAATGTTTTTTCAAATTCCAAACAGAAATTGACCGAAATCCATAAACGGACGATTTTACAGGCTATAATCAAATTTCAGTCAATAAATAGGGTCCACCGACACACAAAACATGTGTTAATCATTTAATACAACAAAAAAATATTCTTCTTTCTCATATACTCGTATATCCCACATTCATTGTAAAACTATCACCATTATTATATTATTAAATATAATAATAAATTATTTTATCAGAAAAGATAAAATATCATTTTTCAACAATTGTCACTTAAAAAATTTTCTCCATCTATATCCACATAAAATTAATATTTTCCTCATCATATAAATCAATAATTAATTATTCACAAATAATATTATAGAATCACAGTACTGACAACCAGGCCGTTCCTAGGAAAGAGGGGCTTTCTAATAAGGATTTCTCCTTATTGGCGCGTAATTAGATAACCAAACCTCTTCTTAGACAGAACTTTTTAGACATTGCCAATAATGCTATCTAATAATATTATTCAAATAATATGAATTATTGATCTGATAATGGAGATGCTGTGCAGCAACAATTATTAAAATAACAATAATATAAAATATCAACGCAGCAATTATTGAATCAATAAAATAAAATATTGAACAGTAATTACTGTGACAATTATTCAGTAGTGCCTTCTTACGTAAGAATCAATAATTTTAAAAATACTGTGCAATACCCGTGTATTACTCTATTTTAACCACCGGGTATTCCAACAGTGTTAACGGTAACAACTACGCCGTTAATTATAAAAATTCAATTTTTTATCGTTATCTTCATCAAACCGTTTTCCGTTATGGGGCCCACAAATAGCTGCGCCGTCGTACGAATATTCCCCGACAGAAAGAATATTCCACGACCAACGAATATTCCCCGACAACAATGATTATTTTATAACCACTTATTTATTTTGAAAAATTTTCACATTTCACCCGTAACTTTAACTTTTTATCAATTTAACCATTTACTGAATTGTAATTATAAGAGAAATTGAATACTTTTATTTTATAAAATTCGGAGTCTTACAATATATATATATATATATATATATATATATATATATATACATACGGTCCGGATCTTAAGCTCACCCCCCTTTACCGACGGACCAGACGACGGTTCGGTCATATAACCATCATCTATACTTTTAGCGACGCTATATGTTGTCCGTCGCTAAAAGTATTGTGATAACCCGGGATTTCGAATAATTCGAATTTTACGAATAATTTTTTTTTAATTTTAATATTGATATTGATTATTAATATGGTGCGGTGTATCTGTGATACGAGTCTCGAGAAGTAGTCATTTTGTGTATTGATTGAGAAAATAAGAGTAGAGTTGTGTTTAACGGAGAATAGAAACCCTAACCCTAAGTCTGGATAGGGATTTGATAGAAATTATAATTTATGTGAGACCCCAAATTTTATGAATAAAGATTTAATTTTCTCGAAATATTTTTTTTAATATTATGGTGTGGATTTGAGATAGTGTTATAGTTGTGGGTAGTATTTATAAATTTTGCATAGTATGCAAGTTGTTATATAATATTCGTTTGATCGGAGAATATTCTTTTTGTCAAGAATATCCGTACGACGGCATAATCATTGGTGGACTCCACAACGGAAGTATTGTCGTATTAAGAAAATGACAGAATTATCTTTTTATAAAAATAACGACGAAAGTGTTACCGTTAAAACTGTTGAACTACTCGGTAGTAAAAGTGCAGTAATACGCGTGGTTGGATAGTAGCACACGGTATTAGTTATTGATGCTTACGTAAGAAGTCACTTAGTTATACTCAATTATTGCTACAGTAATTGCTGCATCATATCTCTCATATTATTGATTCAATTATTATCACAGTAGCATCTATATAATATGTTATGTTATTAAATCAATAATTGAGACGTCAAAGTTATTCATATTATTATTTGTAATATTAACGATGTCTAGAAGTTCTGTCAATGAGAGGTTTGGTCACCTAATTGCGCGCCAATAGGGAGATATCCTTATTGGAAAGCCCCCTATTTCCTGGGAACGACCTGGTCGATTAATATTGTGAATTATAATAAAGGTGATAAGTTTTGTTTTATTATTATTATAAATGTAATAAAACAGAAAATATTTTTATATAAAACAGAATACTTTTATAAAGCTATTTATTTTATTAGACTATAAATAGAATATATGATATTCTATTATGCATAGTATTTACATAGTGTCTCTATAGTGTTTGCATAGTAAATTTTTTTATATAAAACAGAATACTTTTATAAAGTTATTTGTTTTATTAGACTGTAAATAGAATATATAATATTCTATTATGCATAGTATTTGCATAGTGCCTGCATAGTATTTGTATAGTAAAATCTTTTTATATAAAACAGAATACTTTTATAAAGTTATTCGTTTTATTAGATTATAAGTAGAATATATTATATTTTATTTAAAAGATTTTATTTTATTAGAATATTTTATTAATACTGCATAGTAAATCAATATGGACCGTCCGTTTAAAAGTAAATCAATTTGGACCGTTCATGAATTACTTACTATTCTGTCCATTCTCCTATAAATAGAAGCTCATTCCTTCATTATTTCTTACAAATTCACTGAAACTCTAGAGAGAAAAACTATAGAAATAAAGAAGAAAAGTATTCTGCTACTTCACTACTCCTATATCCAGTTTCTTCTAAGGTAAGGGGTATTATTTCTTTCGTATTCATGAAGAGAACTTCTGTTATTCCATTCTTTATTATTATGTTGGAATAACCTGTATACGTGGACTACCATATACTAGGTGAAATTCTTCTATTATTCCATTCTTTATTATTATGTTGGAATAACTTGTATATGCGAAGTACCGCATACATGGTAACATTCTTCTGTTATTCCATTCTTTATTATTATGTTGGAATAACCTGTATATGCGTAGTACCGCATACATGGTAAAATTCTTCTGTTATTCCATTCTTTATTATTATGTTAGAATAATCTGTATATGCGACGTACCGCATACATGGTGAAATTCTTCTGTTATTCTATTCCTTATTATTTTGTTGGAATAACCTGTATATGTGAAGTACCGCATACATGGTGAAATTCTTCTGTTATTTCATTCTTTATTATTCTGTTGGAATATCCTGTCTGTGCGTATTACGCATGACATGGTTCCATTATTTATTATTCTATTGGAATAACCTGTCTATACGGTCTATCGCATGCATGGTGAATTCTGTTGTTATTCCATTCTTTATTATTCTGTTGGAATATCATGTCTGTGCGTTTACGCATGACCTGGTTCCGTTCTTTATTATTTTGTTGGAACATCCTGTCTGTGCGGTTTACACATGACCTGGTTCCGTTCTTTATTATTCTATTGGAACATCCTGTCTGTACGGTTTACGCATGACCTGGTTCCATTCTTTATTATTCTGTTGGAATAACCTGTGTGTGCGGTCTATCGCATGCATGGTGATTTCTTCTGTTATTCCATTCTTTATTATTCTGTTGGAATAACCTGTCTATGTGGATTATCACATGCATGGTGAATGATTCTTTGTATTCATTCCTTATTAAATTGTGAAAATGATCTGTCTAAGTGGATAACCGCATGGCGGACGAAAATTCATTTGCAGTTTCATATATTCTCTTATACTTAGTTGGTTGAATCTTTGACTTCTATACTCCATGAAATTAGTAGAATATCCTTGATATTTGCGCTTCATCCAGTATATTTTCATGAAAATATTCTTCTGAGCATTCTTGAATTTTACTCCACAAAGAAGTATCATGTTGACAATTTGGACGTTATTGGTTTCTGGATAAATTAATTCTTGAACTTGTTTTATTGAATTCTTATATCATTGTCATCATCCTCATGTTTATATTATGTTGAAAGTTATATGTGGCCTGTAGTGCATAGATGGACTTTGTATGATTATGACCAGGGATTAATCGGTATAATCATGACCGTAATATTACAAATGATGTGGTAAAAGTTATCATTGGCCCGTAGTGCATTGATGGACAGTTGTTGGCATGATCATGACCATTGATGAATACACGAATATCCTTGGCCTGTAGTTCATAGATAATTTATGGTTGTGATATTAATGAATATCCTTGGCCGTAGTGCAGGAATGATGTGGATTATTTATTAAGTTGAGTTCCAACGATAAAAGTGATGAAAAACCTTTTAAATCATAAAAGATAGTAGATTTTATTCTCTACTTGACTCTTTTAATGGATTACTTGTTCCGCTGCAGTTAAACTTGATGTTTGTTATATTGTATCAGTTTAACACTGTTGAAGGCTAACGATAATTTATTTCTGCATTATCTTAGTCATAATATTTCTTACTGGCTAGTTGAGCCAGTGGCGGAACCAGAACCTTTTTGTAGGGGGGTCAAAATTTTTAAACCAAGCGGCGACGGGCGGTAGGAGCAGTGAATGTGAAGTGTAAACTGCGAAGAGAATGTGATGAGAAAAGTACTAAAGAAGAGAATGTGATGAGAAAAGTACTGAAGAAGAGAATGTGAAGTGTGAAACTGTGAAGAGTACTGAAGAAGCCATAAACCAATTTTTTTGGGAGACGTTTGGTGTTCGGTTCCTTTACTTGTTCAAAAAAAGTATTTACAGTACTCATATTGGGACAGGGTTCCAAGTATAGGTTCTAAATCAACATCAAACTCTAGTACTTATGGGAAGCTTGCAATCCCTACATCTACTACACTAATGATTCTGCCTGAGTTGGTTTATTATGCAAAGTTAACACTGGTAGCCTAGCAAATGCATACTATTTATTTTCCGAAATCTATAAATTATTTTATTTTATTAAAATATTTTCTCTGTGGTTGAAAGAAAAATATTGGAAAAGAGATCACATAAGATATTTTATTTGACAATGATATTGTTGGACTGGTAAGGCTGATTGACTGGTTGGTAAGAGGATTGCGAGGTCATTATCAAAGAGGCTTTTGTAGAACTGCCCCCCTCCTAGTTCCGCCCACCGCCTGACCGGTGACCGCCTCCTTACCAGCTTCCGGCGTCCGGCTACCGAGGGCAACTGCCCCCCCCCGCCCCCCTAGTTCCGCCAGTGAGTTGAGCTCACCTTTTTACTTTCATTGTTCTCTTCAGGAAATGAGAACGTAGCAGGGACTAGTCGGGGAACGGAGTGACGGTCCAGATGATAGCATTAGTAGTCCTCACTATTCTATGAAATAGTGTGATAATAAATGTATTACGGACTTATTTTGAGTTTGAATACTGTCTAGAAAATAATATTTGTATTTAAACTCACCGCTCATGCTGTATATTTAAGATTATATTTATATTATGTACCATGTATTTGGCGACTCAGAATATGTGATGTATACCTATTTTGGGGGTGTCATAATTTAAATAATTATATTATTGAGTACGTGTTTGTACTGTTTAGAATTATTGATCAATGATTGATCGGGTAGGGTACAAAATTTATAAACCCTAATAAGGGATTAGAAACCCTCATCTTAAGATTAGAACTCTAACGCGTAGTTAGGAACCCTAATCGAAAGTCGAGAAACCCTAATTTTAATTCGGGAATCCTAAACCCTAATTAGGAAAACCCTAATCCTAATAAGTAAGCTCTAAAATGATTAGTAAACGTTAATATAATTAGGAAACCCTAATTATACTTTAGAAATATAAATTTCTATTTAAAATCCTAAATTACATTTTAGAAATCTTAATTTTCTATTTAAAAAAAACCTAATTAGAAAATTCTAGAATTGGAGGTTGCAAAATCTAAGGGTTAGAACCTTAGGGTTAAACCCTAAGGGTTGGACAAAAAAGTCAAGAATGCCATTAAATTATAAGGAGAATGACCAAAATACCCTTTTTATATATTTTTAATATGTAACTTGTCAATCTTGCCATATATAGAGTAGGTAACCTACTAACTTGACTTGGTAACTTAAAATCTCACCAAATCAGTCCATTATTGCCAGCAAACTAGCCAGCACATCAGATCATTCATTGCATCAAGAGAATATAAAAGATTGAGAGAGAGAGAAAGTGTACTCATTTTGCTCATTCGTTGTCCAAGCTCTCACCAACTCCTTCTCTCTCTAACCCTCAGAAAATATCAAGTTACTCAGTCCCAAATACAGCCTTTAGATCACCTAAGATCAGATTGGAATGCTAAGGATCAAAGATTAGGCTAGGAGGTATAAACCTTAAAACTCATTTTGATCTTGTATGCTAAGATAGAGTTAGTATTTTTGTGTTTATATTTGTGTTAAAAGATGTTTTTAGATGATCTATGGTGATCCATTATGGATCCATAGCATCAAATGGCTTTAAATTGGTGTTTTTCAAAAAATCGTTCTTGAACTCAAAAAGTAGTCTGACAACGTAATGTCAAGGGCTGTAAATCTTTTTCTATTAGTGTTTTGTGTTGTTTTAAGTTTTGGATCGGTAGTTTGTTATGTGGTCTATGATCTGGAAGTGTTAACACATTCATCACATGTCTACATTTCATTTTATAGATGGTCAAAGAGAGTTGACCGAGCATGACCACCCAGAAAGTGTGCATCCGTGTCTGACAACGTTTTCAAGTTCCTTGATCTGTCAGGTTTTGTGAGTTTTGTTGATGTTGTTGTAATCAGTGTGTAGTCAGCTGTCTGGAATATAGATCCATGGTTTAAGATTATTTATAACATCAACAGATCATGTGTGGTGAGTGGTCAAACCCGACCAGTCGATCACGAAATGCAGTTTCTGGAAAACCCTGAAACTGGAAGAACAAAATTTCTGACAGGGTTTGACCGAGATTAATCTGGTCATTATTTTGTTTTTAGACTGATCTGTTGTTTTAGTAATGTTCCTTGACACAAGGACTATAACTTTGAACCATTAAACAACATGAACCATAACCAGAACACCTTAATAATCGAGCTTCAAAGTAACGCCATGAAACTGTCTGGGTTTCTGGGTTACCCAGAAAACCCAGAACAGCTCTGACAATGTTATGCAAGGCTCAGATCTTGCATTTGAGTTGTTTTTTTTTACCAAATTGATGATTGATAGTTGTAGTATTACATGTGTACTACAAGATTGAACCATAAGTTCGCCCAGAAACAAATATAACAGAGAATTGCAAGCGGTCAAACGAGCAAGCTTGAACACTGACTTGTGAGTGTTCTTGAGGCCAAGAACACCTAAGACGACAGAAAGTGTCGCTATAGGCCATTAGCGACGGTTTAATTAATTTTTAATTTTTGAATTTCTGAAAATTAATTAAAAATAGAAAATAAATTCTAAAAATTACAAAAATAGTTTTAAAAATCATTTTAAATTCTGAAAAATAACTTCTACTTATTTGGGATATTTTTCATTAATATTTATAATTATTTGAATATTAATGATATTTAATTTATTTAATTAGTGCATTAAATAAATTAGAGAAAAATAATTTTAATATTATAAAAATTATTTTAAATAAGAATAAAGTGTTTAAAAATATTTTGAATTATAAAATATAATTTTCAATATTTTTGGAGAATTCTCATTAATAAATTAATATTAATGATAATAGATTTATTTAATTATTATATTAAATAAATGAATTAAAAATGAGAAAAATGATTTAAAAATATTTTAAGTTATAATTAATGACTTTTAATATTTTGATAATAATTTCATTAATATTTAAATATCAATGGTGATGATTTAAAAATGATTTTAATTATTTTAAAAATTATTTAAATAGAATATTGGTGATTTAAAAATATTTTAAGTTATTAAAAATAACTTTAATATTTTAACAAGTATTTCATTAATATTTTTATATTATTAAATATTAATGATAATAGAATTAATTGGTATTTAAATCATTTAAAAATGATTTCAGTGTTTGAAAAATTATTATAAATTATAATAATTATTAGAAAATTATTAAAAGCTTCCGAAAAATATTATAAAAGATATTTGATTTATCTAAAATAATATTGAAGCTTTGAGACCGAGTTTAAGTGACAATAAATTTGTAGATTGTCCGATAAGGTGACCAAGGCACCGAGAGGAGACCGAAGTCCAATCAGACCGAACTAGTTAGACTTGATAAGTGTTTATATAGGTTATAAACACTAATGTGGGTATGTGGTAATGTGCCTAGGAGACAGATTGACTGTAAATTACAGTATTATGTGTTGTGAATTATTATGCTAATTGTGAGACCGATATTATTGATTGTAGGTCTTACGAACGCAGATAAGTATATTGTGTAGCAGTAATCAACGCAGAAGGTAAGTTTCCTAACTCAACCTTAAGTTATATTTGTTCAATTATTATGGCGGTTAATTATTGTTGATTAGACCACGTCCAATAATTTATTGTTGATTATTCGCAGTTAGTGCATGTTTATTAATTTAAATTGAATTAGTGAATTCTGATAATATAATTAGAGAATAACTATTGTTGGATACTTATATCCGTAGAAGCTAGTATTGATAGTACAGATAATTCTTGTTTATTATCGAATTGTGTTGAGATATGTCTGAGCTAATTATTCTAGCTAGACGAACAATTGTTAGAACTTGATAGGTTCGAGAAGGTAATTCAATTATTATTGACAGATCGATGCCAATTATTTCGGCTAGATCGAGAAGTGACTAAATATTGAAATCATAATATTTCGTTGTTAAATCAAATTATGATTCAAAGATTAAGAAGAACAACTTTTTATAAAAAGGGAACATATTTGGTCGTATATCGGCTTTTGCACGAGTTTTGAGTATTATGCATAATATAGGGTACAAGGAGTTGGCCGCTCTAAGTACTTGCAGAGGGGTATAATTTACTCTTTATGGTTATCTGATACACCTGGGTATATCAAAGTCAAATCTTTGATAGTTACTCGAGAAGAGAAGTTCAAGATCCAATGAATTACTCAGCATGAATTTGAAAAACATTCCACTTTGTTATTGCGTAGAATTGATTCTTGATTATTCATTAGAATATCGTAGAAACTTTAAAAGCGTTGTACTCTTTCATTATTAGATTATCGTGTTGCATAGAATGCGAGAAGACTTGTTAGTTATTAAAGCTTTGTTCAGCTATTTCAAAGTTCTCCGAACTTTGGCATTATTCTATCAAATTAGATAGTCTGTTCTTATTGATTCGTATACATTTATTGTATGTCTTAACTTGCGGGGCAAACTTGTTGTTCACCCTTGCTAAATAAAATTTTTCAGCTAGGGACAAAGTGACAGGAGGTGCTGTGAAGAACAAAGGCAAATCCATAGTGATAGCATAGCTTTATGAACATTATTATTATGTAGTATTTGTGAACCCTTTTTGTATATCTAAAGGGTATGTTTATAATGTTAAGGTTAGATGACCTGGGACTAATGTATTAAAAGTCTCTGTTAATGACTTATGTATTACTATTTCTATATGAATAGGTAATTAGATGTTATTATATTGTGAATCGTGAGCACCAAACTCGGGGGTCAAGTAACCCGAATTTGGGGATGTCACAAGTATAGACGACGGTTGTATAACCGAACCGTCGTCAGGTTCGTCCCTAAAGGGGGGTGAGTTGGATACGGGGTGAGCTTAAGATCCGGACTCTACATACATATTCTTTTCAAAATTTCTTGTCAAACTAAATAAAATACTAAATAAATCTCAACATTAAACTAAATATATATAAAGTACTATGAATATTTTTATATATAAATATAAATATATATATATATATATATATATATATATATATATATATGTAAACAAATATTAATATAAATATTTATAAAAAATATTCATATCTAAATTTTATAAATTTTAGATGAAATATTTATAAATTTATAAATAAATATTTGTTTATAACTGTTAAAGATAAATTTATATGAATTTTTGTTTATAAATATTCATAGTTATGTTAAATAAATTTATCATAGCTAGGTTTCGAACCTAAGACCTATGGGTTATTGGGCCATTAAGCTACCATTGAGCCATTCTAATTTATTAGTTAACTAAACTACCACCATAACTTATAGCGGTAGACAGTGTAGCACATGAGCAAATGAAGGACAAATTATTCATATTTAAATTCTCATCTAATTGCATATTTTTCTATACATGACTAGTGATATTATATAAATATTTATAAATAATAAAAATATGACATTTAATACTAAGTATATTACGCACAAATTATTGTAAAAAAAATAGATTATTTAATATAAGTAAATATTTAACTTGAGATTACATAAAATAATAAGAACTTTTAATTCTTAGACGGAGGGAGTAACTTAAATCATGAACATATTTTTAAGTCCAAAAATAAAATATAAAAAGAAGAATAGTAATGTTATACCCATAGCTATTCCTAGTTCTCCTTTTACTTTTTTCCAAATATATTATAAAATTAAATTATAATACTATCAGTTCTAAGAGAAAACATAAAAGACGAAGAAAAATTTATTATGTTTTATGAACTAAAACAAAATAAAGTTATTTAAAAATGACTTATAAGTCATTCCTAATAAGTTAGTTTGACCCATAGTAATGTAATATCAATTTTATCCCAATTTTATTTAATTTTAAAAAAAAAAAAAATTTGTAAAAAAGAAAAGTAAGATGCAACGTCACTTTATTTGGCGTTAGAATTTTTATTTTTATTTTTTTATAGCTGAAGTCTTATATACTCCTTCATTTCCAACGCCGATGACAAAGAATAAACATAAAAAAATATTGATGTTTGAAAATAAGTACAAGAGATAAAAAAGAAGAAGAAGAGATTCCAATATCAGTTAAAGTGATGTAATATCTTACTATTCTTTTTTTACAAATTTATTTTATAAAAAAATTTAAAAAAAGTTACAACGCCGGTTAGTTCACTACAAGAAATTTGTGAATAAATTGTTTCCTTCTCAAATATGTCTTTTTAGTGAGGGATTAGTGAAGGAAAAAAGATCGTGTGACTAAAAATAATTGGTCAAAGAAATTTTCTTCACAAACTATTTCTTTCTTTCGCAAATTTAAGATAATAAAATAATAGTTGGCTCCTATTTTTTGTTGAAAAATTGTCATGAAAATTTTATTCATAATATGTAATTAGTGAGAATTATTTTGTTAGAGAAAATTTTTTCATTACATTGCTCGAAGTAAATCTTTGATAATCAACAACGAAGAATATTTCCTTCACAAATTCTAAAAAAATATTCAGTAATTTAAGTGTTAGGATTACCGTCTCTACAAAAGTAATATATTTTAACTACTCCCTCTGTTCCTTAATATAAGTCGTTTTAGAAAAATATTTTTTTTCCTTAATATAAGTCGTTTGAGAATTTCAAATAAGCATTAATTGCTTAGTTTCCAATATTACCCCAAGTATTAAATGTAACTTTGGTTCTCTCACTATTTTTTGTCCAATAAATAACAATCTCTTCTTTCAATATAAGGGCAATATAGACAATTGATATTATAGTTAATGCTATACAATCATTATCTTAATACTTGTGCATAACCCTAAAACGACCTATATTAAGGAACAGAGGGAGTACTCCGTATTATTTTTCTCGATTATTTTTCCTTCAGTCTCCCCTTTTTCTCCACCGACTTCCCTCTTTCCTCTATCAATCTATCTACTCTTCTTGCTTTATCTCCATCCCTCTTTGTTCCCAACGTGCGATAATAAATCTCTTTTTCGTTCTTAGGAATCCATCAAATGGAGAGAGTTCGAACTAAGCGGTACTGTGAAGTAGTTCACTATATATAGAGACTTCACTGCATATATGATAGTTTGGAACGAAGAGACTATCTAATTACGCACTTGAGAAATTTACAAAGGTAACTTAAAATAAACTCTAACGCTCTGTTTCTGAGTTTTAAAATGGACAGAAAAAAAAAAGAAATGGACGAAAAATTTAAGTTTTCTTTCCAATTCTTATGTTTCTGAATTTTTTAATAAACGGAAAAGAAAAGAATCCTCCTAAAATTTTCCGTCCAAAATTGGCATGATTTGAACAGAAAAGAAATTGGAATAAGTAATATTTTTATAATTTTCATATTATCCTCAACTTTTAATATAATAAATTTTAAATTACAACTCATGTCTTCAATTTTAAATTTTCTATTCTTTTCTATTAAAAACTCAGAAACAACACAAAGAAAAACTTCAAGTTTTCTATTTTTTTTCTTTTCTATTCAAATTTAAGTTTTTTGTTCTTTTATTTTCTGTTCAAAACTCAGAAATAGAGTGTAACCCCCAATTTCTTATTATTGTCATGCAATAATCCAACTTCCAATTTCTTATTATTGCTTCCACGTCCAGGTTGCTCTTTTTTTCATTTAGTGTATGTATAATGATTATTTAGTAAGGTAAAAAGATTGATTTGAGTCTAGTCATTACCGGCTTTCCTCTGTTCGTTCCATTCAAATTTTCTTCGTCATTTTTCTCCCTCATCTAGCCGAACCATTGCTATCTTTAAGTGTTAAGTAATATATTGTATAAAGGCTTATTAAAACTTCTTTAAATTTCGGCAAAGAAGAAGGTTATGGGCTGAATTGGAAGTATAACTGGAATTGCAACAGTAAAGAAAGCTTATAAGCTAATCATACAATTTAGCAATTCGGTAAAACCAAGTTTTAAAGGTAAGTTCAATATTTTAGTTATTTTATTAGACATTTGATAATAAAGTGCTATAATTAGACGTGTTTATGTGTTTGGTATTGTGAATTAGTAAAAGGAGATTAGTTGTTATTGTGCGGAGTAATAAGGAAAAATTTGGACTTGAACGAGCATAAACTCTTATGAACTCTGTCCCTAAAATTAATGTATACATGATGTTTGATAAAGAGGACTTTTTAACCTAAATAAGGAATCGAGTGAGATTTGAGGTGAAGAACTTCTTTATGCATGTTATATGAAGTGATTTGACTGAATTATATAAATTAAATTAGGCTGGAAATCTATTTGGAAGTAATGACCTGTTGCTACTTGGTGTAAAAACTGCCTCGGTAAAACATTTTTGGAGCTCTGTAACATGTTTACCTTGTGGAAGAGATTGGATATTTCCCATAACTTTGTCCATCTATTTTTAGTTGCTTTGTTTGATAAATGGATCTAATAGACTGTGTTAACGCCAAGATCTTCGGTGACGTTCCAATTACGTAAGACGCCCTAATCCTGCACAGTAAACACAGTCAACACAAAAAACTTGACTGCTGGACCGTCGGGGGATAGCTCAGGCGTGAGAGTCAGTCCAGGCCGTTCAAGGTTTAACAATGGAGGATAAAATATCTAGTGTCTCTAGAGAGAAAAAAATTGTGAGTTGTGTGTATGCGTACCTTTTGTTAGGAGACTCCCTTGCTAGGTTATACTCTCATGCTCGGTTTTTTATGCCACCAACCCTAATCTGACACAGCCCCCCACTCCTCTATGGTCTCAGCCGGATGTGTGCAGGTTGTCACCTTTTCCCCACTGTGCATGCTGTAAGACCCCAACTTTTATAAATAAAGATGAATTTTCTATAAATATCATTTTTAAATATTATGGAGTTAATTTGATATAATGTTATAGTTGTGGGTAATATTTATAAATTTTGCAAAGTACGCAAGTTGTTATATAATATTCGATTGGTCGGGGAATATTCGTTTTAACAGGAAATATTCGTACAACGGCACAATCATTGGTGGACCCCACAACGAAATTATTGTCGGATTGAGAAAACGACAAAAATATTTTATTAAAAATAATAGCGGAAGTTTTACCATTGATACTGTTGAACTACTCGGTAGTAAAAGTACAGTAATACGTGTGGTTGCATAGTAGCACACGATATTGTTTATTAATGCTTATGTGAGAAGTTACTCAGTTTGATTCAATTATTGTCAGTTAATAATATGAATTATTTAGCGATAATGACATTTTGTTTTATTCGTATTATTAACGTAATAAAACAGAAACATCTTTTTATATAAAACAGAATACTTTATTAAAGTTATTCTATAAATAGAATATATTATATTTTATTTAAAAGATTTTTCTTTAAATATGGACCGTCAGATTAAAGTAATCAATCTGGATCGTTCATGGATTAGTTACTATGCATTCTATTTTTCTATAAATAGCAGTTCATTCCTTCATTATTTCTTACGAATTCACTGAACTCTAGAGAGAGAAACTATAAAGAGAGAGAAGAAGAGTATTCTACTACTAAACTACTTCCTTATTTCAGCTCTTCTTTAAAACGGTAAGGGGTATTATTTCTTTTGTATTCATGAAGAGAACTTTTGTTATTCCATTATTTATTATTCTGTTGGAATAACCTGTATACGCGGTCTACCCTATACTTGGTGAGATTCTTCTATTATTCTGTTGGAACATCCTGTCTGTGTGTTTTACACCGGACCTGGTTCCGTCTTTATAATTATTCTGTTGGAACATCCTGTCTGTGTGTTTTACACCGGACCTGGTTCCGTCTTTATTATTATTCTGTTGGAACATCCTGTCTGTGTGTTTTACACCAGACCTGGTTCCGTCTTTATTATTATTCTGTTGGAACATCCTGTCTGTGTGTTTTACACCGGACCTGGTTCCGTCTTTATTATTATTCTGTTGAAACATCCTGTCTGTGTGTTTTACACCGGACCTGGTTCCGTCTTTACTATTATTCTGTTGGAATATCTTGTCTGTGCGTTTTACGCCGGACCTGGTTCCATTATTTATTATTCCGTTAGAATAACCTGTCTGTGCGGTCTATCGCATGCATGGTGATTTCTTTTGTTATTCCATTCTTTATTATACTCAGTTGGTTAAGTTTTGACTTCTATACTCCATGAAATTTGTGGAATATCCTTGATAATTGTGTTTCATCCAGTATCTTTTCATGAAAATATTTTTCTAAGCATTCTTGAATTTTACTCCACAAAGTAGTATCATGTTGACAATTTGGACGTTGTTAATTCTTGGATAAATTAATTCTTGAACTTGTTTTATTGAATTCTTATATTATTGTCATCATCCTCATGTTTATAAAATGTTGAAAGTCATCTGTGGCCTGTAGTGCATAGATGGACTTGGTATGATTATGACCAGGGATTATTCGGTATAATCATGACCGTAATGTTATAAATGATGTGGTAAAAGTCCTCATTGGCCCGTAGTGCGTTGATGGACAGTTGTTGGCATGATCATGACCATTAATGAATACACGAATATCCTTGGCCGTAGTGCAGGGGTGATTCGATGATGTGGATTATTTTATTAAGCTGAGTCCCAGCGATCATAGTGTTGAAAAACTTTTTAAATCATAAAAGATAGTAGAGTTTATTTTCTACTTGACTCTTTTAATGGATTGCTTGTTCCGCTGCAGTTAAACTTGATGTCTATTATATTTTATCAGTTTAACATTGTTGAAGGCTAATGATAATTTATTCTGCATTATCTTAGTCATAATATTTCTTACTGGGCTAGTTGAGCTCACCCGTTCTTTCACTGTTCTCTTCAGGAAATGAGAACGTAGCTGGGGCAAGTCGGGAAACAGAGTGATGGTCCGAATGATAGTATTAGTTATTAGTCCTCACTATTCTATGTAATAGTGTGTTAATAAATGTAGCGAGGACTCCTTTTGAGTATGAATACTCTCTAGAAGATAATATTTGTATTCAAACTCACAGTTTATGTTTTGTCGTATTGTACATGACAGTTGTATTAGTAAGTTGTATTTGTATTTTGTACTATGTATCTGACGACCCAAGATGGGTGATGTATACCTAATTTTGGGGGCGTCACAGTTGGTATTAGAGCTTAGGGATATGATCCCTGGCTAAGATGTGAGAATAGAACTAGGAGGGGAGAGACGGGGAATTCCTTCGCTAGTATGACCTACCTAAGTTTATTTGCATGGTATTTAATTGGTCGGTCAGAATATAAGGATAATATATGACATATCAATTAACTTTTATTTTGTGGCAGTATCTGAAAATGGCATCCGAGAATGTTGAGAATAGCAATGGAGCACAGGCGACTGTGGATTCACCACATATCAATAATCAGGATAATGTGCATCAGGAAGGCGACAATCCTCATGCAAACAACAACACTGACCAGATGATGAATGATGGAATATTCAGAAACTTTATGCAGTTCATGCAACAGAAGGCCAGAGCGGCTCCTGTCCAAAATATAGGTGGAAACACTGAAAACTCTCAGACGGTCACCGCTAAACAGTTCAAGGAGCTGGGACCACCAGAGTTTAAGGGAGAGCCAAAACCACTTATAGCGGAAACATGGATAAAGCAGATTACCAAGATATTTGATGACTTGGGATGCTACGAGGAGAAAAAGGTTCCCTTTCCCGCCTTTATGTTGCGAGGAGAGGCAGATTACTGGTGGGAATCGATTAAGCGTACTCAACCTGCTGCACTGAAGATGTCTTGGGAGAAGTTCCAAGAGCAGTTCAATGACAAATACTTTCCCGAAAGTGTTCGTCACATGAAGGAGGTGGAGTTCATCAAATTGGAGCAGAATAATATGACCGTATCGCAGTATGAGGCTAAATTTACTGAGTTGTCCCGGTTTGCGTCCCACTTGGTGGATAATGAAGAGCGAATGACGCGAATGTTTTTGCGAGGTTTGAAACCTGAGATACGTCAACATCTTATTTCTCATAAACTGTGTTTGTATTCAGATGTTGTGAATATGGCTCAGTTAGTGGAGCGCGATAATGAGTCAATGCAACCAAAAGAGAGCAGTCGGCAAAATGATAATACCTGTGAGAGCAGTAATCGAAGCGGTGACAACAAGCATGGAGGGAATCAACAGGCCAGAAATGGTAACCACTTCGGTGGTAATCAGGGCCAAAACAATAAGAATGGTCATTTCAAGAAGAGGAGATTCAACAATGATGGAAAGACGTCAGCACCAGCACCCGTTGTTAAGGAAGGAGAACGACCACCTATCATATGTTTCAAATGCGGAGGGGAGGGGCACATCAGTCCAAACTGCGCGATGCCGTTTAAAGCATGTTATAATTGTGGAAGAGAAGGTCATTTAGCTCAATTTTGTCGTTTACCAAAAACAAGTTCAGCCAAGATGGAGACACCAAAGGCCGTCCCAGAAAAGTCAAAACCGGTAGTGCAAGGAAAATCGTTTGTTGTGACCTCCCAAAAAGCAAGGAACCCGAATGAGGTCATCACAGGTAAGCTTATCATAAACTCTAACGAAGTCTATACTTTATTTGATACCGATTCTACCCATTCTTTTATTTCTCCTACTTGCGCTCATCGATTAAATTTGACTCCGGAGAAATTAGACTTTGATTTATCTGTTGAAACTCCATTGGGAGAAACATTCATTACATCTACGGTTTATAAGTCTTGTTTGGTTCAAGTTGGTACCCACACATTACCTGTCGATCTTATTTCATTAAAAATACTTGCATTTGACGTGATTCTAGGGATTGATTGGTTAACTACTCATCATGCAAAAATTAATTGTTTTTGTAAGGTTGTTAGCTTTCATATTCTTAATCGACCTATTAAGCGAATTCAAGCAACCAAACCATTAAGATCAATCGCTGTCATCTCAAGCCATAAAGCTATTCGTTTATTGAAAAACGGATGTCAAGCTTTCTTAGCTCATGTCACGGATCTAAACAAAAATACGTCAGTTTTGAATGATATTTCTATTGTTAATAAATTCCCTGACGTATTCCCTGAAGAACTTCCTGGCCTACTCCCAGAGCGTGAAATTGAATTTTGTATCGACCTTGAACCGGTACAAAACCCATTTCCAAAGTCCCATATCGAATGGCTCCTATTGAACTTCAGGAGTTAAAGATTCAACTGCAAGAATTATTAGACATTGGCTTTATTTGTCCTAGTACTTCTCCTTGGGGTGCTCCTGTGCTATTCGTGAAGAAGAAAGATGGAAGTATGCGACTTTGTATTGATTATCGAGAGTTGAATCATGTCACCATCAAAAATAGGTACCCATTGCCACGTATTGATGACCTGTTTGACCAGTCGCAAGGAGCACAATTCTTTTCAAAGATCGATCTTCGTTCTGGATATCATCAGCTGAAGGTTAGAACTGAGGATATTCCAAAGACGGCTTTCAGAACTCGGTATGGGCATTATAAATTCCTAGTCATGTCCTTTGGATTGACTAATGCTCCTGCTGCCTTCATGGATATGATAAATCGGGTATTCAAGGAATATTTGGATCACTTTGTGGTCGTCTTTATTGCTGACATCCTTATTTATTTCAAAAGCCGTGAAGATCATGAGCAACACTTGAGACTGGTACTCCAAAAGCTTCGTGAATACAAGCTTTATGCCAAGTTAAAGAAATGCGAGTTCTGGTTGGAGGAGGTAGCATTCCTTGGGCACGTAGTATCAAGTCGTGGAATATCGGTTGACCCGACAAAGATTGAAGCTATTCAAAGCTGGGAGCAACCTAAATCAGTGACCGAATTACGTAGCTTTCTTGATTTAGCTGGTTATTATCGGAGATTCGTGGAAGGATTTTCTCGAATCGCTACTCCATTAACTCAGCTGACTCGGAAAGATACAAAGTTCGGTTGGAGCAAAGAATATGAGAAGAGTTTTCAAGAACTCAAGAGGAGACTCATTTCAGCACCTGTTCTAACAATACCATCTGGCTCGGAGGGATTTGTCATCTACAGTGATGCTTCGAGCAAAGGGTTGAGATGCGTTCTCATGCAACATGAAAAAGTCATAGCCTATGCATCAAGATAACTCAAGAAATATGAGAGGAATTATCCTACTCATGATCTAGAGTTGGCAGCTGTTGTCTTTGTACTTAAAATTTGGAGGCATTACTTGTATGGGGAGAAGGTGGAGATCTTTACGGATCATAAAAGCCTCAAATATTTCTTCACTCAAAAGGAACTCAACATGCGACAACGACGTTGGCTTGAACTGTTGAAAGATTATGATCATACCATTCAATACCATCTTGGAAAAGCGAACGTGGTAGCTGACGCATTGAGTAGAAGATCATATGCAAGTACGAGTGCAATATTGTCAACACAAAGGCCCATTTTGTGTAACTTGCAAAGGATGGAGATAGAGTTAAAGACTCCAAGGACCCATGTGATGATGGCGAATATACGAGTAGAACCAACTTTAATCGATAAAGTTAAAGGTGGTCAAGCTACAGACCTGGAGCTGATGCGTATGAGGAAGATAGTGCAAGAAGGTGCTATGCCGGAAGCAAGAATCGATGAAGAAAGAATACTTCGAGTCAACTCCAGACTCTGTGTTCCTAACAACCCTGATTTAAAGTATGAAATCATGATGGAGGCGCACAACACACCGTTTGCAATCCATCCTGGAAGTACCAAAATGTATCATGATCTTCGTCATACATTTTGGTGGAGCAATATGAAGAGAGAGATAGCGCTGTTTATCTAAGGTGTCTAACTTGTCAACGAGTCAAAGCAGAGCATCAAGTACCAAAAGGTCCATTGCAACCACTTAAAATTCCAGAATGGAAGTGGGAGCACATTACCATGGATTTCGTTACCGATCTTCCTAAGGTTTCTTAAGGTATAAATGCGATTTGGGTCATTGTTGATAGATTGACCAAGTCTGCTCATTTCTTACCGATACGAGAAACTTATACACTTGAACGTCTTGCTCGTATGTACATGAACGAGATTGTAAGACTGCATGGTATGCCAGTATCCATAGTTTCTGATCGAGACCCAAGATTCACTTCACGATTTTGGGTTAGTTTACAAAAAGTTATGGGCACAGATTTACGATTTAGTTCGGCATATCATCCTCAGACGAATGGACAATCAGAGAGGACTATTCAAACTCTAGAAGATTTATTAAGACTCTATGTCCTTGACTTCAAGGGAAGTTGGGACAAGTTCTTACCATTGGTGGAGTTTTCCTACAACAACAGTTATCAAGCAAGTATTGGCATGGCTCCATTCGAAGTATTGTATGGAAGAAAATGTCGTTCTCCAGTATGCTGGGATGAAGTGGATGAAGCAACGTTGTTGGGACCAGAGTTGGTACGTATGACTACAGAAAAGATTCAAACGATCCGACAACGTATAAAAACCTCACAAGATCGACAAAAAAGTTATGCTGATCTTCATCGAAAGGACGTGGAATTTGATATAGAAGATCATGTGTTCTTACGTGTTGCTCCATGGAAAGGAGTTACGAGATTTGGAAAGAGAGGAAAGCTCAATCCTAGATTCATCGGTCCATTTTTAATCCTCGATCGAGTAGGAACTGTGGCTTATAGACTCGCTTTACCACCAAGTATGTCTCGTGTTCATAAGTTTTTCACATATCTATGTTACGTAAATATGTGGAAGACCCGAACCACATTATTGAGTTATAACCGGATGAAATAGCAGAAGATTTAACGTATGAAGAAGTTCCTGTTCAAATCTTGGATAAGAAGGAACATATTCTACGCTCCAAGGTTATACCTCAAGTCAAAGTTTTGTGGAGAAACCACAATGTTGAGGAAATGACTTGGGAGTTAGAATCTGAAATGAAATCAAGGTATCCTTACCTCTTCGACATACCAGGTACGTACCGTAATTTCGAGGGCGAAATTTCATAAGAAGGGGAGGTTGTAAGACCCCAACTTTTATAAATAAAGATGAATTTTCTATAAATATCATTTTTGAATATTATGGAGTTAATTTGATATAATGTTATAGTTGTGGTAATATTTATAAATTTTGCAAAGTACGCAAGTTGTTATATAATATTCGATTGGTCGGGAAATATTCGTTTTAACAGGGAATATTCGTACAACGGCACAATTATTGGTGGACCCCACAACGAAATTATTGTCGGATTGAGAAAACGACAAAAATATTTTATTAAAAATAACGGCGGAAGTTTTACCATTGATACTGTTGAACTACTCGGTAGTAAAAGCACAGTAATACGTGTGGTTGCATAGTAACACACGGTATTGATTATTAATGTTTATGTGAGAAGTCACTCAGTTTGATTTAATTATTATCAGTTAATAAAATGAATTATTTAGCGATAATGACGTTTTGTTTTATTCGTATTATTAACGTAATAAAACAGAAACATCTTTTTATATAAAACAGAATACTTTATTAAAGTTATTCTATAAATAGAATATATTATATTTTATTTAAAAGATTTTTCTTTAAATATGGACCGTCAGATTAAAGTAATCAATCTGGACCGTTCATGGATTAGTTACTATGCATTCTATTTTTCTATAAATTGTAAGACCCCAAATTATTAATAAATGAAATTTAAATTCCTCTATTTATTATTTTGAAATAGTGAGGGTTGATTTGATTAATATGGTTAGTTATGGGTAAAATGCGCGAATATTTCAAATAAGCAAGTGGTCCTAAAATATTCATTGTTGTCGGGGAATATTTGTTTGGTCGTGGAATATTCTTGTTGTTGGGGAATATTCGTACAACGGCGCAGCCTTGTGTGAGCCCCATAACAGAAAGCGATTGGATGAAGAAAACGACAAAAATAAGTTGTTTATAAATAACGGCGTAGTTGTTACCGTTAATACTGTTGGAATACCCGGTGGTTAAAACGCAGTAATACGCGTTGTTGCACAGTAGCACACGGTATTGTACCAATTATTGATTCTTACGCAAGAAGGCACTACTCAATAATTATTACAGTAATTACTGTTCAATATTGTATTTTATTGATTCAATAATTGCTGCGTTGATATTTTATATTACTGTTGTTTTAATAATTGTCACTACACAGTATTTTCTATTATCGGAACAATAATTCATATTATCTGAATAATATTATTAGATAACATTATTGGCAATGTCTAGAAAGTTCTGTCTAAGGAGAGGTTTGGTCATCTAATTGCGCGCCAGTAAGGAGATATCCTTAGTGGAAAGCCCCCTCTTTCCTGGGAACGGTCTGGTTGCTAGTACTGTGATTCTGTAATATTATTTATGTATAATTAGTTATTAATTTATATGATGAGGAAAATATTGATTTTATGTGGATATAGATGGAGAAAATTTTTAATGTGACAATTGTTGAAAATTAATATTTTATCTTTTTCTGATAAAATAATTCATTTAAATATATTATTTTAATAATATATTGATGATGATATTTTTACAATGAATGTGGGATATATGAGTATATGAGGAGGAAGAGTATTTTTGTGGCATTAAATGATTAACACATGTTTTGTGTGTTGGTGGACACAATTCTTGACCGAAAATTTATTATTGACTGTAAAATCGCCCGTTTTTGGATTTCGGTCAATTTCTATTTAGAATTTGGAAAAACTTTCTTCTGCAAAGTTGTAGAGAATTGAATTTCCTATAAAAACTAGCGAGATTTGAATTTTCTGAATAAAGGGCTATTTATTATGAATTATTGAAGTTCTGAAGTTCCGAAATAATTGATTTTTGGAAGTTTTAATTATTTTTATTAAGAAAAACGTTTTTGACATTTGAGTGGCACATGTTAATGGTGGAAATCAGCTTATGTGGTGTGCTAAGGAAATTAAAAAAATTATATTATTAATTTATTCAATTTTCTGCTTTGGTGTTCTAAGCATTTTCCTATAAATAGGGTGCTTAGGTTAGAATTGAAAATCACACCAGAAACACAAGTTTCTCTCTCTTTCTCTCTCTATATCGAGCGTATTCTTGTGAGTATTTGATACTTTGAGTGTTGCTATACGGTGCAAGTTTCCTTCAACACTATATCTAGTATTCCAGTCAGAAGTACCGTATTTCCGAGGTAAGGGATGTTATTTCTTCTTAAATGATATTATTTTCTTCAATATCATTATGCCGAAGTATTGATCTGAACTTTTTATCAAATTTCGAACTTTTCATATCGGGGTTACTATTCACGAGTTACTATTCACCGAAAAATGAAATTTTCTTCTTTTCGTCCAAAATATCTATTCTGGATACTAGCTTTGATTGTATCCATGTTTTGATCATTCTTGAATTTTACTCCACTATGATTATTTATGAGGTATTTTTGGACATGGAATAGCTGAAATACGAATCCTTAATATTTATTATTTTGTTTCACTGGATTCGTTTCCTTTAAAATATTTTTCATCATCCTCAGTCCTAAATGATGATATAATTGAATATCTTTGGCCTGTAGTGCAAAGATTGATGATTTTTGATGAATATCTTTGGCCCGTAATGCAAAGATGAACAGGTGTTGAGATGAACATGATCGACTGGTGATACAAATGAATATCTTTGGCCTGTAGTGCAAAGATGAATATTTGATTAAAGATGGTTATTGATTGTTGTTACAGGGATAAAATATTGATGATGGACTTTTAAATCTTAGAAGATAGTAGAACTCATTCTCTACTTGACTCTTCTAATGGGTTGCTGTTTCCGCTGCAGTTATTGATTTAAAATTTGTTGTCTATTGTATTCTATTAGATTTTTCCCTGTTGAAGACTAACGATAATTTGTTGTATATTATCTTAGTCATAATATTCTTTACTGGGCTAGTTGAGCTCACCCTTTTCCTTATTGTTCCAATTTTCTTCTCAGGAGGCGAGAATGTAGCGAGTACTAGTCGGGGTGTGGAATGATGGTTCAAGACAGTTGTTTTAGTATTCCTCACTATTTTATAAAATAGTGTATCAATAAGTATAATGAGGACTTAATTGAGTATGAATACTGTCTAGATGACAATAATTGTATTTAAACTCACAGTATATGTGTTGTCGTATTTTGCACGACAATTGTAATAATAAAGTTGTAGTTATTTTCTGTACCATGTATTTGGCGACTCAGAATGGGTTGGATGGATTGAACCTGTTTTGGGGGCGTCACATAAATAGCAGCTCATTCCTTCATTATTTCTTACGAATTCACTGAACTCTAGAGAGAGAAACTATAGAGAGAGAGAAGAAGAGTATTCTACTACTTAACTACTTCCTTATTTCAGCTCTTCTTTAAAACGGTAAGGGGTATTATTTCTTTTGTATTCATGAAGAGAACTTCTGTTATTCCATTATTTATTATTCTGTTGGAATAACCTGTATACGCGGTCTACCCTATACTTGGTGACATTCTTCTATTATTCTGTTGGAACATCCTGTCTGTGTGTTTTACACCGGACCTGGTTCCGTCTTTATTATTATTCTGTTGGAACATCCTGTCTGTGTGTTTTACACCGGACCTGGTTCTGTCTTTATTATTATTCTGTTGGAACATCCTGTCTTGTGTTTTACACCAGACCTGGTTCCGTATTTATTATTATTCTGTTGGAACATCCTGTCTGTGTGTTTTACACCGGACCTGGTTCCGTCTTTATTATTATTCTGTTGGAACATCTTGTCTGTGTGTTTTACACCGGACCTGGTTCCGTCTTTATTATTATTCTGTTGGAACATCCTGTCTGTGTGTTTTACACCGGACCTGGTTCCGTCTTTACTATTATTCTGTTGGAATATCCTGTCTGTGCGTTTTACGCCGGACCTGGTTCCATTTTTATTATTCTGTTAGAATAACCTGTCTGTGCGGTCTATCGCATGCATGGTGATTTCTTTTGTTATTCCATTCTTTATTATACTCAGTTGGTTAAGTTTTGACTTCTATACTCTATAAAATTTGTGAAATATCCTTGATAATTGCGTTTCATCCAGTAACTTTTCATGAAAATATTCTTCTAAGCATTCTTGAATTTTACTCCACAAAGCATTATCATGTTGACAATTTGGACGTTGTTAATTCTTGGATAAATTAATTCTTGAACTTGTTTTATTGAATTCTTATATTATTATCATCATCCTCATGTTTATAAAATGTTGAAAGTCATCTGTGGCCTGTAGTGCATAGATGGACTTGATATGATTATGACCAGGGATTATTCAGTATAAGCATGACTGTAATGTTATAAATGATGTTGTAAAAGTCCTCATTGGCCCGTAGTGCGTTGATGGACAGTTGTTGGCATGATCATGACCATTAATGAATACACGAATATCCTTGGCCGTAGTGTAGGGGTGATTCGATGATGTGGATTATTTTATTAAGCTGAGTCCCAACGATCACAGTGTTGAAAAACCTTTTAAATCATAAAAGATAGTAGAGTTTATTTTCTACTTGACTCTTTTAATGGATTACTTGTTCCGCTGCAGTTAAACTTGATGTCTATTATATTTTATCAGTTTAACATTGTTGAAGGCTAATGATAATTTATTCTGTATTATCTTAGTCATAATATTTCTTACTGGACTACTTGAGCTCACCCTTTCTTTCACTGTTCTCTTCAGGAAATGAGAACATAGCTGGGGCAAGTCGGGGAACGGAGTGATGGTCCGAATGATAGTATTAGTTAGTAGTCCTCACTATTCTATGTAATAGTGTGTTAATAAATGTAGTGAGGACTCATTTTGAGTATGAATAATCTCTAGAAGATAATATTTGTATTCAAACTCACAGTTTATGTTTTGTCGTATTGTACACGACAGTTGTATTAGTAAGTTGTATTTGTATTCTGTACTATGTATCTGACGACCCAAGATGGGTGATGTATACCTAATTTTGGGGGCGTCACACATGCCGTCGGCCGGATAAAATCCCATCCACATTAATGAAATGCAGACTTTTGGTCAATTGCTATCCTTTTTTTATCATTACAAGTCAAAGGCTTAGATATTAAAAGATCTACTGGGCCAATCCTTTGATCCGGCCCATCTTTATGAAGATATAATAAAGGTAATATAAGTATTAAGCCCAATGACTATAAGACTCAATAATAAAGGGCCAATAGGTTAATTAGATGGATAAGCCCAATCCATCCGGCCCAATAGAGAAAATATCATGACCCAACATTGCCCCCTAGTTTTTTATTAAATAGAATATTTAGTAGAAAACTATAAGCGATCCATGACATTATAAGATCCAACAAGATTGAAATGGGCCCAAAGTGGGACTTACCAAAATCCAACTGGTGAAGGATGGGAACAACAAAGATACGAGAAGGATGGATCAAGATCGAAAATCTAATGGGAGGCCCAATCTGCTAAATATCTACAACTCAAACCGGACGCAACCTTTCAAATTCGTAATTATGACTGTCAATTTAATAAGCCGCCCTCGATTGCCATGTAACCGTCAGTATAAAAGGTAAACTTTACCAAATTTGATTGTTTTACCTGCGAATTCAAATTTTTAGCCTTTTGAGTTCTCCTCTCCTCTCTCAAATTTCCTTCTCAGTTTTGCAAAATTTCAACAATGGTGACTCTAAACTCGAACCAGAACTCCCCCCTCCGTGTAACCCCCATCACCACCGTTCCTTCGAACCCCAGTCCTACTGAAGAAGCATCAAGCTCAGACCCCCAGATTGCCAACCCCGGCGGAAAATCTGTGCCTCCGAAACCCATGCCTAACCCCTCCAATTTCTTCAAAAATAAGGAACAATATTTTCACGCCAACACACCCTCAATCATCTCTGAGATTGAGTTACGGAAGATTAAGGATCGTTACCACATCCCTGATACCATTTGATAAGAGCTCCCAAATCTGATGAGAAGATGTACCAACGCCCAGACGGTTGGATGGTTGTTCCGGTGACTCTGCTTGAAAAGGGGGTTAGATTTCCTCTCCACATCTTTCTGGTTACCCTCTTAGGGTTCATTGGGGTAGGGTTTGCCCAACTGGTGCCAAATTCTTACATCCATATTTTGGCTTTTATTGCACTCTGTCATGAGTTAGGAGTCGAACCTACTCTCGATTTCTTTTTTACCGTATACAAAATTGCTCAAACTAGGGAAAAGGGGTTTAAAGTTCTTGGTAAGCACGCCCACAAGACTGGTGAAAAGTTTGAGAGGCGGTCATTGATAAATACTCCCTCGAGCAACAGAGGATGGCATAAGAGATGGTTTTTTGTTAAGGGACCAGAGATCGCCTCTTTACCAAATTGGGCGACTGATGAAAAGATTTCTGTCGACTTCGGAGATATTCCCAAAGAACGTGTAGTCGACCTGATCGAACTCTTGAATAGTTTCCCAAAGGAGGAATGGCAACATGGTCTTCTTTCCAAACAGGCATGGTTGTATTATCATAAATGTAAGTATCGAACTTATTTTCGTGTATATTTCCATGAAACCTTTCATAATATTGGTTCTGATTTATCGTTGCACAATCTTTGCAGGGTCCTTGGTTAGACCAACCCCTTCAGAGGTGAAAGAATTTGAAGATTTTTTGGCTGGGAAGGTTACAGATGCTGATGAAGAGCTTCCCCCAAGAGAGTCTCTTCAGGCTAATCCCCTCGCCACTGAAACACCCATCGTCAATCCTCAGATTAATGAATCACAAGTTGAAGAGTCCATTATTCCTGAAGAACCCCTCAAATCTCGACGAAGAAAAAGGGCCGCTAAGAAATCTAAATCCATCCGCCGAGATATAGACCCTGAAATAGAGCCAAAAACAAATCTAGAAGCAATCCCCGAAGTAAACCCTTCATCCAATCCCCCTCATGTACCTCCTGAATCTGCCCCAATCAAGAGAAGTTTGTTTGACATACCTTCACACGAACGGGCAAAAGTTCTTCGTGTCAAAAAGTTGAGGACGAAGATTACTCCCTTGACAGTGGAGGAGCTTCGAGTTCCCCCATCTTCGACCAACAATCCCCCAGCCATCCCCGTGGAAACTCAAGTGCCAGGCGATGGCGAGCCGATCGAATCCATTCCTTCGTTCTCTCGCAAGAGAAAATAACCATCTGATAGTTATCCAGGCTCGTCCTGTAACATTCTATAATTTTAAATTATTATAATAAATATTTATTGATTTATATAAATATTTAATGGATAGGTTTATTGATTGAATAATTAATTGTTTAATTTGAGTGATGTAGTTTATTTAATTATTTGTTGAATAAATAATTAAATAGTAGATATTAAATATTTATTGGCAATATTAAATATTTATCGAATTATGGCAATTGGAATTGATGTGATTTAATTAATTATTTGTTGTGTAATTAATTAAGGAGCTAAATAAATTAGTTATTATGAGATTTATAATAATTAATTTAATTAATAAGCTAGAGAGCTTATAGTGGTTTTAAATAAATAATAATATTTTAAATGAGAAATTGTAGTTTAAAATATTAGTTAGTTAAATGAAATTATAATTATAAAAGAAATTATAATTATTTATGTGTTAAAGTAATTTAATAGATTAATGTTTTAATTGATTTATTTAATTAAATGAATGTGTGATTAATAACCTTATTATAAAGGAGTTATTAAAATAAATTAAAAGAGTTTAATTTAGTTTTTTTTGCCAAACATGCCTTATGGCATAATTAGTCTTTAATATAATAGTATTTTAATTAGATTTTACCAAACAAGGAATAAGTAATAATGAGTTATTTTATTTAACTTAACCAAACAAGCCTTATGGCTTTTGATTTTTAAATTTGATAACTGATGTCAGTTAACAATCCTATACTTAATATATCTATTATTATTATATACGTTGTTTTCTTATTACATATGTTAGACTAAGGTTAGAGAAAGACTCAGTTAGAAAAGACAGAGGAAAAAGAAGAAGAAAAGAAGGAAAAGTGAGAGAGTTCTAGAGAGAATTAAGAGTTTTCTTTTCAGGTTTTGGAGAAAAGTTGTTAATCAAAGAAGATAATCATCATCTTCCTAATACAAGGTAGGAGCTTCATCTTCTTCTTTAAACAATTTAGTTTTCTTCTTTTAAAAAGTTCTCTGTGAAAATTTTATAAAAGGAATTTTTGTTGTTTATGATTATAATTGGTATGATTGTTGATTATATATGTTTATAAGATACATTGGTTCAAGTTTGTATGTATTTTATGAAGAAATTGTTTTACAGAGAGTTTTTATGAATGAGTATGACTTTAGTTAAAATGGAAATTAAGGTGTAATTAGTTGTTGTATTGATAAATTGATTATAAGAATTGCTAGAGTATGTAACATCATAATCATGATGCTTAGAATTTACTGTTTTGGTTGAATAACAAAATCACAGTATTGATTTTCATGGAAGATATCAAAAATGGAGTTTTTGACAAAAATATTGAAATTGGGTGTTGAATATTTGATGTTTGTGTTAATTTATGAGTAGAAACATGTTAGAAGTCTTTACTATATGTTTATATGAAGTTTATGTGCAAAATAGAGTGTAACTAGTTTATTAGATTCGAGCTTTTTGGCCAATTTGGCTTTTTCTTTCATGGTTGCCGAAGCTGTCAGTCGACGCTGACAGTTCGCGCCGCGGCGCGGCCTAGCAGTTCATTGCTGGCGCCGCAGCGCCATCACCATGACGTAAGCGGACTGTTGCACAATCACTGCGCCGCAGCGCCGGCTCATAGTATAATCGCTGCGCCGCAGCGCCGACTCAGCGCCGCAGCGCGAGCCACAGTACAAACTGTGGCGCCGCGGCGCGGCTTGGCAGAACTGTCTGACAGTTTTGTTTAAATGTACAAAACTTGAAAATAAATGTTATGTTATAATTTCAGTATGATTAGGCTATGAACTATCATGTTATTAAGTATTATCTACTTGAAAAATAATTGATTATGTGAATGGGTAATTCAACCCATATGATGAATGTAATTGTTTATATAAATGTACAATGTTGGTTAGGACTAATTATGTCAATATGACATATGTTTAGGGTATCAATTCAAGTGGTAAAAGTGTAGCTTGTGCTAAAGGCAAGTTTCCTAAACCTACCTTTTACATTGAGCAAGTTTCTAGGCCTTAACTTTTGATATTTAGCAAGTTCTTTATTGTATAAGTTTTCTAATCATTGGTGTTATTGAACTAATTATTGTTTCAATTTCGATTATCATATAATGGTGTAAATTTATTTGGAGCAAGTTATTCTTGTACTAAACTTGTGGTTTAGCATGTACAATTATATACATGTTGTGGATGTTTATTATTCAATTAACCTTGTCTTATTATTGTTCAAGCAAGGTAGGTTATAATTATTCAAATTGTATGCTATTAGATTATCCCTAAAGCATGATGTCAATTTATAAACATCAATTAAACTATGATTATTCCATAGTATACAGTTATGTCGTTTGTAATCAACTAAACCTTAGTTGATTACCGTTGAATTCTAAATTACCCCATGATGTATCCAAACCAAACTCACTTTGGTACGGACTTGTATTCTAAATACTGAGAAGAACAACTCTTTTATAAGAGGTTACGCTTAGCGTTGAAATGGTCGTGCACAATACATTGTACGAAGGGTTGATCCCCCTAAGTACGTGAAGTCCTTATAGTCTTATGACTGTTAAAGTTTAAGTTAAAAAATTACTTATAACTGTGGACATGATTCGTGGTCATTAGACCCTCAGTAAAGGTTAAAGCTTCCCAAAAGTTAATAGAATATATTGTTAAATTCTATTGAGCTTAATGTTGACAACTGATGTAAAAGTTTAATGATTTAATTGTTGTTATTTCAAGTGGGCCTTGTTTGCTCACTCTTACCTGTAAAATTTCTTACAGCTAAGGTTGAAACTGGTGATGTACCTAGTACCAGTAAAGTGAAAGGAAAGACGAAACAATGTTGAAGACTTGTAATAGTTGAATAGTTTATTTTCAGACTTGGGTTAAAGATTGTAATGAAGTTTATTTTAATTTTCCGCATGAATGAATGAATGTTTGTAAATGTTAGATAACCTGGGGAGATTTATTTAAATTTAATCATGTATGGGCAGGTTTTATTTATTCAATTTTATTATAATTGGGTAGTTAGAAATGAATGTTTTGATTACGTGAACACCAAATCTTGAGGAAATGAAGTACCGGGATTTGGGGGTGTCACAGGTTGGTATCAAAGCTTTAGGTTATGAACCTTAGGTGGGAGAAAAGCCTTAGGAAGTAACCTTTGAAAAGATAGTGGAGTTAACTCTTATCGAGTTTTAAGAAAGAAGTAATAAAACACTTATGTGCTCGCGAGTGTCGAGTAGAATGATTAATAACTAAAACTTTAAAATTTTGTTGTCAGGATGACTAATGTCGGAGAATCCAGTCAGGTTAGGGAGGAGGGACCTCAAATGCCTATAGAGGAGGAGCCTCGCGACATTCAGGTAGTTTGGGAACAACTACTGCCACGGGAGTTACCGTTGGTCACAGTAGTTGAAGATGAGGAGAATGATATGGAGACAGATGAGGAGGATGAGGAAGAAAGGATTCCACTTAACTCGATAGCAGGCCGTATTTACGATGAGGTGCATGATCGCAACGTGGAACTTCAGGATACAATTGAGAAATTGCAAGAGATAGTAGCTGAACAACAGACTGCAATGACACAGAAGGACGATGAGATCCTGGATCGTGAAGAACGACTGACTAACGCCGAGGAGAAATTAATACAGACTGAAGGAGAGAAAGAACAATTGATCGAGATGGTTGCTGAACTGGAGAGCAAGCTGAGAGAAGAAGCTGCTAAGAGGGCAAGAGCTGAAGATGCATACGAGGAACCTTATCAACGAACTGGAAGAGCAGCGAGAGACGCGCAGGCAAAGAGGATGAAGATGGAAGAGATGGATAAAGTATTTAACACCGCAATTAATCGAGCTCAAGATCGGGTTATGGGATATCCAATTCAGTTCGAGACGCTGCCATCATTCGTGTTAGATCGCAGAATAATGTTTCGAGTCATGGAGGAAGAACGTGATAGGGCTACGAAGTACCTTAATAGATCATCGTAGAAAATATGTCGGTAATGTACGTAATAAGTATTAAATAATGTGTAAGTCCCTAGTGTTAGGTAACCATGGGATATGATAATAATGATGTTGTCCTGAAACTTTTGTAGTTCAGGAAAGGAATGTAGATAGCAGAGATGCTATTGTGTTATGTTTTCAGAAAGTTTATGAATAAATAAATGTTATTATTTTGTTCAAAGTGTTATATGCTATGTGGGTATTTCTTTTATAGAAGCAAGTTAATTAGAAATACTTAAAGAAGTGAGTAATGGTCTAATAGGTGTTTTATTTTAACAGAAAATGCCTCCCAGACGTCAGCCAACACGACAGAGAACCACTGAAGGAACTAATAATAACGACAATGTTGGTGCGAATCCCGTTCAACAACTAGTAACACTACTGACAGGAGCGTTGCAGAATCAACCTCAAAACCATGGTACAACGTTTAAGGAGTTTAAGGCGGTTGGACCACCTGAATTCCGTGGGTCCATGAATCCAGTCGAAGCACAAACCTGGATTATGGAGATAGAGAAGGTGTTCGATGTCGCTAGGGTAGGGGATGACCAGAAGACGGCTTTCGCAACTTTCATGTTGAAAGCAGAAGCTAGTTATTGGTGGCAGGCCAATAAAACTCGTGAAGGGCCGGGAGTGATGACTTGGGATAGGTTCAAGGAGTTGTTTTTCGAGACCTATTTCTCGGAGAGTTCGAAGAGTCAGCTGGAAGTACAGTTTCTAGAACTGAAGCAGGGGACGATGTCGGTATCTGAGTATGCCGCAAAATTTAATGAATTGGCGAGGTTTGCGCCATATCAGGTTAGCACAGATGAGCGTAAGGCGAAAAGGTTTGAACAGGGACTAAAGCCATGGTTGTACAGTAGGGTTTCCCTGTTCCAATTGAAGACGTTTGCAGCAGTGATGGAGAAAGCAGTACTCGCTGAAGGTGGAGGCGAGGCGGTGACAAAATTTAACCAGGAACAAAAGAAGAAGAAGAATGAAAATGAGATGAAGAGTGGAGGTGGTAGCGGTGGAAACAACAACAACAACAACAACAAAAACAACAACAACTTGAAGAGAAAGTGGAATGGAAGTATGGGTACTGGAAACCAGCAGGGTAACCAGCAGAATAAGAAGTTTGAAGCGTGTGCGACATGTGGGAAGTTTCACAAGGGTGCGTGTTTGATGGGGAAACGAGTTTGCTACAAATGTGGCCAAGAAGGTCACATCGCCCCAAATTGCACTCAATCAAAGAAGAATGTGTGCTTCACGTGCGGATCTAAGGATCACTTTGCTCGTGAATGTCCTAAGAAGAAGGATGGAGTGACAACCAGAAATAATGGAGGAGGTAACAATGGAGGTACGTGGGCTATTACAGGACCTACAGCATCAAACAAACCCACAGCCAGAACCTTCAACATGACTGTGCAAGATGCTGTGCAATCAAAGGATGTGGTGTCAGGTATTATCCCAATCAATGATATTGATGCATATGTATTATTTGATTCGGGTGCTACTTGCTCGTTTATATCTGATGAATTTGCTAAGAGGTTAGAATTGCCTAGAGAAGAACTGAATTTTCCTTTGAACATAGAAATTGCGAATAAAGAAATAATCTCTGTTAGGTTCGTTTACAAGAACTGTAGGGTGAACATTAAGGGGAATATCTTGTTAGTAGATTTGATTCCGATTAGACTCGGGGAATTTGATGTAATTTTGGGAATGGATTGGTTGTTCAATTATGGAGCAATAATTGACTGCCAAAAGAAGTGCGTAAACCTTATGACTCCTTCAAAGGTAGTATTTTATGGTAGCAAGTCGCCAAGACAAATGAAATGTCTGACGACTATGCAGGCCAAGAAGTTGTTGAGTCAAGGTTGTGTGGGCTATTTAACTTACATAGTCGATACTCAGAAGAAAGGTGTGAAATTAGAAGAAATACCAGTAGTGAGAGAATTCGAAGACGTGTTTCCAGAAGATTTGCCAGGACTTTCGTCGGACAGAGAAATTGAATTCTTGATCGACTTAGTGCCAGGAACAGCACCGATATCGAAGGCCCCGTACAGAATGGCTCCGGTAGAAATGAAGGAACTAATGGTTCAGTTGCAAGAGCTGCTGGACAAGAAATATATTCAACCAAGCGTATCGCCGTGGGGAGCGCCAGTTTTATTTGTGAAGAAGAAGGACGGGTCAATGCGTCTTTGCATTGATTATAGGGAGTTAAACAAAGTCACTATTAAAAACAAATACCCGTTGCCAAGAATAGATGACTTGTTTGATCAACTGAAGGGTGCTAAGTACTTTTCAAAAATAGATTTGAGAAGTGGTTATCACCAATTGAAGGTAAGAAAGGAGGATATACCACGAACGGCATTCAGAACTCGGTATGGACATTACGAGTTTCTGGTGATGTCTTTTGGTTTAACCAATGCACCTGCTGCGTTCATGGATTTGATGAACAGGGTGTTTAAACCATTCCTAGACAAGTTTGTAGTGGTATTCATTGATGACATTCTAGTGTATTCCAAAACACAAGAAGAACACGTGGAACACTTACGTCTGACATTGGAGACACTAAGAAAGGAAAAACTGTACGCAAAGTCCTCTAAGTGCGAATTTTGGCTCGATCGTGTACAATTTTTGGGGCATGTGATTGACAAAGATGGGATCTCAGTGGATCCGTCGAAAGTGGAAGCAGTAATCAATTGGGAACAACCAAAAAACACCGTCAGAAGTGAGGAGTTTCTTGGGATTGGCTGGTTATTATAGAAGATTTATTCAAGATTTTTCTAAGATAGCCACTCCGCTAACAAATTTGACAAGGAAAGCTGTAAAATTCGTGTGGACGGAGAAATGTGAAGAAAGTTTTCAAGATTTGAAGAAGAAGCTAAGTGTAGCACCTGTGTTGATGTTACCAGACAATACAGGAAATTTTGTGGTGTATAGTGATGCCTCACACAAAGGGTTGGGTTGTGTTCTTATGCAGAATGGCAAAGTTATTGCGTATGCATCAAGACAATTGAAAGATTATGAGAAAGGGTATCCGACTCATGATTTGGAATTGGCTGCAGTTGTGTTTGCTCTGAAGATATGGAAACACTATCTTTATGGAGAGAAATGTGAGATCTACACAGACCACAAAAGTCTGAAGTATATTTTCACTCAGAAAGATTTGAACATGCGTCAGAGAAGGTGGATGGAACTGATAAAAGATTACGATTGTGAGATCTTTTATCATCCGGGCAAAGCGAATGTGGTAGCTGATGCTTTAAGCAGGAAAGGTAGGGAGAAGTTGATGCTGATTACAACTCAGGAGGAGCTCATTTCAGCAATGACAAAACTGGAGTTGGAGATCAAATTTCCAAAGGAATCTGACGAACAATTATTTCAGATAGAAGCTGGTCCAACTTTAATGGACAAAGTGAAGAGTGCCCAACTACAAGACGAAGAGTGTGCGAAAATCAAAGAGAATTTGATTGAAGGCGGTGATGTAAAATACAAGATCGACACCGAAGGGTTACTACGGTTTGAGGGAAGGATCTGGGTTCCAGCAACACCAGAACTGAAAGAAGAAATTTTGATCGAAGCTCATAGCTCAAAATATTCAATTCATCCAGGGAGCACGAAAATGTATCAAGATTTGCGCCGACATTTTTGGTGGCCAAATATGAAAAGGGACGTCGCAGAATGTGTAGCGAAGTGCTTAACATGTCAGAGAGTAAAGGCCGAACATCAAAGACCCAGCGGGTTACTTCAACCGTTGGAAATACCAGAATGGAAGTGGGAACACATCACGATGGATTTTGTGGTGGGTCTTCCAACTACTCAGAGAGGATGCGATACGATTTGGGTGATAGTGGACAGACTGACGAAGTCAGCGCACTTTTTACCAATAAAGATTAGGTTCAGTCTTGATCAGTTGGCAAGATTGTACATTAAGAAAATCGTTTCGAGACATGGGGTGCCAGTATCAATAGTGTCTGATAGAGATCCGCAGTTTACATCGAATTTCTGGAAGAGACTACAAGAATGCATGGGGACTCAATTGCGAATGAGTACGGCTTATCATCCACAAACAGATGGCCAAAGCGAAAGAACGATTCAGACATTGGAGGATATGCTGAGAGCATGCGTCATGGATTTTAAAGGAAGCTGGGAAGATCAACTACCATTGGTGGAATTTGCTTACAACAACAGTTATCACGCGAGCATCGGCATGCCACCTTACGAAGCATTGTACGGCAGAAAGTGCAGAACTCCACTGTGCTGGGATGAAGTCGGTGAACGCCAACTGTTAGGACCAGAACTGGTACAACAAACTGCTGAAGTTATCAAACTCATCAGAACAAGGTTGGTAGCAGCTCAAGACAGACAGAAAAAGTATGCTGATCAACACAGACAAGATCGTGCATTTGACGTAGGAACTTTTGTATTCCTAAAAGTTTCTCCCTGGAAGGGAAAAATTCGTTTCGGTAAGAAGGGAAAACTAAGCCCGAGGTTTATTGGACCATTTGAAGTGCTGCGAAGAGTGGGAGAAGGGCTTACGAGGTAGCTCTACCTCCAAGGTTGGAAAACATTCATAATGTTTTTCACATTTCTGTGTTAAGACCATATAAACCCGACTACAAGCATGTGATCGAGTATGAACCGTTGCAGTTCGAGAAAGATTTATCTTATGAAGAGGTTCCTATCCAGATAGTAGACATGAAAGAACAAGTGCTCAGAAATAAGGTGATACCTTCTGTGAAGGTGATTTGGAGGAACCACAACGCTGAAGAGGCTACGTGGGAACTCGAAGAGAAAATGATGAAAGATTACCCTGAGTTATTTGTTTAATCCGTGTCTTCGATTCTGGGGACAGAATCTTTGTAAGTAGGGAAAAATGTAACGAATGATTTGTTTGAATTGTGATTCTGAGGACAGAATCCTTGTAAGGAGGGAATGATGTAACATTCTATAATTTTAAATTATTATAATAAATATTTATTGATTTATATAAATATTTAATGGATAGGTTTATTGATTGAATAATTAATTGTTTAATTTGAGTGATGTAGTTTATTTAATTATTTGTTGAATAAATAATTAAATAGTAGATATTAAATATTTATTGGCAATATTAAATATTTATCGAATTATGGCAATTGGAATTGATGTGATTTAATTAATTATTTGTTGTGTAATTAATTAAGGAGCTAAATAAATTAGTTGTTATGAGATTTATAATAATTAATTTAATTAATAAGCTAGAGAGCTTATAGTGGTTTTAAATAAATAATAATATTTTAAATGAGAAATTGTAGTTTAAAATATTAGTTGGTTAAATGAAATTATAATTATAAAAGAAATTATAATTATTTATGTGTTAAAGTAATTTAATAGATTAATGTTTTAATTGATTTATTTAATTAAATGAATGTGTGATTAATAACCTTATTATAAAGGAGTTAGTAAAATAAATTAAAAGAGTTTAATTTAGTTTTTTTTGCCAAACATGCCTTATGGCATAATAAGTCTTTAATATAATAGTATTTTAATTGGATTTTACCAAACAAGGAGTAAGTAATAATGAGTTATTTTATTTAACTTAACCAAACAAGCCTTATGTCTTTTGATTTTTAAATTTGATAACTGATGTCAGTTAACAATCCTATACTTAATATATTTATTATTATTATATACGTTATTTTCTTATTACATATGTTAGACTAAGGTTAGAGAAAGACTCAGTTAGAAAAGACAGAGGAAAAAGAAGAAGAAAAGAAGGAAAAGTGAGAGAGTTCTAGAGAGAATTAAGAGTTTTCTTTTCAGGTTTTGGAGAAAAGTTGTTAATCAAAGAAGATAATCATCATCTTCCTAATACAAGGTAGGAGCTTCATCTTCTTCTTTAAACAATTTAGTTTTCTTCTTTTAAAAAGTTCTCTGTGAAAATTTTATAAAAGGAATTTTTGTTGTTTATGATTATAATTGGTATGATTGTTGATTATATATGTTTATAAGATACATTGGTTCATGTTTGTATGTATTTTATGAAGAAATTGTTTTACAGAGAGTTTTTATGAATGAGTATGGCTTTAGTTAAAATGGAAATTAAGGTGTAATTAGTTGTTGTATTGATAAATTGATTATAAGAATTGCTAGAGTATGTAACATCATAATCATGATGCTTAGAATTTACTGTTTTGGTTGAATAACAAAATCACAGTATTGATTTTCATGGAAGATATCAAAAATGGAGTTTTTGACAAAAATATTGAAATTGGGTGTTGAATATTTGATGTTTGTGTTAATTTATGAGTAGAAACATGTTAGAAGTCTTTACTATATGTTTATATGAAGTTTATGTGCAAAATAGAGTGTAACTAGTCTATTAGATTCGAGCTTTTTGGCCAATTTGGCTTTTTCTTTCATGGTTGGCGAAGCTGTCAGTCGACGCTGACAGTTCGCGCCGCGGCGCGGCCCAGCAGTTCATTGCTGGCGCCGCAGCGCCATCACCATGACGTAAGCGGCCTGTTGCACAATCACTGCGCCGCAGCGCCGGCTCATAGTATAATCGCTGCGCCGCAGCGCCGACTCAGCGCCGCAGCGCGAGCCACAGTACAAACTGTGGCGCCGCGGCGCGGCTTGGCAGAACTGTCTGACAGTTTTGTTTAAATGTACAAAACTTAAAAATAAATGTTATGTGATAATTTCAGTATGATTAGACTATGAACTATCATGTTATTAAGTATTATCTACTTGAAAAATAATTGATTATGTGAATGGGTAATTCAACCCATATGATGAATGTAATTGTTTATATAAATGTACAATGTTGGTTAGGACTAATTATGTCAATATGACATATGTTTAGGGTATCAATTCAAGTGGTAAAAGTGTAGCTTGTGCTAAAGGCAAGTTTCCTAAATCTACCTTTTACATTGAGCAAGTTTCTAAGCCTTAACTTTTGATATTTAGTAAGTTCTTTATTGTATAAGTTTTCTAATCATTGGTGTTATTGAACTAATTATTGTTTCAATTTCGATTATCATATAATGGTGTAAATTTATTTGGAGCAAGTTATTCTTGTACTTAACTTGTGGTTTAGCATGTACAATTATATACATGTTGTGGATGTTTATTATTCAATTAACCTTGTCTTATTATTGTTCAAGCAAGGTATGTTATAATTATTCAAATTGTATGCTATTAGATTATCCCTAAAGCATGATGTCAATTTATAAACATCAATTAAACTATGATTATTCCATAGTATACAGTTATGTCGTTTGTAATCAACTAAACCTTAGTTGATTACCGTTGAATTCTAAATTACCCCATGATGTATCCAAACCAAACTCACTTTGGTACGGACTTGTATTCTAAATACTGAGAAGGACAACTCTTTTATAAGAGGTTACGCTTAGCGTTGAAATGGTTGTGCACAATACATTGTACGAAGGGTTGATCCCCCTAAGTACGTGAAGTCCTTATAGTCTTATGACTGTTAAAGTTTAAGTTAAAAAATTACTTATAACTGTGGACATGATTCGTGGTCATTAGACCCTCAATAAAGGTTAAAGCTTTCCAAAAGTTAATAGAATATATTGTTAAATTCTATTGAGCTTAATGTTGACAACTGATGTAAAAGTTTAATGATTTAATTATTGTTATTTCAAGTGGGCCTTGTTTGCTCACTCTTGCCTGTAAAATTTCTTACAGCTAAGGTTGAAACTGGTGATGTACCTAGTACCAGTAAAGTGAAAGGAAAGACGAAACAATGCTGAAGACTTGTAATAGTTGAATAGTTTATTTTCAGACTTGGGTTAAAGATTGTAATGAAGTTTATTTTAATTTTCCGCATGAATGAATGAATGTTTGTAAAGGTTAGATAACCTGGGGAGATTTATTTAAATTTAATCCTGTATGGGCAGGTTTTATTTATTCAATTTTATTATAATTGGGTAGTTAGAAATGAATGTTTTGATTACGTGAACACCAAATCTTGAGGAAATGAAGTACCGGGATTTGGGGGTGTCACACGTCCTCCGTTCCTTTACTGGTTCGCGAACCTAATCCTGCCCAATCGCCCTCTCCGGAAAACATATATATGGATCCCTTACCAACTCGTGATCAATCCATGCCTTCTCCTTTGAGACAATCACCTTCCGAATTTCAACGTGACGCTATGGCCCCTACAACCATGTGGCCTAGGTTTAATGCCAACTTCCCCTTTCGATTGTTTGATGCCTTCGTCCTTGAGACCGATGACCATCGCTTTGGTAACAGTTTGAACATGGATCTGCTTAAGGAAGGCATGAGCTATTTGGCAAAGGTGAATAGTTTTCTCTTTTAATTTCCGTGTTTATCTTCATACATAGATATCCGAAACTGATCAGATAATGTGGAATCACATACAGGCGAATGCTGTATTCGGACGTCTGGGTCCAAAGTCTGCTGAAGCTAAAGCTGAAGAAGAGGCAATAAAAAGGGAGAACACCATTCTGAAATCGGCTTTGGCTTGGGAAAGAACTCAACGTGAAGGTCTCCTTCACACTAATGAAGGTCTTCGAAATGAGTTGGCTCAGACTAAGGAGGAGGTGAAAGCATCCAGAGAGGAACTGAAGTTATCCAAGGCTAACCACGAGGAGATCGTCAAGATGAATGCTGACCTGGTGTAGCAGAATGAGTTAAGGGTGAAAAAAGTTGAGGAGTTGAAGGCCATCAATAAGATCCTGGCTAAGTCGATCGAAAAGTTAGAGTCACAAGATATTCGTCATCTGAAAAGGCGTCAGAAGCTTGAGGAGGAGATTAGGGAACTTCGGGCTCTTCGGGATCTGGGACCTCCCTTAACCGAGGATCTCCGCAAGTAGGTTTGCGAAGAGTATTGGCAATCAGATGAAATCAGCTCCGAAATTATGAAGATCCATTCTGAAAGTAATGAGCTTTGTCGAAGTCGCGGCAAGGAGAAGTTGATTGCAGTCAACGTGGATCCTTCCCTGCTTGACTCATCAGAAGAAGAGGATAATGTCTGATGATGTTATTGCTTTATTCTGACTTTTCCAGCTTTATGTGAACATTATTTGTCTTTCTTGGGGTTATTTTTAGGAACTTTATTACAAAAAATTTAATTTTATGTAATGGTTTAATATTATGGTTTCTGTTTACTTCGTTTTTTGTTAATAATTCAGCATTAATGATCTTGAATGAACTTAGCTTAAACTACAAATCAGATAAGGTGTATAGTAGTCAAGTTAAGAAATGAAATGAACTGAATGAACTGAACCGAACTTAGCACTTGCATAAAATAAAGTAACGCATACTTATCGTTTCCGAAGTGTGAGACAGATCATGTGTGATGTGAACTCGGCTGATCCTCCTTGCACCATTAGGATCTTATTTACCACTCGGGGTAGAACAAGTATATAAGGTCCATGGAATTTGTCTACCACACGGGGTAACAAATTCATAAGGACACTCCTGATAATAAGGCTGTCATCGAATGGCCAGCGAGTCCTACCATACTTCCTTACTTCGGTGCCCATTGATTTACCACCCTTGGTAAAAACAATATTAAAAGGACCATAGGATTCGACTACCGCACGGGGTAACGAATAAATAGGCTGTCATCGAATGGCCTGCGAGTCCGACCATACCTCCTTACTTCGGTGCCCATTGATTTACCACCCTTGGTAAAAACATATTAAAAGGACCATAGGATTCGACTACCACACGGGATAACGAATAAATAGGCTGCCATCGAATGGCCAGCGAGTCCGACCATACCTCTTTACTTCGGTGCCCATTGATTTACCACCCTTGGTAAAAATAATATTAAAAGGACCATAGGATTTGACTACCACACGGGGTAACGAATAAATAGGCTGCCATCGAATGGCCAGCGAGTCCTACCATACCTCCTTACACCATTGTGAACTTAGAACAAATAGTAAGAAGACCGAATGTGAAAAGGTGACTTTTTATTGATAATGGACAATCACGTACAGACTTTAGGTAAACTGATTCGATCTCTACTGAAAATACTTCCGAAGTCTTCCGGCATGCCAGGTGTTCTTGGTCTCGGACCCATCTAACGCCTTTAATCAATAAGTCCCTGGCTTTGGTACTTCGATCACCTCATACGACCCTTCCCAGTTCGGCATTAGCTTTCCCGTGTTCTGAGGCGTAGACGCTTCGGCTTCTCTAAGGACGAAGTCTTCTACTTCAAATCTGCGAAGTTTAACCCCTTTGTTGTAATGCTTAGCCACTTTTCGTTGATAAGCTGCCAGTTTGAGCAAAGCTACCTCTTTGACTTCTTCTAACAGATCTAAGTTGGCCTTCAGTCCTTCGTCGTTGTAGATCTCTTTGAATTGACCGACCCGAAGACTTGGAGATCCAATTTCGACTGGGACTAAGGCATCAGTGCCATAAGCCAATCGAAAAGGTGAATCCCAGGTGGTGGTCCTTGGTGTAGTCTGATATGCCCGTAACACACTAAACAGCTCCTCTGGCCATCTTCCTTTAGCTTCATCCAGACTGCGCTTGATCCCGTTCAACAGCGTTCTGTTGGTCACTTCAACCTGCCCATTTGACTGTGGATGAGCCACTGAAGTCTTCTTGTGCTGAACCCCCAACTCTTTCAGAAATCCTTCAAATTTCGATCCCACGAATTGGCGTCCGTTGTCCGATATCACCACTTTAGGAATCCCGAAGCGAAACACTACGGATTCTTTCATAAACTTCAAACACTCTTGTTCCGTTATCAACCGAAGCGGCTTTGCCTCTACCCATTTGGTCATATAATCGATAGCAACTATGACGAAATTGACCTGCCCTTTAGCTTTCGACAACGGACCTAATATATCTACCCCCCAGACAGTGAAGGGTATAGGAGATAAGATCGAGTATAGCTCTTCTGGTGGCTGATGTGGGATCGGACTATTGAGCTGACACTTGTCACACTTCTTCACATACTCAGTAGCTTCCTTGAAAATCGTTGGCCAGTAGTACCCCTGCCGAAGAACTTTGTATGCCAGTGATTTAGCAGCCATGTGATCGCCGCAGATGCCTTCATGAACCTCCCAAAGGGCATACTCAGCTTCAGACGGAACCAGACACTTCAATAATGGTGACAAAAATGCCCTTCGATAAAGATCCCCATCAATAAGGATGAAGTTTGCACTCTTATACTTGACCTTCTTTGCAAGCATCTGATCCGAAGGAAGAACGCCATCTACCAAATACTCGATGTAGGGAGTCATCCAGCAGTTAGACCGCTCGATAAACATTACCGCTTCGTATTGAATACTCGGTTGCTGCAAAACCTCTAAGTAGACTGACCCATTGAAAACGACGACATCCGTAGTGGCCAACTTTGATAATGCATCGACAATGGAATTGTCGTCGCGCTCTATGCCCTGAAATTCATAAGAGACGAAATACTGAAGCCGATCCTTCAACTCTACCAAATAATCAGCTTCTGAACTTCTAGACTCTTTGCCAGCCAAACTCCTGCTAGTACTGCTTCATACTCAGCCTCGTTGTTCGTTGATCTGAATCCAAACCTGATGGCCTGCTGCACCTTGAATCCCTCCGAACTTGTTAAAATAATCCCTGCTCCACTGATGTCCGCCGTAGAAGATTCATCTGCATATAGTGTCCAGGAATTCTGACCGAGCTGAAGGGCTGCCACTGTTCGATCGGACGTCTCAACTTCTGGCAGCTCAGCATCTGCTTCAGAGAATGAACATTCCACCATGAAATCGGCCAAAGATTGACCCTTGATAGCAGTTCGGGGATGATATTCAATAAAAAATTGGGACAACTCCATAGTCCATACTGCTAATCTCCCCGAAATTTCTGGTTTGCTCATCACCTTCTTCAGTGGTTGATCCGTGTATACAACCAAGAGTCGACCTTAAAAATATTGCCGAAGCTTTCGATTAGCAATTACTAAAGCGAAGGAAAATTTTTCGATATTTGGATACCTGGTTTCAGCATCTCTTAGGACGTGACTGACATAATAAACTGGATGCTGCTTCCCGCTGACCTCTCGAACCAGCACTGCTCCAACTGCCAAAGAGCTTGCCACCAGATATAAATATAAAACCTTAGCTGGAGTAGGTTTCATCAATAGAGGAGCCAAAGACAGGTATGTCTTTATGCCTTGGAAGGCGTCTTCACACTCCGAAGTCCATTGGAATGTCTTCGTATTTTTTGGTCCCTTCAGTGTGTTGAAGAATGGTAAGCATCTCTCCGCAGATTTGGACATGAACCTCCTTAAAGCTGCAATCCTACCAGTCAGACGCTGAACGTCTTTGAACGACTGAGGAGTCTTCATGTCTAGAATGGCCTGGATCTTCTCTGGATTGGCTTCGATGCCCCTTTGACTGACCAGATATCCCAGGAACTTTCCTGCACCGTGTCCAAAGGAAAACTTTGTAGGATTGAGCCTCAATTCATGATGGCGGACTGTCTGAAAGCATTCCTCCAGATCATCCAAATGCTTCTGAACTATGGTGCTCTTCACGATCATGTCATCCGCTTACACCTCCATGTTCTTTCCTAGCTGCTTACAGAAGACAAAGTTCATCATTCTCTGGTAGGTGGCTCCAGCATTTATCAGGTCGAATGTCATTTTCTTATAGGCGTACACCGAACGGTGTGTGATGAATGCTATCTTTGGAATGTCCTCTTCGCACATAGAAATTTGATGATAACCTGAAAAAACATCCATAAAGCTTAGTAGTGCATATCCCGAAGTTGAATCAATAAGTTGGTCAATATGGGGTAAAGGATAAAAGTCCTTTGGGCATGCTTTGTTCAGATCTGTGTAGTCGATGCAAACTCTACATTTCCCATTCTGCTTCTGTACTAGTACCTCATCAATGATCCTTTGTCGTTCAGGTGCAAAGATCCACCTTTTTTGCCGAACAGGCTTCTTCGATGGATCCACATCTAGCCGATGCTCGGCAATCTTCCGACTAATCCCAGGCATGTCCTGTGGCTCCCATGCAAAGATATCTGCATAGCAGCGAAGAAGCTCCATAAGGTTTGTCCGGAAGGGTTCCGGCAAACCTGAACCAATCTTCATTGTCTTGTCTTTCTTGTCTTATCTTGTCTTGTCTTGACTCTCCTCTGGGGATAACCAATGGCTCCGAGCTGCTTTCAGTAAAGGGCTCGATCTCAATTGCCATCGTTTGCTTCTGCTTGCTGACCCCTACTCCCGAGGAAATGACAGCATTTCGATAACAGCGTCGGGCTAGATCTAAGTCCCCTGCCACTTCTCCAACACCGTATGCCGTGGGGAACTTGATTTTGAAATGAGGGATGGAGGTCACAGCTTGGAGAGCCGTCAATGTAGGCCTTCCCAACATGGCATTGTAAGCCGAATCTACATGCATGACATAAAATTTACATGTTATTTCTACCTGTTGAGGAGTTGTGCCGAAGACCACTCGGAGCTCGATAGTGCCAGCAACTTTGACTGGATCGTTGCTGAAGCCATATAAAGGAGCCTCCTATCCGACCTCCATCTTTCGACCATTAAGATGCATCCTCTGATAAGCGTGGGCATACAGAATATCCACAGAAGACCCGTTGTCTATCATCATACGCTTTACATCCACCGAGCCCACTTGTGCAGTGATCACTAACACTCCTTCATGTGGCTCGATGGGCTCCGAAGGATAATCTGCATCGATAAAAGAGATAACAGTTCCGAGAAATGCTTTGTCGGTCTTCGGGGGAGCACCCGCCACAGACATGACCGAATTCAAATATCCTCTTCTCTTCTTCCCTACTAACTTCCCTACTGTCCCACCGGTTATTACATCAACGACGTGCCTTGGCGGTGGTGTTGGAGCATTTTGGACGGGTGGAACCATTTGAACCGTCTGAACAGTACGGTCGGCATTCTGCTAATCTTGTTGGTCCCTCCTGGCCACATAATGAACCAGCAAATCGGTTTGAATCTTCTTCTCCACGAAGTCCTTCAGATTGCAACACTCATTAGTGTCATGTCCCGCGGTTTGATGATAGCCACAATATTTTTGAGAGTTGCCCTGTCCTGTCCTGCAATTATCGCGAGGTGGCTCGAAGAATGGCTGGTTCCTGATCTTGTCCAAAATCATCGACCTATCCGTATTCAGTTTGGTATAAACCTTATTCACCTTCGGGGTGGACGCAGGTGGACGACTACTTCCTTGTCGCCATGAGTTGTTGTACTTCTTCGAACTGCCTTCTGGCCGATCGCTATACCCTCCCGTCTTCCTCTGATCACCTTCGGTCTTGGGAATGTTGGCCCCCTTTATTCGATCCGAAGAAGATCGCTTTAGGCTATTCATGGCATTTTCCACTACGATGTAACCTTCTGCCTTGTCAAAGGCTTCTGCCAAACTCTTCGGGTGGTGAAACATCAGCTTCTTCACCAACTTTTCAGACTTTACCAGATCCAAACCATTCTGAAACAAACCTACAGCCTGTAGATCATTGAGGTCCGACACTTGACCAACTGCTTCCATGAACCTTTTCACATATTGACCCAAGGACTCATCGGTGAACTGTCTAACCTGTGCTAAAGAACATGTGGGCTTCCCTCTTCTTCGGTTGCTCCCAAAATGAGCATGGAATTTTTCACATATCTTGGACCATGACGACACCGAATCGGCCGGCAAAGTTCCCATCTACTGTCTCGCGTCCTTCCTCAGGGTTGTGACGAACGTATGGCAATTGGCCGCATCGGTAAAATCATAATAATCCATCAGTCGATCAAATGCCTGGCTATGGTCATATGGATCTCCAGATCCGTCGTAACTCTCCATATGAGGTAACTTCTTGGTGGTGTCTGCCTTCTCCTTAAGGATATCCGAGGAAAATAGGGACGCTTTCTTTCCCGGAGTATCCTTCACCTGTTGAACCTCAGCTAACTGTTTCTGAAGCTCCTTTAATTCCTTGACCAAATAATATACTCCTTCTAGTTGAGATGACGCTTCTTTCTCTGGGGAATCTTTCCTCTTAGCTTTGCCCGCAGCCCTTGGACGAGAATCTCCATGAGAATGTTTGGACGCTGTGCTAGCATGGACGCTTAATGCAGGTCCCAAATGATCTTTAACAGAGACTCGTGGTGCTGAATCACTGGTAGCCATTGGCTGTCCTTCGGATGTATCTGCTCTACTCTTCCCCATGAATGTTGGAATGACCACAATGTGTGATTGAAAAATGCTCAGGACACTAGAACTCAGCCCTCCTTCTAGCGCCAATGTTAACGCCAAGATCTTTGGTGACGTCCCAATCACGCAAGACGCCCTAATCCTGCACAGTAAACACAGTCAACACCAAAAGCTTGACGGCTGGACCGTCGGGGGATAGCTCAGGCGTGAGAGTCAGTACAGGCCGTTCAAGGTTTAATAATGGAGGATAAAATATCTAGTGTCTCTAGAGAGATAAAAATTGTGGGTTGTGCGTATGCGTACCTTTTGTTAGGAGACTCCCTTGCTAGGTTATACTCTCATGCTCGGTTTTTTGTGCCACCAACCCTAATCTGACACAGCCCCCCCACTCCTCATGGTCTCAGCCGGATGTGTGCAGGTTGTCACCTTTTTCCCACTGTGCATGCCGCCGGCCGGATAAAATCCCATCCACATTAATGAAATGCAGACTTTTGGTCAATTGCTATCCTTTTTTATCATTACAAGTCAAAGGCTTAGATATTAAAAGATCTACTAGGTCAATCCTTTGATCCGGCCCATCTTTATGAAGATATAATAAAGGTAATATAATTATTAAGCCCAATGACTATAAGACTCAATAATAAAGGTCCAATAGGTTAATTAGATGGATAAGCCCAACCCATCCAGCCCAATAGAGGAAATATCATGACCCAACAGACTGCGTCTTATATAGCCTTCTACAAATGCAGTTATCAAAATCATTCAAGGGTAAGAAATATAGATCTTGAAAATAATGTGGTAGTAGTACTTCATAGGTTCCAAAAATTAGTGTTACTTTTAGGGTTTTCTTTTGTTTTAGGGTTTTCTTTTGTTTTAAAACAACTGTCCTATTTCAAAAGAATATGAATAAAATAGGACTCAATGTTGAGTAAAACATTTCGGGTCGATAAATAATTTGTTTCCTCAATTTGCATCAAATAAATTAAAGTTACGCTTGATATTTGGAATGAAAAGGGTATTAGCATTTGGTAAAAGACATTTTCAGCAAGGTGCTAGCTAATTCCTCACTTGTCAAGTTTGAAGAGATGCACTTATAAAGAGCAGTAGCTACTCACTCCACCCCAAGAAAGTAAAGAGCATGCACAAAGAAATGTTATCTTAAATTTTTGTTCCTTATCCTTCTTTCCAAGAAATTATATTTTGGAAAGTTTTGTTACGAACAGGTAGAAGCAGCAACTCTAGTTCCATTAGCCAATGGATGCAAACAAATATTCTTGGCATGTAGAACATGTTAATTTTAGGATAAATTACATATACTAGAACATTTTTTAAAATAATTACAATAATGGTGCATAGATAAAATAATTACAAAAATAATACACTTTTCAATATTTATTTATAATATTAATGCAATTAGGATTCCTTAATTTAGGGGATCATTATCTGGTGGTTTTTTATTTGAAACGCGTGAATCTCTGTTGTTAACCCTTCTTTTTCTCTCAACTCCCATAATTTTTGTACTGGTATTTCTCTCTCTAAAATCTTCTTCTTCTTCTTCTTCTTCTTCTCCATAACTTTTGTACTCGTATTTCTCTCTCTCTTCTTCTTCTTCTTCTTCATCACAGTTATTAGACTAATTAACTAATTTGTGGCGTAAATTAATTATTTTTTAATTTACTTTTGTTGCACTTGTTAATCAACAAATCACACAGTGGAATACGCGACTTTCTCTCTCCAACTCTCTCACAACTGAAAGGATTCTAGTTTCTCTCTTTAAGATCTGTTTTTAATTTCTGTTAATTTTTATTCTGCTAATTAATTGTCAATATGATCATATATATACGCTATGTTTATAACAGAATGGAGTATTGATTGTTTAGGTTTGTGCTGTTTTTATGTTTTGTATAGAATGATTGATACAAAGAAGAAGGATGGAAAGAGGAAAAGAATCACAGAGGGTGATTTTATTAAGGACTTGAAGAAATTTATTTGAGTTTGTGCAGTTGGATTCTGATTTTGATGTTCCTGTAGTTAAGACAGTAGCTCAAGTTCATAGCCAGAAGATATTTCCAACCCAAAAATTTTTAAAGGTGTGCTAATTTAAATTTTGTTATTGTTACTATCATATAACTGTTTTGTTACTTCTGTATTATGTTTTGGTTACTGTTATTTGTGATTTGAATACCATTTTTGTTACCTTAATTTGGTATTTTTGTTACTTTTTTATGTTGTTATGGTTACCATGTATTTGTTTAGTATACATGGTTGACTAAACTGATTTTGGTGTACATGTTGTTTATGTATTGGTTACCATTAAAACATATTTTGGTTACTATCATATAAATATTTGGTTACTTCTTTAGTATGTTTTTTGTTATTGTTAGTTTCTGATTTGGATTCTATTTTTGTTTCTTTGAGTTGGGATTTTGGTTACTGTTTTTTATTGTTTTGGTTACCATGTATTTGCTTAGTATATATGGGTTGACTAAACTGTGTTTGGTCTATATGTTGTTTATGTATAGGTTACCATTAATATATGTTTTGGTTACTGACATATAACTGTTTGGTTACTTCATTAGTATATTTTTTGTTGTTATTGGCTTATGATTTGGATACCATTTTTTCCCCTTAATTGGGATTTTGGTTACTTTTATATGTTGTTTTGGTTCCAATGTATTTGCTTAGTATACATTGGTTGACTAAACTGTGTTTGGTATACATGTTGTTTATGTGTTAGATACCATTAAAACATTGTTTGGTTACTATCATGTAACTGTTTGGTTACTTCTTTAGTATATTTTTTGGTATACATGTTTTTATTTTGGTGACCTTTAAATTATGTTTTGGTTAATATTATATATAACTGTTTGTTTACTACATAAAATGGTATGTACTACATGTTGTTTATATTTTGGTCACCATTAGATTATATAATATAACTTTTTGGTTACTGCTTTATTATGGTATGGTTAATGTTATATTATGATATGATAACTATTATTGTGCAGTCAATGTGGGATGTTGGTTATTTGTTATAGTCTGTTTTGGCTACTGTGTAATTATTATATTATGTTTTGGTTAGTGTGTTGTTATTTGTTGGTCACTACGTAACTGTTTATGTTATAAATATTATTTATATATGGTTAATAATGACTGTGTAAATTTGATTTTATTTATTTGCAGTTATGGGATCTTTACTATGAGGAATGCAACAGAAAATTCACTGAAAAAGTTATATATTGGTGTGACATGGAAGTCCCCAGCATTATTACCAAGAAATTGAATCCAAGTCAGTTGGAGAAATTTAAGGCATCATTAGTTTGTATTATTGTTGTAAATAATAAACCCAAGTCATAATAAATCATGTATTTGCTTAGTATACATTGATGTATTATTTTTATAAATTCCTTCAAATATATTCTACAAGGGTTATGCTCTTCTAGAAAATTCATTGAAAAAGTTATAGTTAAATGTACATGTGAGAGTATACATGGGTTGCCTAAACTTGATTGGATATACAGGTTGTTTCTGTTTTGGTTACCATTAAAACATGTTCTGGTTTCTTTCATATAACTATTTGGTTACTTCTTTATTATGTTTTGGTTACTGTTACCTTATGGTTTGGCTACTATTATTGTGCCCTCGATGTGAGATTTTGGTTACTATTATTTTTATTATGGTTAATATGTAATTGTGTTTAGTATACATGGATTGCCTAATCTGGGTTTCATTACATGATGTTTCTATTTTGGTTACCATTAAAACATGTTCTGGATACTATCATATAATTATGTGGTTATTGTTTTATTATGTTACATTATGGTTGCTGTCATATAATTATGTGGTTACTGTTTTATTATGTTACATTATGGTTACTGTTATTAGTAACCAGATAGTTGCAAGCTTGTATCAGGACAAACATCAATTGTTAAATGTACATGTGAGAGTTTTCATTTATATATGTGGTTACTTATAGATCTCATATTAAAATAAAAATAGTTTGAGAGGTGCAGTTGATATCCAAACATGCATATAAGGGTAACCATTTTAGTTTTTATTAGTAACCAAATAATTAAAAACTTATATCAGAATAGTTATCAAGTACTTAATGTACATGTGAGGGTCCCCATTTATCTAGCTGATGGATACTTTTAAATTATATAGTTATAAAAGTTATTTAGAAATGGTCCAGTTGGTAACTAAATATGGATATAGAGGTAACCATTTTATTTTAGATGGGTAACCAAATTTACATAAAAATATTTCAGAACAGTTACCAATTGTTCAATGTATATGTTTACTTTATATTGACAACTTATAATGGAATCAAAAATCAAAATATTAGTCAATAACAATTTTAGTTACTGTATGTCATCAAAAATGTTACCAACCATGTGGTTAATAATTACTAACAGTAAACAATTATATATTCTTGTATTTACACTCTTGTTATTTATGTTCCGTTGAAGTAAAGCACAACTGGAATCATCTCCATAGTCTAACAACTGAATAAACATTATAAAGTAACCAAATCAATATTAGACAGTAACCAAACTGCATAATCTTAGTAACCAAAACATAAACAACATTTTTACATGCCATTTTGAAGGCCTAAATGATGAAATTTGACCAAAAAACTATGCACATCACGAGCAAAGCTGGTGACTTTTAATCGTTGGCCCGTTTCCAATGAAATTAGGCTCCGAAAACGCCAAAATCTGACACTCCAAACTTGACAAAAATTACCAAATTGCCACTAAATCAAATCTTTCCATAACTATAAAAAACATCAGTACAAGTGTACATTAATATTATTCAGCAACCAAATAAACATTATACAGTAACAAATTAAAAAGTATACAGTAACTAATATATATATAATCAGATTAACAGTTGTGTGAAGGTAACCAATGTAGTCAATAAGTAACCACCAATATAAAAGAAACAATTATAAACCACAATAACATTATACTGTAACCAAATAAACAACTTACAGTATCTAAATACATAATAGTCAGTAACCAATAGATATGGTAATATTACTGTTAGCTCATGGTCTGTAAAGTAACCAACTCAATGTCAGACAGTAACCAAACTACATAATGGTAGTAACCAGAACATTAACTGGGGGTAATATTATGTAGTAACCATTGCAATTTTACACAGTTACCAAGTCAGCATTATATACTAACCAAATCCAGATTAGACAGTAACCAACAGTTGCGGGAAGGTAACCAATGTATTTAATAAGTACTCATTAATATAAAAAATATCAGTAGAATAATCTTTAAAATTATAAAGCAAGCATATAAACATTATACAACAACCAAATCAATAATAAACAGTAACCAAATCAATAATAAACAATAATCAATTTATATGTATTTAGTAACCAGAGTATAAAACATATTTTAAAATGTATTTTGCATTCAAAACATTCATTATTCTGACTTTGTGACCATTTAAAGAGCGAAAAATTTGAGAAAGATAACCAATAGACGAATACGTAGTAAACACGGGGTAACACTATGCATATAAATTGGAAACTCAAATACCTCGGTATACAAATTTGTAACGAATCAACATTCAGTGCAGTACGATCAACAGTCAGTGCAGTTGCAGTAAGTATCTGGTTACAGATCTTGAAGTTGTTGTCGTTCTTTTATGTTTTTCTCCGATCTCAGAGTTGCGTCGCGACAAGAGATTTCGTCTTCTCCGGTAGATACGTCGTTGATCTGTTCTTTTCCGATCTCAGTGTTGCTGTCGATCTCAGCGTGCCGTCGTGACAAAAATTTTCGTCTTCTCTGATTTCAGTGGTGTGTCGCGCCAGAAGATTTGAATTTATCCGATATCAAAATTGCGTGTTCTATTCAGTTGCTTGAATGTAGGAGCGTGTTCTGTTCAGTTGCTTGAATGTAGGACTGATTTTAGCAACTTTATATTGTGTTGTTTTATTTTTGTAATTATGTTGTGTGTGTTTTATTTTTGTAATTACTTTCTAATTATTGTATATTAATGTTAAGGACCCTTAATTTTATTACTGAATTCTCTTCAAACCCACTAGACTATATTTACTAAATTGATATTCTGTGATGCGTGTGTTCTGGCTTCGTTATAGTGAATTGTATGTTCTTTCTTGCTTTGAACTCCAGAGATAGTAAAAGTTAATTAGAAAAGTTGAAATTACACAATGTAAAATCACTGCTTTGAAAATGTCACTCCTGGAGCAGTCATGCTTTCAGGAAAAATAAATTGAAGTTTTAGTTCAATATTTGCTTCAAGTGGCTTGTGAAGCTACAAAAACCCTTCAGCAATAACTTTATATCAAGGAAACAAATGATATGTTTGTCATAGGGTGTTTGCTCTATAGAAAATGTGTTGGTTGTATAAAAAAGGTGTCATAAGTAATTGCTAATGGAATGATTGCATGAAAAATTCAAAGAATACAGTACTGAAGTCATTTAAACAAATAATTTTAAATAGAAACCCCGAATACATCAACACAAAATATAAAGGGTCAACAAATGTACAGAAAACATCAACCTTTACCAGCTCAATTGTTATGGCATTTCAAATCTATAAACAATAATATCTAGATAGTTGAAATCAAATACACATTAGTTAGTGTAAGTGCATGTGTTAAACAATACACAAGAACATTTTACACTTTTTGAATAAAAATTGAACTACTAAGAGAATCCAGTAGAAGGATTATAAATCAGTGATTAGATATATAAAATCATAATTATATTGGTATCAAAGTTAACTAGCTATCACTTCAATTAAAAACAAAAGTTGTGTTAAGAGTAATGGTAATTATGCCAAAGATAATAAATCAAAAAGTATGATTCTAAGAAAGGGGAAAGAAAAATAAACATACAAAACTATATGAATTATACAAGCATAAGTATCCAAGCAATAGCTATGGTTAAGACAAATTTAGATCATTTAATACTAGTCAAATATGATGAGCAAGCCTAGAAAGATAAGAACTGGGCATTTACTACACACAAGTAGGAAATGATGCATTAGGACAAGAACGTCATAAAGTATTAAGGTGTCAAAGTATTGAATGATTTAAATATTGAACTCCAAGTTATATACTTGTAATTGACGTTTAAAATAAAATATTGTATTGTGATGAAATTCAGAATAATGAAAGAAGTTATAAAAAAAAATTAGATTTATATGTATTTTATCAATTATATTAATAATTAGTGTTATATATCTAGAGTGAGAAGGTGTTGTTAATGACCAAAGTCGGGACTGAATATTGTCTTGATTTTGGGGACATTACAAAAAGTCTTTAGTAAAAATAGGTTTTGGCCATTTTCTTTTGCATTTTAGGTGATGCTGAATCTAAGAACCTAGTCTTAAACAAGGGTCATTGACATTTATCCATTTCATCTAAGGAATATGATTAATTAATACTCATTAAAAATAGAGATTAGAGACTAGTGTTTTACCTTTATGTTTGTAGTTTGAATATGCTTGGGCTGCATTTTATTATTTTTATGCAGCAAACTTGTATTTGTTACTTGTGAAGTGAGATATTTTATATCACATTCCTCGTTCAATTGAGTGGTATTTCTCTATAATTTATACAGGATGGTATTCGTGGAGAGGTGCAGACGATGAGTGTAACACCCCAGTCCCACATCGAAAGATAGGGGAAAATTTTGTCTGCATATAAGGAAATAAGTTACTACCAATAGTACCTTCAAGTCATGACCTTTTGGGAGCCTGTGGTGGGCTAAGATGACCCAAGAAGATACTATTGGGTCAGTGGTTTGAGGCCTTATTTTGATGGATTTGATTCGATTCGGACTTGGGATTTGACCCGAGATTTGTTCCGGACTCGGGATTTGACCCGGGTTGTTTCATATGGTATCAGAGCCGACTCTCGAAAGCTCGGGTCGGGTCATTCGATCAGGTTGCCGGAGGTGGGGACACGAAGACTGGTGGTATTATCCCACAATGGAGAAATGGAGGTCCGGAGGTGGGGACACGAAGCCAGCCGGTATTATCCCACAATGGCTAGAGAGGCAAAGACGTCAGAAATTTAAGTGGGGGAGTTTGTAACACCCCAGTCCCACATCGAAAGATAGGGGAAAAATTTGTCTGCATATAAGGAAATAAATTACTACCAATAGTACCTTCAAGTCATGACCTTTTGGGAGCCTGTGGTGGGCTAAGATGACCCAAGATGATACTATTGGGCCAGTGGTTTGAGGCCTTATTTTGATGGATTTAATTCGATTCGGACTTGAAATTTGACCTGAGATTTGTTCCGGACTCGGAATTTGACCCGGGTTGTTTCAATGAGCTTGATTAATCATCCAAATTTATTAAGGGTACATTGCTCGTTCACTTCACGTCACAACCTCTGGGTTGTAATGCCATACATGTCTGGGGGATCGTGCCTTCATATTATGAAATCTGCTTTTTTAGACGGTTTAGAAGACGCATCCATAGAGATGTGAATGTATTATCACCATACTTGGTTCTGTTACAGGATATTCATTGATTCTGTTACAGGAAATGCATTGGTGGTTACTATACTATCATCTTCATAATGGCCATTGGAAATGCATTGTTCTGGTTGGCTAACAGTCTTCTCTTTTTGTACTCAGTAGCTGTCTAGCTGCTCAGTATTATCTGCTGTTAGATGGTGATATCCACATTAGTAAACCTATAGTAGAAAAGAAGACAGTGTGATTGGTGACTTGGTGATATGTGTATGCTTTCTGATTTGTAAAGTTGCTAAGCCAATTCTTTTATTGTTACCGAAATTGTGTAACTAGTTACATAAGTTGTGATTTGAGTGGGATGCACTTTCAATGGAGATTTTATAGAAATAATGTTTATTTGAGAAGTTAAAATTACTTCCGGTTAGCTATAATACTTGTTCATTTTAATGGACTATAGGACTTTATGTTGCATTACTGAGGAGGGACAATGTGAATAATGTTGTACTAGCTGATTATAGCAGAAAAACAAAAATACTAGCTGATTATAGCAGAAAAACAAAAAGGTATGTTACATATGGTGAAAAGAATAAGAAGAAGAAGATTGATTGAATGTTTGAAAAAAGAGGACAATTATATTAGTTAGATTAATATCTTACACCAGAGGGGAAGTATGATGACAATTGGGAAATTGCTTTATCATGTTAAGTCTAGCATAACTTACGTACTCTAGCTCAAATTGAAGCTCATCTTTCATGACTATGTTTTGTTCTCTTAAAAAGCTGAAGTTGTAGCAGTAAGTTTTTTTCAGTGTTTACTAGTGTTGCAGGATATTGGGTTATAAACTATTAGAGGGGGCAAGCGGGCAAGCAAGAGGGCGGGCGGGCGGGCGGGGCGGGGCCGGACTAAAAAGGCCCGGATTTTGGCGGGCTGAAAATGTGAGGTCCGTGGCCCGGGTTGGGCCGGCCCGGCCCACGGGCTTCTTCCCCTATTTTTTTTTTACAAAATTTTGCTACACCAAAAATAGTAATAATAATAAATATTAAAAATAATAAAATAATTTATAATAAATAATAATTCTAATTACATAAATTAACTACATATCTCAATCAATTAAAATTTTAATAGTATTATAATTTTAGATATTATTCTAAAGGCATGATTTGAGATAATGATTGATTTACTTTCCAAATAAGTAGGGAGAATGCATAATTAAGGGATAATGATTGATTTACTTTCCAAATGTACCACAATAAGTAGGGGGATTGCATAATTAAGGGATAAAATTATCTATATTATTGTGTACATATTTTGGACTTGCAATCTAAAAAATTAGTGGTTGATTCGGATTATATATTGCTAGTAATTCAAAGTATATAATCAAATTTGATTCTTTAAAATTAATATAATTTATTTAACTTTTAAAAATAATAATTACTGTAATTAATACTAATATATAGATAATTTTAAATTTTTATAATTATATGATCTAACTTAAACTAATAATTGTTAGTTTAATAGTTTTATACTTTGAAATTATTAACTACATATCTCAATCAATTAAAATTTTAATAGTATTATAAATTAGTATTATTAATTAATTACCTACATTAACTATATATCTTAATTATAATTTTCAATTATAGTTAAAATATATTGAAGATTGCATTAAAAACAAATAGTTGTTGTAGCTTAGTTGGTTTGAACTCTTATTTATTTACTTACAAGTCTTGTGTTCAAGCCTCACAACCCACAAGTAGTAACATTTTATTTAATAAAAAAAAAAAGAAAAGTTCACGGGCCATTTGGGCGGGCCGGGCCTCCACGGGCCGGGCTAAAAATGGGTCGGGCCAAAAAGGCCCGATTTTTGGCGGGCGGGTCGGCCCGCGGGCCTGGGCCATCTTTGCCAGGTCTATAAACTATTATATTATACTTCAATCACCATCATTAGTAATTGGACATCTTTAGGTTTACTAATGTTCTTCATGTCTGCAGACAAGGCAAGCCTTTACGCCAGAGCAAATAAATGAATCATGTTATGTTGATGTGAATGCCAACAAGACTGTCTTTGACAGTTTGAGAAACAACCCAAAAGTTTATTATGATGGGAGGCGCTAGGGGTGAGCAATTCGGTTATAACCGAACCGAATAGCTTATTCGGTTATAACCGAAAACCGAAATTTTCCTAATTGTACTATTCGAACAACTAACCGAAATTAAAAAATAACCGAATAACCGAAAACCGAATAACCGAATTTACAAATGATTATTTCGGTTAATAACCTAACTTAAGTTCCATTATATCAAACAAAAAAAACAAGGAGACTTGTAATAATTTCAGTTGTTCATGAAACAGAACAAGTTTTGAAAATAATTGATCTTCTCAGGTAAGACATATTCCAGATTGAATAATGGAAGGGAGAAACCCACAATCCCCATCAATCATGGAGACTGGAGACCACTAAAACACATTTAACGAAGAAATTAATCAAACTAATTGTATAACACCAAGTCACCAACTTAAAAACTGCAATTATACACACCCACCAAAAACCAAAAAGGTAATCTTCAAAAGGAGAGGAGTTTGAACATGTAAAATCATCATATACACAGAAAAAGATAATAACTAAATCATTGTTCGTCTACAAAATCAAACCCATATCCTTAACAAACCCATCAAGTAAAACAACAATCTTTTGCTTACAAAATGGAGAAAAATTAAAGTAATAATTAGTTAATGCAAAGATATGATACAGATATTAAAGAAGAGTAGCTCACGCTGTTCAATAGTGGAGAAAAAGTGATGAGAAAACACGGTTTGGGTTTTAGGTTCCTTCGTTTGAAGAGATTTCAAGCCCCAAGTACAGAGCTTATCCAAACAGTGATGAGAAATTGAGATTTGAGATTTGAGATTTGAGAGGGGCAGAGACTCGTAAGTTGTAAGTCGTAACTTCGTAAGCTTGGATCGGAGGTGGAATTGCAGAGGCCGGAGTGGGGGATACTCACGATTTGCAAAGCCAAGCTGTGGCTATGACGATTGAAGAGGCGGAATTGGAAATTTGGGATTTAGGGATTTGGGTTTGGGTTAGGGCTGGGTTAGAGAGTGGGAGTCTGAGAGAGGCGTCAGGCGAGAGAAGAGTAAGTTTAATTAAGAGAAGTTTTTAATTTTTTTTATTAGAATGCCTATTCGGTTATTCGGGTAATCGAATATCACAATTTTAATAATCGAATCCAAACCCGAAAAATCGAATAGTAAAACAGTTATAATCGAATTACAAAAAATAACTGAATGATCAAAATAATTCGGTTAAAAAATTTCGGTTATGTTCGGTTATTCGGTTTTACCCAATTTTTGCTCAGTCCTAGGAGGTGTTTCTCTTAGAGCAACTCCAGCAACCCGGAGTTGCGAAAATCCTAGACTAAAGAAGCAGATTTTGCTCCAGCAGATGGACTATATTTAGTCCAGCCATTTTTTCGGCAATCCAAAAAGACTAAATCAAGGAACGAAAATCTCATGGACTATAATTTTAATATAATTAAATGGGAGAGAGGATAGAAGAAAAAAAAGAAGGAGATGAAGATCTGTGAAGAAGAAAATGAAGGAGAAGAAGGTATGTGAAGAAGGAGATGAAGAAGACGAAGTGGGAAGAGTCGGCAGCAACATATATAATTTCAGAACGGATAGATATAATTATTAGGGTAATTGGAAATCTATAAATATGTACAATAATTCAATAAATTTTATATTTTTCAATCAATTATTCTAACATTTAGTAATTGTAAGTATTTTATTAATAATAATTTATATTTTTATTATATTTAATTTTTATTTTTTATTGATAATATCTCTTTAATTTATTTTTTAATGGAAAATCATGGTTCTCCGATGCATTATTTTTTAGATGGAAAATTATGGTCCTCTGAGTTTTTTTGAATTTATTGATTATTTTAATTTTTTTTATATTATAGTCCACGGGATAGTCCACAGATAGTCCATCTGCTGAAAGGATTGAAGACTATAGGACATCTACTGATGTTGTATAGACTAAATATAGTCCAGCAGATAGTCCATCTGCTAGAGATGCTCTTACAAGGTAATTTTGAAATTTGTTTAATGAGTTTGCTTCTTGTACTTTTTATCTTTCCATTATTTAAATTGCAATGAATGTCTGTCTTCTTTGTCCCTTTTGTCTAATTTTTTTTCTGCAGTTATAAATTACTTGATTTATAATCTGCTTACAGTCCAAGCATGACCTTGAAGATAAGCATCAACTCCTTGTTTTGATACGGAAATTTCCAGAAGGTATAACTGTCATTGATCTCAAGGATGCATACCCAACAGTGATGGATGATTTATAGGTATATTCAATTTAGGTGGAGTTCTATTTCTGTTTGAGTTGAATTTAATAAAGCAGTAGTTCGTTCAATAAGCTGATGTGCAATACTTTATGGATCAAGAGTTGTAGAAAACTTCAAAGGTGATAGTCCCACCTGAATGATATGATGAGCATTACATCTTCTAGTAATATGGTAAAAAGAAGAAAAAAGCTACTCATAGGCACTATCTGCTCTGTGGTGTCAATTTACAGTATAGCCAATTCACACAAAAAAACATATATTGTATACAAATCGAATTTCTGATGGAATTTACTCTTATTGTTTTATTTTTGATAAGTTGTTCTTTAGCATATATAGTCATTTATATATTGAAAATTAGCCATTTATTTAGAAAAACCATTCCCTACCGTTAAATGACAATTTGCCACTATGTTGACCTTTTGTCATGTGATGGCAGTGTCTAGGATAATGCACCACTTCTGAATTAGCATTTCCTGTTTTGCCTTTTTCTAATTTTATTTGTTGTTATTCTTACTCCCACTAACATTACAATTTTTACAGGCTAGGAACATATTAGTTGATTCTAATGGTGTTGTCAAGGTAGCCTACTTTGGACTATCTGCAAGTATGTTCGATGCTGGGGATATACAATGTTCAAAAAATACTTTTGTTGGAACTCCTTACTGGTATGTTTTCCTCCAGATCCTTGATGTTTGCATATTAGAGATCCTAATATCTGTCACCATTTGTAACAAATGGATTTGGTTGTTGACTTGATGGTGTTGTTCACTAATGTTACAATATTTTTTCTCAGTATGGTTCTTGAAGTTATGTAGCAATTGCATGGATATGACTTCAAGTGAGTGGGTGACTTTTCTGATCAATGTTTTTCGGCTTCTCTATTTTTTTCTGTTATTTCGTGGGTGTATGGATATATATTATATTATTATGTATATATAATACTGCATTCTTAGATGATATGTTTTTTGTAAACATAGCAAACATATGGTCATTTGGAATAACATCACTAGAACTTGCTCATGGCTATGCACCATTCTCCAAGTATTCTCCAATGAAGGTTAATCATAGATTCACCATTGTGAACCATCTAATTTATTTTAGAAGTAAACATAATATTGCTTTTTGCACAAGATTATTCAACTATTTTTCATTTTGTACTACTTTTGTAGGTGCTGTTGATGACCTTACAAAATGCATCCCCAAGATTTGATTGTAAGAGTGACAAGAGATTTTCAAAGGTTTGTAAATTTTTTAATTATATCTTTAAATTCCTTAATTAACCTCTTTATTGGTGTAGTGGCTGATGCTGTTTTAATATTGGCAGAATACCTGGAGGATGAACCATGGTTGAAACACTTGTGTAAGCTTAAGTATTGTTTCCTATTATAAACATTTCTTTCTTGATTTTTTTTTTTCATATATGACACTAGTGTTAACCTCTTGATGGCAGATAGTGTCAACTAAGACGGGCTTTGTAGTTTTCAGTCGTACGAAGTTTGATTGTAAAGATGATGAATGATCATGTATCAGATGATTTTATTTAATTAATAATATTTTAGTTTTTTTTTTTTGTATTTCTGTCATAATTTGTTATGGGTTAGTGAGACATAATTTTTTTTGTTTATAAAATAATTTTGACATTTGTTACATAACAAAAGAAAATGCAATATTTATATCGTTGCAAATCATAACAAATTTCGTTACACATGAAAAGTAAACGATAACGTGTAGTGTCGTTGTTAATTGACAATAACTTTTGTTGCTCTCTAAAAACAATCACCTTCGAATATTATCGTTGCTAATTCATCATAATTATCCATAAAAAAATCAACGGCAACGCAAAATTTTGTTGCAAATTAATATATAACTGATTTATTTTGTACATTTAGCAACAAACATCGTTACCAAAAAGTACACAATTAGCAACGAAAATCAATTAAGGCAACAATTTTTATATTGTTCAGTAACGGCAAACTTCGTTGGCAAATATGTATCAAATGCAACAAATTTTATCTTCGTTGGAAAATAAAAAGATTCTTTTCGTTGCTAATTAGGCGTATTTTGCAACGAAAATTATTTTTCAGTAACAATTTCTTAATAAATTTGCTACAAAATATTTCATTGCTAAATGATTTATGATTTTACACGAAAACAAAATATCGTTGCGAAATATATTACTTTCTGTAACGGAAAAAAAACAATTCATTGCTAGACAATTAGCAACGCTCATTGCGCAACGATCAAAAAATCGTTGCAAATGACATTTGGCAACGAAATTTCGCACATTTAGCAATGAAAACTGTTTGTTGCAAAATCACAATTTTTTGTAGTGAATTTAGTCGTGTATTCCTAACTCATTATTTTCCATAAACTTTATTATTTCAATTACACATAAATATTAAAATAAATATTTAATAGTAAATATTTATTTATTCAAATTTAATTTCTCCCATATGTTTAAAATACACATTTAATTGCTCCACCACACATCATGATGTCACATAAGCTTCTTTATATAACTTAGTATGATTATATAATTCAACTCACTTTTATTATATAGTTTATAAAATATAAATGTCACACCTTATTTTATATAATGAATGAAGAAACCTTATTATATATGATTACACATTACATGCTATTGCACATAGTAAATAATTAATAATAATAGATTTAGTCTATCACATTATTTAATTATTTACTCATTAATAGTACTAATTAATCCCATTATTAAATCCTTCCTCCATTAATTCACTTAATGAATTTCTTAGTCTTTCTTTATGTCACACTAGGCAATTCACATAAACTTTAAATTAAGTTTTTTATCAATTTCATCATAACACATAGTTGTCACATACTTAACTTAATTTAATTGAATTACTATATCCCTTGTCACAACAATATATATCTATATTAAATTAAATATTCAACTCTTTATTAATATAATTATTAATATTATTAATAAAAATCTTGGATATTACAAATACTACAAGGTTGTGACACTAGATTACTTAGATAGTATCTAGAATGAAAGTTATTTAAGGTCAAATATGGTTGACCATCATTGACTAAAAATTCTAGAATTCCCAGAAATTCAGGAACAACTTAGGTATGAGTTTTGATCACTCATATCTTTCTGTTATGATATAGTTAGACCTAGAAAGTGTTATACATTTATAGAGCTACATAAGTATTACAACATTGATACACGTAGACAACCAAAAACAGAACCAATTGGAAATTAGTGATGGTCAAAGCAAGCATCAAATGGTTGATTGGACTGTTCTTCAAGAGCTCAATAACACCTACCGCGACACTTTCTGTCGCGATAGACCTTTAGTAACAGTTTTAAATAAAAATAATAATTAAAATAAATTAAAAATAAATTATAATAATTAATAAATAAATTTTAAAAATCATTTTAAGTTATAATAAATAAATTTTAATATTTTGACAAAAATTTTATTAATATTTTAAATTATTTAAATATTAATGATAATAAAATTATTTAATAATTGTATTAAATAAATGTTTTAAAAATCATTATGAATAATAATTAATTATTTAAAAATAATATTAATGACTTAAAAAACATTATAAATGATAATAAATTATCTAAAAATGATATTAATGTTTTAAAAATCATTATAAATGATAAGTAATTATTTAAAAATTATTTTGAGCTTCTAGAAAATATCATAAGTGATAATTAAATTATCGAAAATAGAAATGAAGCCTTTAAATAAATTTCTATTGAAAAATCAACTCGATACTTATCCGATAAAGTAATAGAGCATCAGATTAATATCGAAACCAACCCAAACTTAATTGGTGCATGTAGATACGCATTGTTATAAGTTCTAATGACTGTTATAAATACGTGGTAACATATTTAGGTTACGTAACGACGTCAGATAGCATTAAGTAAACGTTCTTTGGACAAACAAGTTTTCTAACTTCATTTAATTTTTGTATTAAATGTAAGTATTTTATTTTTACTGTACGAATTTATTTTTATACGTTGTTCGTGATATCTATTGTCGAGAGGTTAAGGTTTATTGTTAAAGCATAACTGAATGAAATGAGTGGTCATTTGCGTAACTTAGTTTTGATTTGATATCAAAACATAAATTATGATGAAACCAATATTGTTTAGTATATATATATATATATATATATATATATATATACTAATACTATTTAAGACCGACAACTATAGCACTGACAGGGGGTTTATAGGCAGTACTTCAGTAACCTTTTTGGGGTGTCTAGGACACTCATGATAGGATGATTTACATACTCCTAGGATATGATTAGGTTGATCCCCTATGAGATATCCGAACTTAATGACTCCTAAGTCTTTATGACCGCTGGGAGGGATTAGCAGGTGTGGTTGACAAAATCAACCCGAGTAGCTAAGTCTTTATGAGTAATAGAAGCTCGTAATGTATGGGGTTTAGCAGACAAACCTCAGTATATATATGTGGAAAACATCTTGAACTATATGTTCATTTAATTCAGATTCAGTGTGAGTATAAAGTATAACTTGTTTAAAACTTGTTGAGCCTTCTGTAGCTCATCCTTGCAAATATTATTTTCCTTTGCAGTTCTGACTGCCATTCTAGAAGTTCAAGTTCTCATTCGAGTGGCTAGAAAAACTCTGGTAAATAAAATTTTATTGTATTAAGATTTGGTTATATTCTGAAAACTCTGATGTAATAATTTAGGATGTATGTAATAAACTTTGAGAATATGTAATATGTTATTAGTTTTGTCAATCGGTTAGATTTACATTCTTAGAGAAGATAAAAAGAAGTACAATATCTATATGAACTATACATCTAAATGAGGGTATTGAACGATCTTGGGAGTCCTGTAAGCACTGAGGTTGCACCCCTCAGTACCAAGAATAATCTTATCATTTATACTGTGAATGTAGATGGATAGGAATGATCGATATGAAAGAAATATCCATGGGATTATAAATCTATACATCCAAGTGAGGTGTCTATATACAGTATTTATTCTGACGAGAACTACTATCTGTTATGGGATACTATGAATCTTGGATTAATAGAAGTTATTATCTTATGGAATATTTATGTAAGCACCAAATCTACTATAGGGAGTGTAGAGAATTTGGGGGCGTCACAGGAAAGGTAATGTAAACCTATCATAAAAGGTGATAATAAGACTTAAGACATCTCCTTATGTCATAACATCGAAAGATGGTCAAGAAAGTTGGTTTCGTGGACTTAAGTATTAGAACACGAACCATAAGAACTAAGGTTAAGTTTAGACCAACGCGTAAGTCAATTATATGACTAATTAGTATATGTGATTCCTTATGTTATAGATAGGGATTTTGATGAGCAGTTCAGTGTAAACTATAATTGTATGCAGCGCTTAAGGTAAGTTTCCTAACTTCATTCATATTTAAATGAATGCTAGTTTCTTAAACTTACTCAGATGCTGAACATGAGTAAGTTTTACTTATGTACAAATGTGTGATGTTTGTGCAAGGTGTTTATGTTGTATGAGGCTATGTGCCTATTCTGTGCACTTATGTGCTTTCGAATGATGAACTATTCTGTATTAGAACTATTCTATATTAGAACTGTTCAATTGTGAAAGAGTTCTGTTTATTCATGAACTGGTAATGTTAAGTCTGAGTTAATGATCTTAGCCAGATAGTATGTAAAGAAAAAAGTATAAGAATTGATGTTATATCAAAGTGAATGTGATCAATGTTTGAAAATGATAGGAATCAGAATTTATTCCTATTATTTGAGCTGCTTCATAACCTTTATTCGGTTACTGAAGTTTTAAAAGAATATATAATTCTTGATGTCGTTGTTATTCAACTGCTAGAACTTACTGAGCAATTGAATGCTCACACTTACTTAAAATAAAAATATTTACAGCGAACGATGTTAGAATGAACTTAAGGATCCTATGAAGATTAAGCTGACCAGTATCCAGATGAATTTCTATTAATTAAATGAATGAGCGTGAAGATCAAGCCATGACTTATAATGTAGAATAGCTTGATTAAACTATAGATTAGTTTAATAAGCTGTATGTATCTATGGTGGCGGATGAAAGTCATACATGTCAAGAAGTAAGGAATAATGTAATTATCATTATTATAATAATGAAGATTTTAAAGTAATAGAATATGGGAATTGAAGAGATATATTATTAATTTAATGATATAATGATGTATGGAATGAATGGTAAGCACTCATGATACACAAAAGTCAGGTTTACAGACAAACTGGATTTGGGGGCGTCACAACGACTGTGAGATTCTTTATCATCCAGGTAAAGCTAATGTGGTTGATGATGCCTTAAGTAGGAAAGGTCAGGAAAAATTGTTGTTGTTAACTGCTCAGGAGGAGTTAGTGGCAGAAATGGCGAAGTTGGAGTTAGAAGTAAGAAATCCAAATGAGTCAGAAGAAAAAATATTTTAGATAGAGACCCATCCAACCTTAGTTGATAAAGTAAAAGAAGCACAACTCCAGGATGAAGAGTGTAAGAAAATCAAGAAGTGGGTGTCTGAGGGTGAAGAAATGAAATTCAAAATTGATACCAAGGGTCAAAGAGGAAATTTTGAGCGAGGCTCATAGCTTGAGATATTCAATTCACTGAGGAAGTACAAAAATATATCAAGATCTTCGACAACATTTTTGGTGGCCGAATATGAAAGCAGAGGTCGCAGAGTGTGTTGCAAAATGTTTGACGTTTCAAAAAGTTAAAGCAGAGCATCAGAGACCAAGCGGTTTGTTGCAACTGTTGGAGATACCAAAATAGAAGTGAGAACATATTACAATGGATTTTGTGACGCCCCCAAATTCGGGTCCCTTCGAACCACGGATCTGGTCCGCCACGATATTACTATCGTCAAACTATTTATATTTTTTATTCATAACTTAATGAATAAAATTTTACTTATTACAATTTAGAATATAAATTCATTCCATTTCAAGGATATGCACAATGACCCCAAACTTTTATAAGTTTCTAATCTTGGTCATTTACTATTCCTGTATTACATCACATTTGATGTTAAATAAATATGCGGAATAATTTAAACTTTTTCAATCTCTTTTGAAAATAAATCTTTTATTGATATCTTAACTTGAATCAATTACATATCCTTGAATCAAATTATGTTGTGATTCATTCTATTCGAATTACTGTATAAACTTTTACATCTCGATTTAAAATCCTCTATGTATCACAAAGTATACCTTTACAACTTAACATGTATTACACATCGTAAACTACTATCAAGTATATCTATTAGAACCTAAATATGGTTCAAGAGCATATATTTAATTAAACAATTCAATCTCCTTTGATGTGATTGAACTTTATCAATCAAGTAGCACGTAACCTTTACCGTGTGTCTTTAACCTACAAAAGTGGTTATTTGCAAGGGTGAGCTCGACACCCTAACAATTTTAATAGTTTTCATGCAGCACATAACATATAATAGCATATTCAGTTCATGCATTCATAATCAATTAATATTTACTACGCATGTTACTTCATATATAACAGGCATAAAGATTTATATCACAAACATATCATCAAAGATCAACTTTCACATTTCATCCATATTACATATGCATTTCATATATATACATTAACATTATCATGGCATAATATTGCTCAACTAACAATTATCGAATTCATATATCAAATAGGAACCGAAAGACTTGTCTAATTCGTAGTTTAACAACTACGACTTAACTGCTTATAGATATCTGAACTTCGTGTAATCCTACACAGTTATATAATCATGGATTCACATCCATTAGTAACATATTTCATGCACTTTTAATATAAGAACAATGTTACATTGTTTCTTAACTAGGTTTGTAAAACCTACATTTCACTTTCTCATCATACTCTTAGAATAGCTAGGTATGTCTAGGTATACCTTAACCACTCGTATATGACATCAACATTCATATATAACTACCACACACTTTACTCACTAGGTGTTCAACAACTTTAAAACTTATATAGGTAGGTTCAAACGTACACATAAACGTTTAACTTAGTTGTAATTCTCTACCACATCACCTATCCTATATTTTCATAGCACAAATCAGATCACGAATTCGAACAACGTATCGTTGCTTTATATCTTGAAAACATTCCTTTGGACTTTAACAATTGAATGTCCTAATTATCATTCATCTCTATCACCTAGCATGCTTTCTACCCATTACATAACATTTTGGTCATATATTGCAAATTAAAGTAATTATTTAAGCATGCCTTGAACTTCAGATTAAAAATAGAACTTATTCATAATTGTAGGATGGCGCGACCGCACTTGATTTGTACTAAGGAGATGCGCGACCGCGCGACTCTCAGTTCAGACCAGGGCAGAACAAACACTTGCTTGGCCTAGCTTGTCCATCCTTATATACATAACATATATTACAATGTTAAGGGTCCTTTTGTAACTTTCAAGTTTAATCTAGGTCCCGTCTTGCATAATATGGTTCTAAGTTGGACATCTCAACAAATTAAGGCCATTTAAGTTTATGAAACCACAAAGTCCAACATGCTTGATTCTTAAACATATGGGGTAGTCATATAACTCATATTAGACATGCTTGTGAGTATTCAAATGACTAGCATGGTTTATTACTTGAAAACTTACTTTAAGTCATGCATAGTTCACATTACGTCTATCTAGTTGTGTGCACGTATCATTCATATTCAAAGGAATACACGTCCTATCATGTTTGCACATATAGGCAATGTTTAAAGACCCAAAAATTACTAGTATGTCATCCTACAAGTTCGGAAGTTTATACAACACAATGCTCATGAATAATGTTTTCAAAACGTCTAAGTTTCTTTTCTTCAAATCCATGTCATGACAACCAAATCATGCAAGGCAACTTCGAATCATATGTCATATTTGTACATGTTTCTCTCTATGTCAAAATATAACCACTTCATGCTTTAATACTTAGTTTACAAAAGATAATGGAGTTTGCCTTTGAAATCATTTTATCATGAATGATGTAGTATAGCACATATAAGACAACTTTTAAAAATCTTATCATAAGTAACTAAGTCATGTTAACATCTTCTCAAGTTCAGAACCTACCTAATGTAGCATTCATGCACCTTAGTTCTAATATATCAAGTTTTTCTTGAAGACTTCTCTAATACAAGGTCTAACAATTTTGATCATGAACAAGGACACTATAAACATCATATCATGCTCATTTATATTTGAACTCAATCATGTATATAAACCACTAAGTTCAGAACTTGTAGAACATAAGTTTCCACAAGGTTTGTTTTCAAAATCTTTAAGTCTCCTTTCAAAACACATACTAAGTCATGCTAATGCTTTCTATTATGAATAAGGAAATCTTATATGTCATGTTTATTATCATGCATTTTCATGTTATATCACTTAGAATAACACATTCCATCGTCGGGAGCACTATACTTGCGTATGTGCTCGTTCGACGCCCTTTAATCTCCTCCGAATAAGTAACAGTCACAAAGATGGCTATTTTGACCATTTATAACAACCTCAAATTGAACAACTTAAAGAATAAAAGTTGTAGGTATATTCGTCCTCGTTTCGGATCATCTTGAATCACCTCAATTGGAGTTCGTATGAAAACGTTATGACCATTTTACTAGAACAGGTTAAAACAGTCACAATTAACGGACTTTGGGCGCGACTTATCCCATTTTCTTCCTAATACCAGCGCGCCCGCGCCACTTGGCCTCGCCCAACCGCGTCTCCACACCCCTGGGCTGCGCGCCCACGCTTGGCTTGCCCAGATTACAGTTTTCTAAATGTTTTTACTTTAAAACTTCAAAACTTCTTCATTAGGTCCAAATCAGTTGGTTTTCGATCCGTTGGACTAGTTAAACTCTTAGCTACCCATCTACAGAGTAATTATAACACTTCAAAAACATTAACTAACCCAAATATGAATCTAAAACTCATGTTCATACTAAATGTTCACATTTTGACAACTTTAGCGAATTCGTTCACTACGAATTCGTTTCTCAACCAAATTGATTCGTTTAACTTCCGTTATTTTCATATTTAACTGTATTAACAACATCTAGCAATAATTCATGGATTATAACAATCCTTAGCCATCAATTTTATGACTCAAAAACTACTTTTTCTAAGAACTTTTTTAGGAATTGAAGAACTTTGAATTCAAGATCATGAATTACAGAAATGTTACCTTCTTAATGCTTGAAATTGTTAACTATCACTCTCCAATCCTCCAATTGCTCTCCAATTATGTTAACCTTCCATAGCTAATTCCTCAGACACTCAACCAACGTGAAGGAGAAGAAGAAGGCTCTATTTATAGAGAATTCTCTACACAGTCCATAGCTTTGCCTCAAAGATTAATCTAATAGAAGATGGAAGAAGATGTTGGACAAGAAGGAGTTGGTTACCTGCTCTCTCTTCCTCCATTCCCTTAGCCATGATTATCAGTTGTCTAGCCATCATACACTATATGACTTTATGAGGAAGGAATAGAATAGGCCAATGGCCTATCACACGACAGTTAATTAGAGGAACACTGATATTGGGACAAGTAACTGGTTTTGGTTTGCAGTAGCAAAATAGTTGCTATAACACTTAGGTTTATTTCCCTTTTTACTTACAAAGTGCAACATTAAGGTGTTATTATTATTACCTTGTAATAAGTTGGGGGTACATATACACACACATATATATGTATCTACCCACATGTAGGAAGTATACGTATATATTCCAATAAAATTTTATATCCCATGTATATTGGGCTAGTCCAAATAATATTTTAATTGGGCTAAATATAATTTAGTTGAGTACTTTCAACCCATTATTTCCTATCACCCTTAAATATCGTAATGATCATCATTAATTTTCTTTTAATAATTTCGGTTAAACCTTCAGTCTGGCTTAACTTTAATACTCAGACCACACAAGGCTCATTTATCCCATTTACTGGAGTTACATATAACCCAAGCTCATTATTTCTATAATAAAATATTAGGGGTTTAGGCCACGTTTGACTTTTCCCCAATTTCACATTATTTTATTATTTATTTAATATAAAGTTTATGTCACACTTTATCATAATGCTAAATTATTTAACTTACTTAAATAATCACATACATATAATATGTACAACCTTTACACTTAGAATAATTAATATTTACTCTATTAATTATTTAGATTATACACTATACGTATGATTATTTGATTGTCCCAAGACAACTTCTTCAACCATTACATTTAGCCACATCTCAAATATTAATCTAATATATAAATATCTAACCAATATTCACTTATATATAAGTATATTGGTTTTCTTCTATCGCCATCAACGTACATATATACAAGTCTAAACCCAGCACGCATCGAGTCTTTAATAGTATTCAATATAGTACACTGAGTGGTTTCCCACAAACAACCAACAAATTAGTTTCCGTCTCGTCTACACTATTTTCACAGTGAGTTAGATCGGTTACTAATTCGTAAATACCTCCGCTCTCTGAAGGAATTGTTTAGCCCAGCTTCTATACATCCACCATTAAAGGGTACGATTGCACTATCTTAGACTTGATACTTACTCGTACAAATACTCAAGGAATTGGTGATTATCAAAGATATTTAATGTCACCAACTAACTATCATAAAATAACTTCACATAAATTATTTAATATCAATAGATAAATTTTATCCATTTTCTTACTAATTCATCTCTACAATTTATAACAAATATATAATAATGATATATATTTATTAAACACAACATCACTTATTACATAGCTCACAATACCACATACGTCGTAACACACTTAAATATTCTTGTTCGAACCCATCTCATGCTTTAAGAATTTTATTCACTAAATTCTTATTTTAATATTTTCTAAAAATTAGGGTTCTTACATCCTTTCCCCTTTATAAGGATTCCGTCCTCGGAATCACCGACAACTCCTCTACTCGGTGCTATTCAGAATATTATATATTACTTTGAATAATTTTATCTATTCTCTTTTCGGAAGTTTTATTATAACTTGCTCACTTGCGTTCTACCATATTCTCCTTTCTAAGGAACATTCTACTCACTACCTTCATCCTTCAGAAGAATAAGAATCTTCCACGATTTTTCAATAATCGGGAAGTAGTATGAATAACTCAGATTCCAAATTATGTTGAGGGGTCACAAGACCGTGAACTAGTGCTTCAACACTATCATCCACACTACAAACCAGAGTGTTTATCTATCACAAAGACTGAAAATACCATCCACACATGCACTAGGTGGCCAACCTATTGTACCACTACGTTGGGCCGCAACGTAGTATTTTGTAACGACTACATGCATTACGCTTGGAACCATTGTTCTCGAAAACATGTCTCCTTATAGGGTTGTTCACCTTAGCTTTTCAATAACTGAATCCGCACCAGAGCAATCTGGTTTGGCACAAATATTCAAGAATGCTTGAATTTCACAATTATTTTTCGACAGTTGTCTAGTCGAATCAAATAGCTTATACTTTTATCAACAATTCGGACATCAATCGAAATAATTTGGCCAACTTAATTGACCTTCTTCATAAATTAAAAGAAAACCAAAAATTCTTTTATGACATCATGATACCGTACTAGATTAGTAGTACGTTGAGGATTCTGCCATTATGTGACTTTGTCATACTACATCATACCAAAATTGGCTGACGATCTTTCAATCACAACCAACACTAGGTTCAACTGCATTGATGACTCCATTGTTTACCATACATCATATCAAATGATGCACATGGTTAGAAATATATTTTGAAAAATTTCAAATCATTTTTGTCTTAGCCGAAATAATTAGCATAGACATAAGATATATTATTTTTAAACATCATTGGTTCAATCACAAGATCCAATATTTTTTAAGAAAATAGAAGTACAACCATCAGCACGAAGTCAATAAATTTTGAAAATCTAGCAGAGCTAGAAGATCTAGAAAATCTATGTTTCTCCATCAACTTCAATCTTTACAATACCAAAATTTCTAACTTCATAACATATATACCCGATATAGTCCATCAAACCTACCACACTTCAGAAATTCAGGAACTTGCCCCAATTATATGAGTTTAAGAACTTATCCTAGTCAGACCATAGGCGCCCATTCGCTGAGGGGTTCAAAAATATTTCATATAATTATGAGCCACGAACGTACCATAAGTATGAGTTTTAAGAAGTCGTTACTTAACCTTATATTCTCTAATTATAACCTATCTATCTATTATACACATGAGAAAAGAATCACCTTCTCAACAGGTATATAGCAAATAGCGTGACACGGACATTTCAATGATTATCAGTGCCAGAAATTAAGTGGTTTTTACACCAAGTACAATTTCCCGCCCATAACAAGGAATCATACAACTCAGCTGCTGACATGGGTCCTCAATTGAAATCCCACTTAACTCTCTCCTACACTTTACTTGCTCTTTGCTCGATACGAATTCTTCGTATCTCATCACGTACAACTCCTTATGAGTTCACATCGTACCATTTCATAGTACATTCTCTTATAGCATCAAGCTATGCACACTTAGTCGTTACAGACTATTTATTACTTCATAGCTCAATCCGATCACATCGTGATCATCAATTTACCTTAGGGTTCTTTCCCTATTATCAACAAAACTCCATCCGAGTTCATTCTTATTATCTCTGTCATATAGACACCATCTTAACATTTTTATTATCGGAGTTAGGAAACTCCTGAATTATCATTCTCTTAGATACTTCAAGATTCTTCTTTGAATCTTCACTTATATATTTTAATCTTTATCTTTCTCTCTCTCTCAGGTTATAGTCTAAGGTACACTTACCTAAAGTTTATAACCTACAGCTTTGACACCAACCTGTGACGCCCCCAAATCCAGGTCCCTTCGAACCACGGATCCGGTCCGCCACGATACTACTATCGTCAAACTATTTATATTTTTCATTCATAACTTAATGAATAAAACTTTACTTATTACAATTTAGAATATAAATTCATTCCATTTCCAGGATCTGCACAATGACCCCAAACTTTTATAAGTTTCTAATCTTGGTCATTTACTATTCCTGTATTACATCACAATCGATATTAAATAAATATGCGGAATAATTTAAAATTTTTTAATTTCTTTTGAAAATAAATCTTTTATTGATATCTTAACTTGAATCAATTACATATCCTTGAATCAAATTATGTTATGATTCATTCTATTCGAATTACTGTATAAACTTTTACATCTCGATTCAAAATCCTCTATGTATCACATAGTATTCCTTTACAACTTAACATGTATTACACATCATAAACTACTATCAAGTATATCTATTAGAACCTAAACATTGTTCAAGAGCATATATTTAATTAAACAATTCAATCTCCTTTGATGTGATTGAACTTTATCAATCAAGTAGCACGTAACCTTTACCGTGTGTCTTTAACCTGTAAAAGTGGTTATTTGTAAGGGTGAGCTCGACAGCCCAACAATTCTAACAGTTTTCATGCATCACATAACATATAATAGCTTATTCAGTTCATGCATTCATAATCAATTAATATTTACTACGCATGTTACTTCATATATAACAGACATAAAGATTTATATCATAAACATATCATCAAAGATCAACTTTCACTTTTCATCCATATTACATATGCATTTCATATATATACATCAACATTCTAATGGCATAATATCGCTCAACTAACAATTATCGAATTCATATATCAAATAGGAACCGAAAGACTTGTCTGATTCGTAGTTTAACAACTACGACTTAACTGCTTATAGATATCTGAACTTCGTGTAATCCTACACAGTTATATAATCATGGATTCACATCCATTAGTAACATATTTCATGCACTTCTAATATAAGAACAATGTTACATTGTTTCCTAACTAGGTTTGTAAAACCTACATTTTACTTTCTCATCATACTCTTAGAATAGCTAGGTATGTCTAGGTATACCTTAACCACTCGTATATGACATCAGCATTCATATATAGCTACCACACACTTGACTCACTAGGTGTTCAATACCTTTAAAACTCATATAGGTAGGTTCAAACGTACACATAAACGTTTAACTTAGTTGTAATCCCCTACCACATCACCTATCCTATATTTTCATAGCACAAATCAGATCACGAATTCAAACAACGTATCATTTCTTTATATCTTGAAAACATTCCTTTGGACTTTAACAATTGAATGTCCTAATTATCATTCATCTCTATCACCTAGCATGCTTCCTACCTATTACATAACATGTTGGTCATATATTGCAAATTAAAGTAATCATTTAAGCATGCCTTGAGCTTCAGATTAAAAACAGAACTTATTCATAACTGCATGATGGCGCGACCGCGCTTGATTTGTACTAAGGAGATGCGCGGCCGCGCGGCTCTCAGTTCAAACCAGGGCAGAGCAAACACTTGCTTGGCCTAGCTTGCCCATCCTTATATACATAACATATATTAACATGTTAAGGTTCTTTTTGCAACTTTCAAGTTTAATCTAGGTCCCGTCTTGCATAATATGGTTCTAAGTTGGACATCTCAACAAATTAAGGCCATTTAAGGTTATGAAATACAAAGTCCAACATGCTTGATTCTTAAACATATAGGGTAGTCATATAACTCATATTAGACATGCTTGTGAGTATTCATATGACAAGCATGATTTATCACTTGAAAACTTACTTTAAGACATGCATAGTTCACATTACGTCTATCTAGTTGTGTGCACGTATCATTCATGTTCAAAGGCATACACGTCCTATCATGTTTGCACATATAGGCAATGTTTAAAGACCCAAAAATTACTAGTATGTCATCCTACAAGTTCGAAAGTTTAGACAACACAATGCTCATGAATAATATTTTCAAAACGTCTAAGTTTCTTTTCTTCAAATCCATGTCATGACAACCTAATCATGCAAGGCAACTTCGAATCATATGTCACATTTGTACATGTTTCTCTCTATGTCAAAATATAACCACTTCATGCTTTAATACTTAGTTTACAAAAGATAATGGAATTTGCCTTTGAAATCATTTTATCATGAATGATGTAGTATAACACATATAAGACAACTTTTAAAACTCTTATCATAAGTAACTAAGTCATGTTAACATCTTCTCAAGTTCAGAACCTACCTCATGTAGCATTCATGCACCTTAGTTCTAATATATCAAGTTTTTCTTGAAGACTTCTCTAAAACAAGGTCTAACAATTTTGATCTTGAACAAGGACACTATAAACATCATATCATGCTCATTTATATTTGAACTCGATCATGTATATAAACCACTAAGTTCAGAACTTATAGAACTTAAGTTTCCACAAGGTTTGTTTTCAAAATCTTTAAGTCTCCTTTCAAAACACATACTAAGTCATGTTAATGCTTTCTATTATGAACAAGGAAATCTTATATGTCATGTTTATTATCATGCATTTTAATGTTATATCACTTAGAATAACACATTCCATCGTCGAGAGCACTATACTTGTGTATGTGCTCGTTCGACGCCCTTCAATCGCCTCTGAATACGTATCAATCACAAAGATGACTATTTTGACCATTTATAACGACCTCAAATTGAAACACTTAAAGAATAAAAGTTGTAGGTATATTCGTCCTCATTCTGGATCATCTTGAATCACCTCAATCGGAGTTCGTATGAAAAAGTTATGGCCATTTTACCAGAACAGGTTAAAACAGTCACATTTAACAGACTTTGGGCGCAGCCGCGCTCATTTTCTTTCTAATACCAGCGCGCCCGCACCACTTGGCCTTGCCCGATCGCGCCCCCGTGCTTGGCTTGCCCAGATTACAGTTTCCTAAATGGTTTTACTTCAAAACTTCAAATCTTCTTCATTTTAGGTCCAAATCAGTTGGTTTTCAATTCGTTGGATTCGTTAAACTCTTAGCTACCCATCTACAGAGTAATTATAACACTTCAAAATCATTAACTAACCCAAATATGAATCTAAAACTCATGTTCATACTAAATGTTCACATTTTGATAACTTTAGCGAATTCGTTCACTACGAATTCGTTTCTCAACCAAATTGATTTGTTTAACTTCTGTTGTTTTCGTATTTAACTGTATTAACAACATCTAGTAACAACTCATGGATTATAACAATCCTTAGCCATCAATTTTATGACTCAAAAACTACTTTTTCTAAGAACTTTTCTAGGAATTGAAGAACATTGAATTCAAGAACATGAATTATAGAAATGTTACCTTCTTAATGCTTGAAATTGTTAACTATCACTCTCCAATCCTCCAATTGCTCTCCAATTATGTTAACCTTCCAAAGCTAATTCCTCAGACACTCAACCAACGTGAAAGAGAAGAAGAAGGCTTTATTTATTGAGAATTCTATACACAGTCCATAGCTTTGACTCAAAGATTAATCTAATGGAAGATGGAAGAAGATGTTGTGTGATGCCCCCAAAATTAGGTATACATCACCCATCTTGGGTCGTCAGATACATGGTACAGAATACAAATACAACACACTATTACAACTGTCGTATACAATACGACAAAACATAACTGTGAGTTTGAATATAATTATTGTCTACTAGAGACTATACAAACTCAAAAGGAGTCCTCATTACAATTATTGTCACACTATTTAACAGAATAGTGAGGACTACTAATACTATCATCTGGTCCATCACTCTGTTCCCCGACTCGTCCCAGCTATATTCTCATTTCTTGAAGAGAACAGTGAAAGAAAGGGTGAGCTCAACTAGCCCAGTAAGAAATATTATGACTAAGATAATGCAGAATAAATTATCATTAGCCTTCAACAGTGTTAAACTAATAAAATATAACGAACATCAAGTTTAATTGCAGCGGAACAAGCAATCCATTAAAAGAGTCAAGTAGAAAATAAAATCTACTATCTGCTATGATTTAAAAGGTTTTTTAACACTGTTATCGCTGGGACTCAGCTTAATAAAATAATCCACATAATCGAATCACCCCTGCACTACGACCAAGGATATTCGTGTATTCATTAATGGTCATGATCATGCCAACAACTGTCCATCAATACATTACGGGCCAATGAGGACTTTTACCACATCATTTGTAACATTACGGTCATGATTATACCAAATAATCCCTGGTCATAATCATACCAAGTCCATCTATACACTACAGGCCACAGATGACTTTCAACATTTTATAAACATGAGGATGATGACAATGATATAAGAATTCAATAAAACAAGTTCAAGAATTAATTTATTCAAGAATTAACAACGTCCAAATTGTCAACATGATACTGCTTTGTGGAGTAAAATTCAAGAATGCTTAGAAGAATATTTTCATGAAAAGATACTGGATGAAACGCAATTATCAAGGATATTCCACAAATTTCATGGAGTATAGAAGTCAAAACTTAACCAACTGAGTATAATAAAGAATGGAACAACAAAAGAAATCACCATGCATGCGATAGACTGCACATACAGGTTATTCCAACAGAATAATAAATAATGGAACCAGGTCCGGCGTAAAACGCACAGATAGGATATTCCAACAGAATAATAATAAAGACGGAACCAGGTCCGATGTAAAATACACAGACAGGATGTTCCAACAGAATAATAATAAAGACGGAACCAGGTCCGGTGTAAAACACACAGACAGGATGTTCCAACAGAATAATAATAAAGACAGAACCAGGTCCGGTGTAAAACACACAGACATGATGTTCCAACAGAATAATAGAAGAATGTCACCAAGTATAGGGTAGACCGCGTATACAGGTTATTCCAACAGAATAATAAGAAATGGAATAACAACAGTTCTCTTGATGAATAAGAAAGAATAACACCCCTTAGCGTTTTAAAGAAGAACTGAAATAAGGAAGTAGTTAAGTAGCAGAATACTTTTCTTCTCTCTCTCTATAGTTTCTCTCTATAGTTTCTTTCTCTAAAGTTCAGTGAATTCGTAAGAAATAATGAAGGAATGAGCTACTATTTATAGAAAAATAGAATGCATAGTAACTAATCCATGAACGATCCAGATTAATTACTTTAATCTGACGGTCCATATTTAAAGAAAAATCTTTTAAATAAAATATAATATATTCTATTTATAGAATAACTTTAATAAAGTATTCTGTCTTATATAAAAAGATATTTCTGTTTTATTACGTTAATAATACGAATAAAATAAAACTTCATTATCGCTAAATAATTCATATTATTAGCTGACAATAACTGAATCAAACTGAGTGACTTCTCACATAAACATTAATAATCAATACCGTGTGCTACTATGCAACCTCACGTATTACTGTACTTTTACTACCGAGTAGTTCAACAGTATCAATGGTAAAATTTCCGCCGTTATTTTTAATAAAATATTTTTGTCGTTTTCTCAATCCGACAATAATTTCGTTGTGGGGTCCACCAATGATTATGCCGTTGTACGAATATTCCCTGTTAAAACGAATATTCCCCGACCAATCGAATATTATATAACAACTTGCGTACTTTGCAAAATTTATAAATATTACCCACAACTATAACATTATATCAAATTAACTCCATAATATTCAAAAATGATATTTATAGAAAATTCATCTTTATTTATAAAAGTTGGGGTCTTACAACCTCCCCTTCTTATGAAATTTCGCCCTCGAAATTAGGGTACATACCTGGTATGTCGAAGAGGTAGGGATACATTGACTTCATTTCAGATTCTAACTCCCAAGTCATTTCCTCAACATCGTGATTTCTCCACAAAACTTTGACTTGAGGTATAACCTTGGAGCGTAGAATATGTTCCTTCTTATCCAAGATTTGAACAGGAACTTCTTCATACGTCAAATCCTCCGCTATTTCGTCCGGTTCTAACTCAATAATGTGGTTCAGGTCTTCCACATATTTACGTAACATGGATATGTAAAAAACGTTATGAACACGAGACATACTTGGCGGTAAAGCGAGTCTATAAGCCACAGTTCTTACTCGATCGAGGATTAAAAATGGACCGATGAATCGAGAATTGAGCTTTCCTCTCTTTTCAAATCTCGTAACTCCTTTTCATGGAGTAACACGTAAGAACACATGATCTCCTATATCAAATTCCACGTCCTTTCGATGAAGATCAGCATAACTCTTTTGTCGATCTTGTGAGGTTTTTATACGTTGTCGGATCGTTTGAATCTTTTCTGTAGTCATACGTACCAACTCTGATCCCAACAACGTTGCTTCACCCACCTCGTCCCAGCATACTAGAGAACGACACTTTCTTCCATACAACGCTTCGAATGGAGCTATGCCAATACTTGCTTGATAACTGTTGTTGTAGGAAAACTCCACCAATGATAAGAACTTGTCCCAACTTCCCTTGAAGTCAAGGACACAGAGTCTTAATAAATCTTCTAGAGTTTGAATAGTCCTCTCTGATTGTCCGTCTGTATGAGGATGGTATGCCGAACTAAATCGTAAATCCGTGCCCATAGCTTTTTGTAAGCTAACCCAAAATCGTGAAGTGAATCTTGGGTCTCGGTCAGAAACTATGGATACTGGCATACCATGCAGTCTTACAATCTCGTTTATGTACATACGAGTAAGACGTTCAAGTGTATAAGTTTCTCGTATCGGTAAAAAATGAGCAGACTTAGTCAATCTATCAACAATGACCCAAATCGCATCAATACCTTGAGAAACCTTAGGAATACCGGTAATGAAATCTATGGTAATGTGCTCCCATTTCCATTTTGGAATTTCAAGTGGTTGCAATGGACCTTTTGGTACTTGATGCTCCGCCTTGACACGTTGACAAGTTAGACACCTTGAGATAAACAGCGCTATCTCTCGCTTCATATTGCTCTACCAAAATGTATGACGAAGATCATGATACATTTTGGTACTCCCAGGATGGATTACAAACGGTGTGTTGTGCGCCTCCATCATGATTTCATACTTTAAATTAGGGTCATTAGGAACACAAAGTCTGGAGTTGACTCGAAGTATTCCTTCTTCATCGATTCTCGCTTCCGGTATAGCACCTTCTTGCACTTTCTTCCTCATACGCATCAGCTCCAGGTCTGTAGCTTGAGCAGCTTTAACTTTATCGATTAAAGTCGGTTCTACTCGTATATTCACCATCATCACATGGGTCCCCGGAGTCTTTAACTCTATCTCCATCCTTTGCAAGTCACACAAAATGGGCCTTTGTGTTGACAATATCACACTCGTACTTGCATATGATCTTCTACTCAATGCGTCAGCTACCACGTTCGCTTTTCCAGGATGGTATTGAATGGTATGATCATAATCTTTCAACAGTTTAAGCCAACGTCGTTGTCGCATGTTGAGTTCCTTTTGAGTGAAAAAATATTTGAGGCTTTTATGATCCGTAAAGATTTCCAGCTTCTCCCCATACAAGTAATGCCTCTAAATTTTAAGTGCAAAGACAACAGCTGCCAACTCTAGATCATGAGTAGGATAATTCATCTCATATTTCTTGAGTTGTCTTGATGCATATGCTATGACTTTTCCATGTTGCATGAGAACGCATCCCAACCCTTTGCTCGAAGCATCACTGTAGATGACAAATCCCTCCGAGCCAGATGGTATTGTTAGAACAGGTGCTGAAATGAGTCTCCTCTTGAGTTCTTAAAAACTCTTATCACATTCTTCGCTCCACTACATCATACTATAGTGGGCTGACGATCTTTAGATCACATCCGACACTAAGTAATTCTGCATTGATAACTCCATCATTTTTATCATCTTTGCACCAGGTTGCATGATGCAGTAATGATATAAAAATACATTTTGACATCTCAAATCATTTTTGTCTAGCCGAATCAATTAGCATAGACTCTTCTTTAAACCGTTCAAAAATCTTTGAAAATCATCTTTGGTGTACTCATACCACAATAGGTAACGATGTATTAGTAGTACGAAGCCCACTTCTACACAGTTGTAACCCTGTGTTGAGGATAACAAAAATTTATTTTATTTCGAAAGGCACATCAGTGCGAATTTAGCTTGATGTCAAAAACTTCGAAGTCTAGCATAGCTATAAGATTTAGAATACCTATGCTTCCACCATCAACTTTAATTTCTCTACTGATCCATTACTTAATAAGTCTATCTATTTCTATCATCCTCAATTCTCCATTCACAACTTTCTCATACCCTAGTTCATCAAACTTACCACACATTATGAGTTCAGGAATTTCCACAATCATATGAGTTTCAGAACTTATCCTAGTCAGACCATAGGCGTCCATTCGCTGAGGGGTTCAAAACATACCATATGATTATGAGTCATGAACTTACCATAAGTATGAGTTTTAAGAACTCGTAACTAACCTTATATTCTCTATCTATTCGTTATACACATGAGAAAAGAATCACCTTATCAACATGCATATAGCAAATAGCGCGACACTAAGTTCCAATGATTATCAATACCAGAAACTAAGTGGTTGTCAAACCAAACTCGGTCACTAATCAATATAGGAAGCTAAGCGGACAATTCCCCGCCCATACAAAGAATTGGTCAACCTAACCACTATATCGACCAGGAAGCTAAGTGATTCTAAAATCAAGTACAAATTCTCCGCCCATACAAGGAATTATACAACTCAGCTGCTGACATGAGTCCTCAGTTGAAATCCCTCATCATTCTTACTTTCTCTTTTCTTAATACAAATTTTCTTTAATCCGTATCTTAACATTTACCACTCTTTTCTATGTTTACATTGTACCATTTCATAGTACCTTCTCTTTATAGCGTCAAGCTATATCATACCAATCACTTAAAATATCATATGTTATTAAATGATTTAATCTGATCACGTCGTGATCTTATTTGGTAATCATTTCTCATTATACCTACGATCACTTTATTTTACGATCTTCTTATTCTTCTCTTTAATCATATTATATTATGATTTTATTAACATTTCTCATCTTATAGACATAGTCTATTTATTATCACTTTTCATCTCTATTACTGGAGTCAGGTAACTCCGGATTCTTATCCTTATAGCTCTTCAAGATTCTTCTTTGAATCTTATTTATCTTTCTCTTTACTTAATGATGAATTTCCAAAAATTCATCTCTTATCGCTTAAACTCTATTCGAGCTTATTACTTATCATCATCTCCGCGGTTATATCCTAAGGTACCCCTACCTAAGGTTTATAACCTACGGCTCTGATACCAACTGTGACGCCCCCAAATCCGGGTACTTTGAACCTCGGACTTGGTACGTTACGGTACTTCATCATCATACATATTCTATCATCTAATGCGGAACAAATAAACATATATTGTTTATTTTACATAATTCTATAACATTTTCCCAGGTTTATTAACCTTAACTAAATACATACCTTTAAAATTACAAAGGTTTACAATAAGATAACTAAATAGTTATTCTTGTAACGATCTATTACTGTATTTTGCTTTTATCTATGTCCTTCTTCAAGCCTTCGCATTTATCTGAAATTTATTATCATGATATAGCAAGGGTGAGCAACTGCTTTGCCCAGCAAGTTTAAATTCAATAAAGATATATCATGATTAAAAGAATAATAAGCTTTCAAGTTTTTAACAATTTAATAATTGTGAAGGAACATGAATCAAGATGTCAATAATTGAATGACTGAAGCAATAACGTTTAAAGTCAACAAGGACTAGAAATAACTTTATCTGAACCTTAGGGTAATGAAGGTGATCAGCCTTTCATACCTGATGAACATATGCAACATGCACTAAGTGCGAATCAATAATCAGTTTAGACGTGAATAATCATCAATAATCATTCACTAACATGCTTTGAAATATAACTCGAGTTTGAGTTAAGGAAACTTGCCTGCATAGTCGATTACCGCTACGCAATTTAATTTATTCTCTTTATTGAAAAGACCTATTAGATATAAGATTGATCTTTCAATTAGTATCTCATACCTTATTCCATAATACTATCTAACACTTAATTACATCGTCAAATATTAGATAATCTTACCACCATATTCATTTACTTATTTATAATCTCATCATATTATATTAACTTGTCTAACCTTCAATCACAAAGTTAAGTATTAGACATTACATCTTAATCTTAGTATTATCATTATGTTTTGATAATCTTTTCATCATGTCTTAACTTATACTTATAAGTTTTACCTTTATGTGTTATCTTAGTAAGTTAGATAACCTTTTAGAAAACTGAAATATCATTTCAGTAAACCGAATTACATTTCAGCATCCTGAAATTACTATTTCAGCAGACCAAAATCAGTTTAGCAAACTGAATTCAATTTCAGCAACCCAAAATCAAATTCATCACCCCGAATTCTCATTTTACTCTATTATAAACATAACATAGTTCATTGAATATCAAATTCAACAACCATATCGAAAAATAACGTAAATCTCTTATTTTAATCTCCCGTCGAATATTATTATTTATGTAATAATATTTTACGCTAAGGTTATCAACCTTTTAATAACATTTCAGTCAAATACTACTAATAATATCTTAATCCAATATTATTAACCCTATAAAAATAATTTAAATCATTAATCACATTCATAAACAATTATTTCAATTATTTTTCTTTTATTAAATAACTAGTTTAAGCATTCTAAAATGCCATAAACTTTATAACACCTCACACCCGACCATAAAACTTCATCAAATACTTGCATAAACCATGCTCAAGGGTCTCAAGTCATAAATCACATTTTTCATATTTTTGGACATCATATCTTTAATTAAATCCATTTATCCATTTCTCATCATTTAGATGAAAAAATACCAAATCACATCCAAAAATATTTTTTTTCCAGGATTTGACATAATATAGTTTCATATTGAACATATATTTTTTCTGAAATTTTTAAAATAGATTTACTATATTTAAATAGTCCATAATAGCCAAATCTTCTCTGATTTTTCATAAATCGAGATTAACTCCAAAAATTCTGAAATTTTTACAGTGTGCTCCTGCTATACACATGTACTTCTAGTAAAAAGTTTGTAATTTTTGGACTTATACACAGAGAGTTATTCGGGTGACTTCATACAAATAGTCCTTCACCGTAAAATCCATAACTTTCAAACCGTATGGCCAAAAATTTTCAAATTTTTACACAACCTGTATATCTACTGATATTAACACTCCAAATTTTTCCAGAATTTTTCAAGCACAAAAAGTGGACGAAAATGCCCCCGTTTCAGACTGCCCCAAAACAGTCCTATTTTCTTTCCAAAATTCGGGACTGTTTTGGCTTCCACAGCCACGACTCCATGGAAACTCAACATTTTTGAGTGCTACCACTTGAGTTAACTAGTAAACACATATATCTAGCACCCCTCTTTGACGGATCGTAAAAAGGAGTTATAGATTTAAAACGGTGGATTTTCAAAGTAAATAAAAATTTTGGTTTTATAAACTAGAAAAAAAAATTTCTTTTCTTTTTGATTCCAACCAATTCATCACCCAAAATGGGTAGATCCATACTTGAATCCATAAAAAACACATAGATCATAGGGGTTTGAGCATTCAAATCAAAAACCCCCTTTTCATCAAATTACAAAAAGAAATAAAGGAAGAAAGTTTAGGATTTATACCTTTCTTCTCCTTCTTCTTCTTCTTCTTCTTTCTTATCCATGGAGGATTTTCTCCTCCTTCTTTCTTCTTCTAGGGCTTCGGCCACTTCCTTTTTTCCTCCTCCATGGCTTCGCCCTCTTCTTCCTTTTCTCTCCCTTTTCCCGTTTCTTTTCCTTTCTTCTCTTCCTTATCTTCTTTCCTCTCTCTTCTTATCCTTCTTATCCGTTCCTTTCTTCTTTTCTTTTTTTTTTAATTGGTTTAGCTAATGCCCACCATGTCCTCATTCATTAGGCTTTAAAAAATTTTTGGGCCACTCTCTTAACTCATTTGGGCTTTTTAATTAATCTTTTGAGCCATGTAATATTTACATAGTCCAATCATTTCATCTTATCTCACCCTAAATATTTAATTAGGGTATCCATTCCAAATATTTAGAATTTAAATCCTCACTTTCGCACATTAAATTCTATAACCCAATTAAACTTATTTTAATTAAGTTATAAAATTAATAACTTGATATAATAAAAAATATATATCTTAACTTAATATTATTTTTAATATTATCATCCTCCCACAAGTGGGCTTAGTTTAGGCCCTTAATTAATTCCATTGAGCTAACAAATTTACTTGTTTTACTTACTAACAACAATTAACTTGGGCTTTCAACCCTAATTAAATTGGGTCAATATAATACTTGCCACATACATAATATATTGGGCTAGATTAAATAATTTAATCGCCATTAATCACTTTACCTACAAGTCTCATGCTTAATTAATTAATTGGGCTTGTTTAAATAATATTACCTCTTTAGCCCATTAAATCTAATTCTCTTGAATTGTAATTAATTTATTGGGCTATGACATTATTATAGTCCATTACTTTTAATTCTATTTTACCCTAATCATTTTATTAGGGTTCTCACACTAGAAAATAGATTCATTACTTATGCCTTTTCTTTCATTAACCCAATTAGACTTGCTATAATTAGGTTATAAAATTAATTAACTGAGATATATAAAATAAATCTCTTAATGTTAGTATATATATTTATATACTAATATTCTCCCATATTATAACCTCTCAGGTTATTTAATTACCACACCTAATATATATATTAGGTGTCATAACTTAATTCTTAATTCACTTGAATTAATTCTATGACCACTAAATACAAGTAACCCTTTAGGTCATTTAAATCTCATACCATGTTTTAATAACTAATTTAAGTTATACAATTTATATTGTATAATTAAATTTAATTTCCTCTTCCTCTTCCTCTTCATAAATTGTTTTCAAACAATTTATTTATATATCAAATATATAATTTAATATATTCAATCATTTATTCAAATATGAATTTAATTTATTAATTGCTTTGATACCAATATATATATTACATATTGGATCTCATCTCATATTTTACTTCTCACACTAATTTTGACTTTTCTCCATAAAAAGTCAACTGTTGACTTTGTCCAAAAGTCAACCATTACACATTTTGTGTTTATTGTCCATTCTGACTAAACTTGACGTTTCGGACGCAACCGAGCAGTCCATGCTTCAAAATTCTATTTCTAACTCAAAATTTGAGTTTTAAATTACTCTCTTCTAATTGCTAATCGTATTAACTAACGACTTTATACCTATTCAATTCACATCAAATTTTACAGGTATCATAATACCTTATTCTTAATATTCATTCAAATACATATCACTTCATTTATAGGGTTTTGGAATTTTGTAACCCATATTTTCTCTATTCTCATTCGAATAGAAAACCATATAGGTTTTACTTGAAAATTTTAAATAAATCCTCAAATTCTCATCTAGGTTTTATTCTTTAACCTTTATTTTAATCATTCAAGATTTTATAAATTTTCGGGTTGTCACATGAAACATATGATAGGTGGTCGTTCTCCTTCCTTAACAACGAGTGCTGGTGCTGACGTCTCTCCATCATTGTTGAATCTCCTCTTCTTGAAATGACCATTCTTATTGTATTGGCCCTGATTACCACCGAAGTGGTTACCATTTATGGCCTGTTGATTCCCACCACGCTTGTTGTCACCGCTTCGATGACTGCTCTCACTGCTATTATCATTTTGCCGACTGCTCTCTTTTGGTTGCGTTGACTCGTTATCGTGCTCCACTAACTGAGCCCTATTCACAACATCTGAATACAAACAAAGTTTATGAGAAATAAGATGTTGACGTATCTCAGGTTTTAAACCTCGCAAAAACATTCGCGTCATTCGCTCTTCATTATCCACCAAGTGGGACGCAAACCGGGATAACTCAGCAAATTTAGCCTCATACTGCGACACGGTCATATTATTCTGCTCCAATTTGATGAACTCCACCTCCTTCATGTGTCGAACACTTTCGGGAAAGTATTTGTCATTGAACAGCTCTTGGAACTTCTCCCAAGACATCTTCAGTGTGGTAGGTTGAGTACGCTTTATCGATTCCCACAAGTAATCTGCCTCTCCTCGCAACATAAAGGCGGCAAAGGGAACCTTTTGCTCCTCGGAGCATCCCAAGACATCAAATATCTTGGTGATCTGCTTTATCCATGTTTCCGCTATAAGTGGTTTTGGCTCTCCCTTAAACTCCGGTGGTCCCAGCTCCTTGAACTGTTTAGCGGTGACCGTCCGAGAGTTTTCAGTGTTTCCACCTACATTTTGAACAGGAGCCGCTCTCGCCTGCTGTTGCATGAACTGCATAAAGCTTCTGAACATTCCATCATTCATTATTTGGTCAGTATTGTTGTTTGCATGAGGATTGTCGCCTTCCTGATGCACATTATCTCGATTATTGATATGTGGTGATTCAACAGTCGCCTGTGCTCCATTGCTATTCTCAACATTCTCGGATGCCATTTTCAGATACTGTCATAAAATAAAAGTTAATTGATATGTCATATATTATCCTTCTATTCTGACCGACCAATTAAATACTCTGCAAATAAACTTAGGTAGGTCATACTAGCGAAGGAATTCCCCGTCTCTCCCCTCCCAGTTCTATTCTCACATCTTAACCAGGGATCATATCCCTAAGCTCTGATACCAACTGTGACGCCCCCAAAATTAGGTATACATCACCCATCTTGGGTCATCAGATACATGGTACAGAATACAAATACAACTTACTAATACAACTGTCGTGTACAATACGACAAAACAAAATTGTGAGTTTGAATATAATTATTGTCTACTAGAGACTATACAAACTCAAAAGGAGTCCTCATTACAATTATTGTCACACTATTTAACAGAATAGTGAGGACTACTAATACTATCATCTGGTCCATCACTCCGTTCCCCGACTCGTCCCAGCTATATTCTCATTTCCTGAAGAGAACAGTGAAAGAAAGGGTGAGCTCAACTATCCCAGTAAGAAATATTATGACTAAGATAATGCAGAATAAATTATCATTAGCCTTCAACAGTGTTAAACTGATAAAATATAACGAACATCAAGTTTAACTTCAGCGGAACAAGCAATCCATTAAAAAAGTCAAGTAGAAAATAAAATCTACTATCTGCTATGATCTAAAAGGTTTTTCAACACTGTTATCGCTGGGACTCAGCTTAATAAAATAATCCACATCATCGAATCACCCCTGCACTACGGCCAAGAATATTCGTGTATTCATTAATGGTCATGATCATGCCAACAACTGTCCATCAATGCACTACGGGCCAATGAAGACTTTTACCACATCATTTGTAACATTACGGTCATGATTATACCGAATAATCCCTGGTCATAATCATACCAAGTCCATTTATGCACTACAGGCCACAGATGACTTTTAACATTTTATAAACATGAGGATGATGACAATGATATAAGAATTCAATAAAACAAGTTCAAGAATTAATTTATCCAAGAATTAACAACGTCCAAATTGACAACATGATACTGCTTTGTGGAGTAAAATTCAAGAATACTTAGAAGAATATTTTCATAAAAAGATACTAGATGAAACATAATTATCAAGGATATTCCACAAATTTCATGGAGTATAGAAGTTAAAACTTAACTAACTGAGTATAATAAAGAATGGAATAACAAAAGAAATCACCATGCATGCGATAGACCGCACAGACAGGTTATTCCTACAGAATAATAAATAATGGAACCAGGTCCGGCGTAAAACGCACAGACATGATATTCCAACAGAATAATAATAAAGACGGAACCAGGTCCGGTGTAAAACACACAGAGATGATTGTGACGCCCCCAAAATTAGGTATACATCACCCATCTTGGGTCGTCAAATACAAAGTACAGAATAAAAATACAACTTACTAATACAACTGTCGTGTACAATACGACAAAACATAAACTGCGAGTTTGAATACAAATATTATCTTCTAGAGAGTATTCATACTCAAAAGGAGTCCTCATTACATTTATTAACACACTATTACATAGAATAGTGAGGACTACTAACTAATACTATCATTCGGACCATCACTCCGTTCCCCAACTTGCCCCAACTACGTTCTCATTTCCTAAAGAGAACAGTGAAAGAAAGGGTGAGCTCAACTAGCCCAGTAAGAAATATTATGACTAAGATAATGCAGAATAAATTATCATTAGTCTTCAACAATATTAAACTGATAAAATATAATAGACATCAAGTTTAACTACAACAGAACAAGAAATCCATTAAAAAAAGGCAAGTAAAAAATAAAATCTACTATCTTTTATGATTTAAAAGGTTTTTCAACATTGTTATCGCTGGGACTCAGCTTAATAAAATAATCCACATCATCGAATCACCCCTGCACTACGGCCAAGGATATTCGTGTAATCATTAATGGTCATGATCATGCCAACAACTGTCCATCAATGCACTACGGGCCAATGAGGACTTTTATCACATCATTTGTAACATTACGGTCATGATTATACCGAATAATCCCTGGTCATAATCATACCAAGTCCATCTATGCACTACAGGCCACAGATGACTTCCAACATTTTATAAACATGAGGATGATGACAATGATATAAGAATTCAATAAAACAAGTTCAAGAATTAATTTATCCAAGAATTAACAACGTCCAAATTGTCAATATGATACTGCTTTGTGGAGTAAAATTCAAGAATACTTAGAAGCATATTTTCATGAAAAGACACTGGATGAACCGCAATTATCAAGGATATTCCACAAATTTCATGGAGTATAGAAGTCAAAACTTAACCAACTGAGTACAATAAAGAATGGAATAACAAAAGAAATCACCATGCATGCGATAGACCGCACAGACAGGTTATTCCAACAGAATAATAAATAATGGAACCAGGTCCGGCGTAAACGCACAGACAGGATATTCCGACCGAATAATAAATAATGGAACCAGGTCCGGCGTAAACGCACAAACAGGATATTCCGACAGAATAATAAATAATGGAACCAGGTTCGGTGTAAAACACACAGACAGGATGTTCCAACAGAATAATAACAAGACGGAACCAGGTCCGGTGTAAAACACACAGACAGGATGTTCTAACAGAATAATAATAAAAACGAAACTAGGTCCGGTGTAAAACACACAGACAGGATGTTCCAACAGAATAATAGAAGAATGTCACCAAGTATAGGGTAGACCGCGTATACAGGTTATTCCAACAGAATAATAAGAAATGGAATAACAACAGTTCTCTTCATGAATAAGAAAGAATAACACCCCTTACCGTAAAAGAACTGGATATAAGAGTAGTGAAGTAGCAGAAAACTTTTCTTCTATCTCTATATAGTGTCTCTCTATAGTTTCTCTCTCTAGAGTTCAGTGAATTCGTAAGAAAATAATGAAGAAATGAGCTTCTATTTATAGGAAAATGAAATGCATAGTAGCTAATCTATGAACGGTCCAGATTGATTTACTTTAATCTGACGGTCCATATTTAAAGAAAAATCTTTTAAATAAAATATAATATATTCTATTTATATAAAAAGATTTTTACTATGCAAACACTATGCAACACTATGCATAATAAAATATAATATATTCTATTTATAGAATAACTTTAATAAAGTATTCTGTTTTATATAAAAAGATGTTTCTGTTTTATTACGTTAATAATACGAGTAAAACAAAACGTCATTATCGTTATAATAACTCATATTATTAATCAACAATAATTGAATCAAACTGAGCGACCTCTCACATAAATATCAATAATCAATACCGTGTGCTACTATGCAACAACGCGTATTACTGTACTTTTACTACCGAGTAGTTCAACAGTATCAACGGTAAAACTTCCACCGTTATTTTTATAAAGTATTTTTGTCGTTTTCTCAATCCAACAATAATTCCGTTGTGGGGTCCACCAATGATTGTACCGTCGTACGGATATTCCCCGACAAAAAAAATATTCTCCGACCAATCGAATATAATATGACAACTTGCATACTTTGTAAAATTTATAAATACTACCCATAACTATTATATCAAATCCACACCATAATATAAAAAAAATTATTTCGAGAAAAATTAAATATTTATTCATAAAATCTGGGGTCTCACAATCTCTCCTCCTTATGGAATTTCGCCCTCGAAATTTACGTACGTACTTGGTATGCCGAACATGTGAGGATACCTTGACTTCACTTCAAATTCTAACTCTTGAGGTATAACCTTTAAGCATCGAATATGATCCTTCTTATCCAAGATGTAAACACGTATCTCCTCATACGTTAAATCTTTCGCTATCTCGTCCGGTTCTAAATTAATAATGTGGTTCGGGTCGTCCACATATTTACGTAACATCGATACGTAAAAAAATCAAATGGGCCAATTAAATCGAGAGTTGAGATTTCCTCTCTTCGTCGATTCTTACTTCTAGAATAACGCCCTCTTGAACCTTCTTCTTCACATTTATCAGCTCTGAGTATGTAGCTTGAGCGGCTTTAACTTTATCGATTAAAGTCGATTTTAATCGTATATTCGTTATCTTCACGTGGGTTCGTATATTCGCACTTGTAACCGTATACGATCTTCTACATAACGCGTCAGCTACCACATTCGCTTTTCCACGATATTATTGAATGGTACGATCGTAATCTTCAACAGCTCGAGCCAACGTCTTTGGAGCATAATACGTTCGTTTTAGTTGAAGAAATATTTGAGGGTTTAAGAAATGAGTTTTGTACTGGGGTCAATAAAAAATTCAATTTTACGCTCTGGGGTAGGCTAAGAAGTCTTCAAGAATACGTCAAGAAATTTATTAACAATAGAAATATCGTTCAAAACTGTGACCCTCATCCAAGACTTGGATAACACGTCACATTGATACCTATCAACTTGCCATCGTCATTTACAACGTCTCCTACGAAAAGTCTAGCTTCGGTGCATTCCACACCAGGAAGTCAACAATGAAAGGAACGGGGATTTTTATTTATGGCTTGATATGAAAATGATTGACTTTAGTGATTTGGTTACTTGAATTCGCATAATAGGTTGGTTAGGAATATGAAAGCTAACAACCTTACGAAAAGCATGATGAGCAGTTAACCAATCGTTTTCAAAAATCACATCAATGCAAGTATTTTCAAAGAGATAAGATCAACAGGTAACGTGAAAGTGTTGATTTGAACAAGATTTATAAATAGTGGAGGTAACAAAGGTTTCTCCCAATGAAATTTCAACAGATAAATCAAAGTCTAACTTCTCCGGAGTTAAGTTCAAATATTGAACACAACTAGGTGAAATAAAAGAGTGAGTAGAACCAGTATCTAACACGGTATAGACTTCATAAGAGTTTATGACTAACATACCCGTGATAATTTTATTCAGGTTCCTCGTCACGAAAAAAACGCTCTCTCTTAAACTACTGGCTTTGGCTTTTTTGGAACGGTCTTTGGTGCCTCCATCCTATTTGAACTTGTCTTCGGTGAACGACAAAATCGGGCTAAGTGACCTTCTCTTCCACAATTATAGCATGCTTTGGATGACATCGCACAGTTTGGACTGATGTGTCCCTCCCCTCCGCATTTGAAGCATATGATAGGTGGTCGTTCTCCTTCCTTAACAACGGGTACTGGTGCTGACGTCTTTCCATCATTGTTGAATTTTCTCTTCTTGAAATGTCCATTCTTATTGTTTTGACCATGATTACCATTGAAGTGGTTACCATTTCTGGCATGTTGATTCCCTCCATGCTTATTGTCACCGCTTTGATGACTGTTATCACCAGTATTATCATTTTTCCGGCTGCTCTCTTTTGGTTGCGTTGACTCGTTATCGCGTTCTACTAATTGAGCCCTATTTACAACATCTGAATACAGACACAGTTTATGAGAAATAAGATATTGACGTATCTCCGGTTTCAAACCTCTTAAAAACATCCGCGTCATTCTCTCTTCATTATCCACCAAGTGGGATGCAAATCGGGACAACTCAGCAAACTTGGCTTCGTACTGCGACACGGTCATGTTGTTTTGCTCCAACTTGATAAATTCCACCTCCTTCATGTGACGAATACTTTCGGGAAAGTACTTGTCATTGAACAGTTCTTGGAACTTCTCTCAAGACATCTTGAGTGCGTCAGGCTGGGTACATTTTACAGATTCCCACCAGTAATCTGCCTCTTCACGCAACATAAAGGTGGCAAAGGGAACCTTTTGCTCCTCGGAGCATCCCAAGACATCAAATATCTTGGTGATCTGCTTTAACCACGTCTGCGCCTTAAGTGGTTCTGGCTTTCCCAAAAACTCCGGTGGTCCTAGCTCCTTGAATTGCTTAGCGGTGACCAACCGTGGGTTGTCATTGTTTCCTCCTTCATTTTGGATAGGAGCCGCTCTCGCCCGTTGTTGCATGAATTGCTCTTTGAACTGCTTAGCGGTGACCGTCCGAGAGTTATTTTGTTGTTGCATGAATTGCATAAAGTCTCTGACCATCCCATCATTCACCATTTCATCGGTGTTATTATTTTTATGAGGATTATTGTCCTCTGGTTGCACATTACCCTGAGCATTGATCGTTGGTGATTCAATGGTCTCATGTGCTTCATTGTTTATCTCAACATTTTCGGATGCCATTTGCAAATACTGCAACAAAACAAGGGTTAATTAACATATAACATATTATCCATATACTTTGACCGACCAATTAAATACCAAATAAACTTAGGTAGGTCATACTAGCGAAGAAATTCCCCGTCTCTCCCCTCCTAGTTCTATTCTCATATCCTAGCCAGGGATCATATCCCTAAGCTCTGATACCAACTATGACGCCCCCAAAATTAGGTATACATCACCCATCTTGGGTCGTCAGATACAAAGTACAGAATAAAAATATAACTTACTAATACAACTGTCGTGTACAATACGACAAAACATAAACTGCGAGTTTGAATACAAATATTATCTTCTAGAGAGTATTCATACTCAAAAGGAGTCCTCATTACATTTATTAACACACTATTACATAGAATAGTGAGGACTACTAACTAATACTATCATTCGGACCATCACTCCGTTCCCCGACTTGCCCCAGCAACGTTCTCATTTCCTGAAGAGAACAGTGAAAGAAAGGGTGAGCTCAACTAGCCCAGTAAGAAATATTATGACTAAGATAATGCAGAATAAATTATCATTAGTCTTCAACAATGTTAAACTGATAAAATATAATAGACATCAAGTTTAACTGCAGCGGAACAAGCAATCCATTAAAAAAAGTCAAGTAGAAAATAAAATCTACTATCTTTTATGATTTAAAAGGTTTTTCAACATTGTTATCGCTGGGACTCAGCTTAATAAAATAATCTACATCATCGAATCACCCCTGCACTACGGCCAAGGATATTCGTGTAATCATTAATGGTCATGATCATGCCAACAACTGTCCATCAATGCACTACGGGCCAATGAGGACTTTTATCACATCATTTGTAACATTACGGTCATGATTATACCGAATAATCCCTGGTCATAATCATACCAAGTCCATCTATGCACTACAGGCCACAGATGACTTCTAACATTTTATAAACATGAGGATGATGACAATGATATAAGAATTCAATAAAACAAGTTCAAGAATTAATTTATCCAAGAATTAACAACGTCCAAATTGTCAACATGATACTGCTTTGTGGAGTAAAATTCAAGAATACTTAGAAGAATATTTTCATGAAAAGATACTGGATGAATCGCAATTATCAAGGATATTCCACAAATTTCATGGAGTATAGAAGTCAAAACTTAACCAACTGAGTACAATAAAGAATGGAATAACAAAAGAAATCACCATGCATGCGATAGACCGCACAGACAGGTTATTCCAACAGAATAATAAATAATGGAACCAGGTCCGGCGTAAACGCACAGACAGGATATTCCGACAGAATAATAAATAATGGAACCAGGTCCGGCGTAAACGCACAAACAAGATATTCCGACAGAATAATAAATAATGGAACCAGGTTCGGTGTAAAACACACAGACAGGATGTTCCAACAGAATAATAACAAGACGGAACCAGGTCCGGTGTAAAACACACAGACAGGATGTTCCAACAGAATAATAATAAAAACGGAACCAGGTCCGGTGTAAAACACACAGACAGGATGTTCCAACAGAATAATAGAAGAATGTCACCAAGTATAGGGTAGACCGCGTATACAGGTTATTCCAACAGAATAATAAGAAATGGAATAACAACAGTTCTCTTCATGAATAAGAAAGAATAACACCCCTTACCGTAAAAGAACTGGATATAAGAGTAGTGAAGTAGCAGAAAACTTTTCTTCTATCTCTATATAGTCTCTCTCTATAGTTTCTCTCTCTAGAGTTCAGTGAATTCGTAAGAAAATAATGAAGGAATGAGCTTCTATTTATAGGAAAATGAAATGCATAGTAGCTAATCTATGAACGGTCCAGATTGATTTACTTTAATCTGACGGTCCATATTTAAAGAAAAATCTTTTAAATAAAATATAATATATTCTATTTATATAAAAAGATTTTTACTATGCAAACACTATGCAACACTATGCATAATAAAATATAATATATTCTATTTATAGAATAACTTTAATAAAATATTCTGTTTTATATAAAAAGATGTTTCTGTTTTATTACGTTAATAATACGAGTAAAACAAAACGTCATTATCGTTATAATAACTCATATTATTAATCAACAATAATTGAATCAAACTGAGCGACCTCTCACATAAATATCAATAATCAATACCGTGTGCTACTATGCAACAACGCGTATTACTGTACTTTTACTACCGAGTAGTTCAACAGTATCAACGGTAAAACTTCCGCCGTTATTTTCATAAAGTATTTTTGTCGTTTTCTCAATCCAACAATAATTCCGTTGTGGGGTCCACCAATGATTGTACCGTCGTACGGATATTCCCCGACAAAAAAAATATTTCCCGACCAATCAAATATAATATGACAACTTGCATACTTTGTAAAATTTATAAATACTACCCATAACTATTATATCAAATCCACACCATAATATAAAAAAAATTATTTCAAGAAAAATTAAATATTTATTCATAAAATCTGGGGTCTCACAATGATGTTCCAACAGATAATAATAAAGACGAAACAAGGTCCGGTGTAAAACACACAGACAGGATGTTCCAACAGAATAATAATAAAGAAGGAACCAGGTCCGGTGTAAAACACACAGACAGGATGTTCCAACAGAATAATAGAAGAATGTCACCAAGTATAGGGTAGACCGCGTATACAGGTTATTCCAACAGAATAATAAGAAATGGAATAACAACAGTTCTCTTGATGAATAAGAAAGAAGAACTGAAATAAGGAAGTAGTTAAGTAGCAGAATACTTTTATTCTCTCTCTTTATAGTTTCTCTCTATAGTTTCTCTCTCTAGAGTTCAGTGAATTCGTAAGAAATAATAAAGGAATGAGCTGCTATTTATAGAAAAATAGAATGCATAGTAACTATTCCATGAACGGTCCAGATTGATTACTTTAATCTGACGGTCCATATTTAAAAAAAAATCTTTTAAATAAAATATAATATATTCTATTTATAGAATAACTTTAATAAAGTATTCTGTTTTATATAAAAAAATGTTTCTATTTTATTACGTTAATAATACGAATAAAACAAAACTTCATTATCGCTAAATAATTCATATTATTAACTGACAATAATTGAATCAAACTGAGTGACTTCTCACATAAGCATTAATAATCAATACCGTGTGCTACTATGCAACCACACGTATTACTGTACTTTTACTACCGAGTAGTTCAACAGTATCAATGGTAAAACTTCTGCCGTTATTTTTAATAAAATATTTTTGTCTTTTTCTCAATCCGACAATAATTCCGTTGTGGGGTCCACCAATGATTGTGCCGTTGTACGAATATTCCCTATTAAAACGAATATTCTCCGACCAATCGAATATTATATAACAACTTGCGTACTTTGTAAAATTTATAAATATTACCCACAACTATTATATCAAATTAACTCCATAATATTCAAAAATGATATTTATAGAAAATTTTTCTTTATTTATAAAAGTTGGGGTCTTACATGTTGGACAAGAAGGAGTTGGTTTCCTGCTCTCTCTTCCTCCATTCCCTTAGCCATGATTATCAGTTGTCTAGCCATCATACACTATATGACTTTGTGAGGAAGGAATAGAATAGGCCAATGGCCTATCACACGGCAGTTAATTAGAGGGACACTGATATTGGGACAAGTAGCTGATTTTGGTTTGCAGTAGCAAAATAGTTGCTATAACACTTAGGTTTATTTCCCTTTTTACTTACAAAGTGCAACATTAAGGTGTTATTATTATTACCTTGTAATAAGTTGGGGGTACACACACACACACACACACACACACACACACACATATATATATATATATATATGTATCTACCCACATGTAGGAAGTATACGTATATACTCCAATAAAATTTTATATCCCATGTATATTGGCTAGCCCAAATAATATTTTAATTGGGCTAAATATAATTTAGTTGAGTACTTTCAACCCATTATTTCCTATCACTCTTAAATATCATAATGATCATCATTAATTTTCTTTTAATAATTTCGGTTAAACCTTCAATCTGGCTTAACTTTAATACTCAGACCACACAAGGCTCATTTATCCCATTTACTGGAGTTACATATAACTCAAGCTCATTATTTCTATAATAAAATATTAGGGGTCTAGGCCACGTTTGGCTTTTCCCCAATTTCACATTATTTTATTATTAATTTAATATAAAGTTTATGTCACACTTTATCATAATGCTAAATTATTTAACTTAAATAATCATATACATATAATATGTACAACCTTTACACTTAGAATAATTAATATTTACTCTATTAATTATTTAGATTATACACTATACGTATAATTATTTAATTTTCTCAAGACAACTTCTTCAACCATTACATTTAGCCACATCTCAAATATTAATCTAATATATAAATCTCTAACAAATATTCACTTATATATAAATATATTGGTTTTCTTCTATCGTCATCAACGTACATATATACAAGTCTAAACCTAGCACGCATCGAGTCTTTAATAGTATTCAATATAATACACTGAGTGGTTTCCCACAAACAACCAACAAATTAGTTTCTGTCTCGTCTACACTGTTTTTACAATGAGTTAGATCGGTTACTAATTCGTATATACCTCCGCTCTTTGAAGGAATTGTTTAACCCAGCTTCTATCCATCCACCATTAAAGGGTACGATTGCACTACCTTAGACTTGATACTTACTCGTACAAATACTCAAGGAATTGGTGATTATCAAAGATATTTAATGTCACCAACTTACTATCATAAAATAACTTCACATAAATTATTTAATATCAATAGATAAATTTTATCCATTTTCTTACTAATTCATCTCTACAATTTATAACAAATATATAATAATGATATATATTTATTAAACACAATATCACTTATTACATAGCTCACAATACCACATACGTCGTAACGCACTTAAATATTCTTGTTCGAACCCATCTCATGCTTTAAGAATTTTATTCACTAAATTCTTATTTTAATATTTTCTAAAAATTCGGGTTCTTACAGATTTCGTGGTAGGTCTTCCAGCAACTCAGAAAGGCTATGATATGATATGGGTTATTGTGGACCGACTGACAAAATCAGCGTACTTCTTGCCAATCAAAATTCGATTTAATCTCGATCAGTTGGCAAGGTTATATGTTAAGGAAATTATTTCAAGGCACGGAGTTCCAGTGTCAACTGTATCAGACCGAGATCCTCGTTTCACCTCCATATTTTGGAAAAGGTTACAGGAATGTATGGGAACGCAGTTACGAATGAGCGCATCGTACCATTCTCAAACCGATGGCCAGAGTGAAAGAACGATCCAGACATTAGAAGATATGCTCAAAACTTATGTTATGGATTTCAAGGGAAATTGGGATGACCATTTATCACTGGTTGAGTTCGCTTACAATAACAGTTACCATGCAAGTATTGGCATGCTGCCTTACTAATCGTTATACGATAGAAAGTACAGAACTCTGTTATACTTGGATGAAGTTGATGAACGTTAACTGCTAGGACTGGAATTGGTATAGCATACTGCAGAGATCGTCAAGGTGATAAAAGCTCAACTGTTAGCTGCTCAAGATAGGCAAAAGAAGTATGCATATCAGTACTGACAAAAATGAGAGTTTGATGTTGGTTGTTTTTTTCCTGAAGGTGTCTCTTTGGAAAGGGAAAATATAATTTGGCAAAAAGGGGAAACTGAGTCTGAGGTTTATTGGACCCTTTGAAGTGCTGCGACGAGTTGGTGAAGTGGCTTATGAGGTAGCTTTACCTCCAGAGTTAGAACACATTCATAATGTATTTCACGTTTTAGTGCTACGGTCGTACAAGCCCGATTACAAACATGTCACAGAGTATGAACCTTACAAGTTGAGAAAGATTTATCTTACGAAGAAGTTTTTGTGCAGATAGTTGACAGGAAAGAACAAGTACTCAGAAACAAAGTAATTCCTTTTGTTAAGGTAATCTAGAGGAACCACAATGCTAAAAAAGCTATGTGGGAACTCGATGACAAGATGATGAAAAACTATCCTCATTTATTTGCTTAATCTTTGTATACCAATTCTAGGGATAAAATCTTTTTAAGGGGGGAAGAATGTAACGAGATGAATTAATTGTGTTGTGATTCTGAGGACAAAATCCTTTTAAGGAGTGAAGGATGTAACGCTCGAGAATTTTGTTATTATTTAAAATATTTATCGTATTAAATAAATATTTTAGTTGGTTTATTTGTTGAGTAAAATATATAATTGATGGAAATTATTGTGAAGGAATTTATTTAAGATTAGCAATGTTAATTAAATTCTGTGGAATAATTTTATATTTGATGTATATTTTATTATGCGAGCGTACTGGTAATAATTTAGTTTAATTTAATAATTAAATTAGAGAGTTAATAACTTGTCAAGCAAAATTATAATTTTAAAGGTTAAATGGAAATTGTATTTATATTAAGCTTTAATGGAACTAATATTATTATAATTCAATTGATAAAGGGTGTAACAAAGGAACTATGTAGTAAGAGAATAATAAAAATAAATTGGAAAAGCTATTTTTGGGTGCTAGCCAAACATAGCTTTGTGATCCTTGGTGTTTGTAACAACTGAGACGCTCAAATTTTGTAACTGGCTAAAATAAAAAGCCACATAAATTAGCTATCAGTTTATTTCACGTTAAGTTTATCTTTCCTAAGTCTAAGTCTAAAGAGAGTAGAGAAAAACAGAGGAGCAGAGAAAAAATTGAGAGAAAAGAGTTCTCTGATAATATGAGAGCCAAGTTCTGGAAATCAAGAGATGGAAGGTGTTGATCGATTTCGCAATCAAATAAAACATGCGCAAATATACGCAGTCAAACCCATTGCTATTCACGCACACCACACTTGAAATTCAACATTTTTTTTCCATAACAACCAAAAGTGGGGCCCACCCATATTTTTATTAAAGAAACATTTATTTTCAAAACTTCAATAATTCATAATAAATAACTCTTTTATCAGAAAAATACGAATTTTATGTCCATTCCATATAAAATTTAATTCTCTACAACTTTGTAGAAGAAAGTTTTTCCAAATTCCAAACAGAAAATGACCGAAATCCACATACGGATGATTTTTAATACATCCATTCCGACAAAATACTAATAAAACACCTCAACATTAATTCCTTCATTTATATCCACATAAAATAAAAATTTCCTTATCATATAAATCAATAATTAATTATTCACAAATAGTATTACAGAATCACAATAATGACAACCAGGTCGTACCCAAGAAAGAGGGGGCTTTTCGATAAGGATTTCTCCTTACTGGCGCGCAATTAGGTGACCAAACCCCTTTCCTGGACAGAACTTCCTTAGACATTGCCAATAATGCAATCTAATAATATTATTCAAATAATATGAATTATTTATCTAATAATGGAAAATATTGTGCAGTGACAATTATTGAAATAACAATAGTATAAAATATCAACGTAGTAATTATTGAATCAATAAAATAAAATATTGAACATTAATTACTGTAACAATTATTGAGTAGTGCCTTCTTACGTAAGAATCAATAATCCAACAATAATCTGAAATACCGTGTGCTACTGTGCAACCACGCGTATTACTGTACTTTAACTACCAGGTATTCCAACAGTGTTAACGGTAACAACTATGTCGTTATTTATAAAAAAACTCATACTTGTCGTTTTCTTCATCCGATAGTTTTTCGTTATGGGGCCCACAAATACTGTGCCATCGTACAAATATTCCCCGACAGCAAGAATATTCCATGACTAAACAAATATTCCCCGACAATAATGAATATTTTATAACCACTTGCTTAGTTACAAATATTTGTGCATTTTATTCATAACTAACCACATTAATCAAATCCACCCCTTACTATATCAAAATAATGAATAGAGGAAAATCAATTTTATTTATAAAAAGTTGGGGTCTTACAACCTCCCCTCCTTATAAAATTTTGTTCTGAAAATTGACGTACATACCTGGTGTTTCGAAAAGGTGAGGGTACCTCGCTTTCATTTCTGATTCTAACTCCTAGATCATTTCTTCAATAGCATGGTTCCTCCATAAAACTTTGACTTGTGGTATAACCTTTGTGCGTAAGACATGCTCCTTCCTATCCAAGATCTTGACAGGTACCTCCTCGTACATTAGATCTTCAGCTAGCTCGTCTGGTTCTAACTCAATAATGTGGTTTGAGTCTTTCACATATTTACGAAGCATAGATATATGAAAAATATTATGAACAAGAGACATGCTTGGAGGTAATGCGAGTCTATAGGCCACATTTCCTACTCGGTCAAGAATCTCAAATGGACCAACAAATCATGGATTAATCCTCTCTTCCCGAATCTTGTAACTCCCTTCCATGGAGCAATACGTAACAATACACCCCAATATTAAATTCCACATCCTTTCGATGAAGATCTGCATGACTCTTTTGTCGATCCTGTGCTGTTTGTATACGTTGTCGGATCATTTGGATCTTTTCTATAGTCATACGTAGCAACTCTGGTCCCAATAATGTTACTTCACCCACCTCATCCCAACATACTGGAGAGCAACACTTTCGTCCATACAATACTTCGAATGGAGCCACACCTATACTTGCCTGATAACTGTTGTTGTAGGAGAATCCACCAATGGCAAGTACTTATCCCAACTTCCTTTGAAATCTAGGACACAGAGTTTTAATAGATCTTCAAGAGTTTGAATAGTCCTTTCTAATTGTCCGTCCGTTTGAGGATGGTATGCCGAACTAAATCGTAAATCTGTGCCCATAGCTTTCTGTAAACTAATCCAAAATCGTGAAGTGAATCTTGGGTCACGATCCAAAACTATGGATACTGGCATGCCATGTAATCTCACAATCTCATTCACATACATACTAGTAAGACGTTCAAGGGAATAAGTCTCCTGTATCGGCAAAAAATGAGCAGACTTGGTTAATCTATTAATAATAACCCAAATCGTATCTATGCCTTGAGAAACCTTGGGAAGACCCGTAACGAAATACATGGTAATGTGTTCCCACTTTCATTTTAGAATCTCAAGTGGTTGTAATGAATCCTTTGGCACTTGATGCTCTGCCTTTACATGTTGACAGGTTAAACACCTTGAGATAAACTCCATGATCTCTCTCTTCATATTTCTCCACCAAAATGTATGTCGAAGATCATGATACATTTTAGTACTTTCAGGATGGATTGCAAACGATGTGTTGTATGCCTCCATCATGATTCTATGCTTCAAGTCAGAGTCGTTAGGAACACAAAGTCTGGAGTTGACTCAAAGTATTCCTTCTTCGTCGATTCTTGATTCTGGAATAACACCTTCTTATACTTTCTTCGTCATACGCATCAGCTCTGGGTATGTGGCTTGAGCAGCTTTAACTTTATCGATTAAAGTCAGTTCTACTCGTATGTTTGATATCATCACATGGGTAATTGGAGCCTTTAACTCTACCTCCATCCTTTGTAAGTCGTACAAAATGGGTCTTTGTGTTAACAACATCACACTCGTACCCACATATGATCTTCTACTCAATGCGTCAGCTACCACGTTTGCTTTTCTAGGATGATATTGAATGGTATGGTCGAAATCTTTCAACAGCTCGAGCCAACGCCATTGCCGCATGTTGAGTTCCTTTTGGGTGAAGAAATATTTGAGGCTTTTATGATCTGTATAGATCTCCACTTTCTCCCCATACAGGTAGTGTCTCCAGATCTTCAACGCGAATTCGACTGCTGCCAACTCTAGATAACGAGTAGGATAATTTCTCTTATATTCTTTGAGTTGTCACGAGGCATAGGCTATGAGTTTCCCATATTGCTTGAGAACACATCCTAACCCTTTGCCCGAAGCATCGCTGTAGATAACAAATCCATCCGAGCCAGATGGTATTGTCAGAATAGGTGCCAAAATGAGTCTCCTCTTGAGCTCTTGGAAACTCTTCTCGCATTCCTCACTCCATACGAATTTTGTATCTTTTCGAATCAGCTGAGTTATCGGAGTAGTAATTTGAGAAAATCCTTCCATGAATCTCCAATAATTACCAGTTAAGCCCAGAAAGCTACGTACTTCGGTCACCGACTTTGGTTGCTCCCAACTTTGTATTGATTCAATCTTCGCCGGGTTAACAGATACTCCATGTTTTGACACCACGTGCCCAAGGAATGCTACTTTCTCAAGCCAAAACTCGCATTTCTTTAGGTTGGCATATAGCTTGTTATCATGAAGCTTTTGAAGTCCCAGCTTCAAATGGTGCTCATGATCTTCACGGCTTTTAGAATAGATGAGGATGTCATTAATAAATATAACAACGAACTAATCCAAATATTCCTTAAACACACGGTTCATCATATCCATGAAAGCAACATGAGCATTAATCAATCCAAAAGACATGACTAAGAATTCATAATGCCCGTACTGAGTTCTGAAGGCAGTCTTCAGAATATCCTCAGTTTTAATCTTCAGCTGATGATATCCAGAACGAAGATCGATCTTTGAAAAGAACTGTGCTCCTTGCAACTGGTCGAATAGGTCATCAATACGAGGTAGCGGATACCTATTCTTGATGGTGACATGGTTCAATTTTCGGTAGTTAATACAAAGTCGCATACTCCTATCTTTTTTCTTTACGAATAAAACAAGAGCACCTCAATGAGATGTACTAGGACGAATGAAACTGATATCCAACAACTCCTGTAGTTGGACCTTTAACTCTTGAAGTTCAATAGGATCCATTCGATATGGAGTTTTAGAAATGGATTTTGTACCAGGTTCAAGGTTAATAAAGAATTCAACTTCACGTTCTGGGGGTAGACCAGGAAGTTCTTTAGGAAATACGTCAGAAAATTCACTAACAATAGAAATATTATTCAAATCTGACGTATTTTTGTTCAAGTCCATAGCATGGGCTAAGAAAACTTGACATCCGTTTTTCAATAAACAAATGGCTTTATGGCTTGATATGACAGTGATTGACTTTAGTGGTTTGTTTACTTGAATTTGCATAATAGGTTGGTTAGGAATATGAAAATTAACAACCGTACAAAACAATCAATTTTGGCATGATGAGTGGTTAACCAATCAATCCCTAAAATCACATCAAATGCAAGTATTTTCAAAGAAATAAGATTGACAGGTAATGCGATGGTCCCAACTTGAATCAAGCAAGATTTATAAATAGTGGATGTAATGAAAGTTTCTCCTAACGGAGTCTCAACAGATAAGTCAAAGTCTAATTTCTCCAGAGTCAAGTTCAAACGTTTAGCACAAGTAGAAGAGATAAAAGAATGGGTAGAATTGGTATCTAGTAAGGTATAAACTTTGCAAGAGTTTATGATTAGCTTACCCGTGATCACCTCGTTCGGGTACCTCGCGTTTTGGGCAGTCACGATAAACGCTCTCCCAGGAACCACTGACTTTGACTTGTATGTGACAACCTTTGGAGTCACCATTCCCGCTGAACTTGGTTTCGCTACAGGACAATCTCTAGCTATATGACCTTCCTTTCTATAGTTATAACACACCTTGGATTATTGTGGGCAGTTTAGGATGATGTGTCCCTCTTTTTCGCATTTATAACATACGACCGATGGTCGTTCTCCTCCCCTAAGAATAGTTGATGCTGGTGCTGATGTCTTCACCTTGTCATTATTGTACCTTCTCTTTTTGAAATCTCCCACCGACTCGCTTCTTCTACTATCATGGCCACGATTACCACCAGAGTGGTTACCGCTTTTGTCTGGATATTTTCCTCCCCACTAGTTGTCATTGCTCCGATGACTGCTGCCACCGGTATGACCCTGGTTGTGGTCCCTCGGTTGAACATACTCATTATCTCGCTCTAATAATTGAGCCCTATTCATAACATCTGAATATCAAAAAAATTTGTGAGAGATAAGGTATTGACGAATTTTTGGTTTTAAACCTCTTAGAAACATCCGCGTTATACGTTCCTCATTCTCTACCAAATGAGGTGCAAACCTGGATAACTCCGCAAACTTAGCCTCGTACTAGGACACAGTCATGTTGTTCTTTTCCAGTTTAATAAACTCTACCTCCTTCATATGACAAATACTTTTAGGAAAGTACTTGTCATTGAACAATTTCTGAAATATTTTCCAAGACATATTGAGTGCGGCTGACTGGGTACGCTTCACAGATTCCCACCAGTAATCTGCTTCACCACGGAACATAAAGGTTGCAAATGGAACCTTATGTTCCTCCGTGCATCCCAAGACATCAAATATCTTGATAATTTGCTTAACCCACGTTTCCGCCTTGATCGGATCTGGCTTTTCCAAAAATTCTGGTGGTCCCAACTCTTTGAACTGCTTGGCTGTGACAAGCCACGCGTTGCTATTATTTCCACCCGTATTTTGTACACGAGTCTCCCTCGTCTAATTTTGCATTAACTGCAAAAAGCTTATAAACATCACATCATTCATCGTTTGATCGGTGGTGTTGTTTATAGGAAAAACATTGTCGTACTGTTGCACGTTCTCCTGGTTGGTGATTAAAGGTGTCTCCACGGTCTCATTCACTCCATTATTAATATTTTTGGCTACCATTCTCAAATACTGCCATAAAATAAGGATTAATTGAAGAAATTGATATTCCACATATTATCTCTATATTTCGACCGATTAATTAAACACAAATAAGCTTTGGTAGGACACACTAGTGAAGAATTTACTCGTCTCTCCCCTCCTAGTTCTATTTCCCGATCTTTTCCAGAGACCATATCCCTAAGCTCTGATACCAACTGTGACACCCCCAAAATATGTTCACACAACCCATTCTGAGTCGCCAAATACGTGGTACAGAAAATAACTACAACTTCATTATTACAATTGTCGTGCAAAATACGACAACACATATGCTGTGAGTTTAAATACAAATATTATCTTCTAGACAATATCCAAACTCAAATATATCCTCATTACAATTATTGATACACTATTTTACAAAATAGTGAGGACTGCTAAAACAATTGACTTGAAACGTCACTCCACACTTCGACTAGTTCCCACTATATTCTCGCCTCCTAAGAAGAAAAATAGAACAAAAATGAAAAGGGTGAGCTCAACTAGCCCAGTAAAGAATATTATGACTAAGATAATGTAGAATAAATTACCGTTAGCCTTCAATAAATCAGATAAAATATAATGGACAATAAGTTTTAAATCAATATTCGCAGCGAAAATAACAATTCATTAGAAGAGTTAAGTAGAGAATGAAGTCTACTATCTTCTATGATTTAAAAGTCCATCATCAATATTTTATCCCTGTAACATCAATTAATATACATCCTGAATCAAATATTTATCTTTACATTACGGGCCAAAGATATTCATTCGTATCACGAGTTGGTCATGTTCATCTCAACACCTGTCCATCTTTGCACCACGGGCCAAAGATATTCATCTAGTAATCATTCATCTTTGCACTACAGGCTAAAGATATTCAGTTATATCATCATTTAGGACTGAGGATGTTGAAAAATATTTTTAAGAAACGAATCCAGTGAGATTAACGGACAAAGATTAGGGATTCGTACTTTAGTTTATCCAAGTTCAAAAATACTCCATAATAAACAGTTGTGGAACAAAATTCAAGAATAAAGATCAAAACATGGATACAATCAAAGATAGTAATCATAATAGACAACTTGGACAAAGAAAAAAAAATTTAATTTTTTTGTGAATAGTGATGTATTCGTGAATAGTGCCGTATACGTGAATAGTAACCCCGACAAAAAAAGGTAGAAATTCTATAAGAAAAATCATACTTTATGAATAGTACTCGTGAATAGTACCATATTCATGAATAGTATCGTATACATGAATAGTGCCATATATGTGAATAGTAACTATCGACATCGGGATTTTTATTTGTCCATTTTCTATTCTTGTCTTTTAGTGTTCTCATTTTAGGTGAGATTTGTTTGTAAAAACAAGTTATGAAAAGGTCCGACATGTATATATCGACGATTGGACTGTAAGAGTCGCCAGTTAGTATTTTTAAATGGTTGCACCAACTCAACCGAGAAAAGGTTTGCACATTAACCTAGTGTTGTGACATTATTTAACAGGTCTGTGAAACCGAGATTCGTTAGTGTTCGGGAGCCTGATTATGCGGAGGGAAGATGTTAGGTACCACCCGACATCCGTGTTACCACGGTGACCGTCACTTTTCAATTTAAACCATTATCTGAATGTGTGTGTGTGTGTGTTAATGTGCAATTATTTAGAAGTAGCGCTATGCCTCGTTTGCACCTATATACAAAGGGTTTAAATTTTTGTATAAAAGTTCAGTTTTAACAAGATATAACAGTGCTGTTTTATAAAAGAGATTTTTCAAACCTGTGACACCCCCAAATCTCGCTACTTCATTACCTCAAGATTTGGTGTTCACGTAATCAAAACATTCATTTATAACTACCCAATCATAAATAAATTTGAATAATAAACCTGCCCATACAAGAATTACATAAAATAATATCTCCCAGGTTATCTAACCTTTACATATAATCATTCATGCGGAAAATTTAAATAAACTTCATTACATTCCTTAAACCAAAGTCTGGTAATAAAACTATCAAAACTATTACAAGTCTTCAGTACTTGTTCATCTTTCCTTTTCCTTTACTGGTGCTAGGTACGTCACCCTTTCCATCTTTAGCTGTAAGGATTTTATAGGCAAGAGGGAGCAAACAAGGCTCACTTGAAATAACAATGAATAACTTTTACATTCTCTGCCCATTCAATGGCTCAATAGAACTGAATAATAAGTTCTATTAACATCTTAAACATTCCTTGCCCATTCAGGGGCTCAATAGAACTGAACAATAAGTTCTATTAATACTTTAAACATTCACTGAGGGTCTAATGACCACGAACCTTGTCCACAGTTATAAGTAATCTTTCAACTTAAACTTTTACGGTCATACGTGTGACAACCCGAAAATTTGGACAATTTTATAAAATGTTACAAGATTGAATAAAGGTTATAAGATGAACCTAGACAGAAAATAAGTGTATATATTTGATATTTTTGTAAAGGAATTTTAAGGATTTCAAAATTTTTGGAGAACAACTTGAATGATTTAATAGATTATAAGTGATAGTCTGATAATGAGGGATATGTTTAGTGTATGAGTTCATAAGATTATGTGTATATGGTTCTAATATTTTAAATATATACTAGTGATCTAATCTAGGAATTGTGGACCATGTCTCAATTTAATAATTTATTTTGTATGAATATGGGAGTAAGTGAATTAAGAATTAAGAATTAAGTTATGTAACCTAATATATATATTAGGTGTGTTAAGTAAATAACCTAAGAGGTTATAATAGGTGAGAATGTTAGTATATAAAATATATACTAATTCTAAGAGATTTAATTTATATATCTCAACTAATTAATTTTATAACCTAATTATAGAAAATCTAATTGGGTTAAGGAATTAAATGTATATGAGTAAGAATTTGGATTATAATTGAGTAGGGGGAAACCCTAATTTAATTATTTGGGTAAGATAGAATTTAAGATAATGGACCATATTAATTATTATGGCCCAAACATTTTAGTTAGGAAGTCCAAATATTTTAATTGGATAGCCTAAAAGAATTAAGTGTTAAGCCCAAATGTTGGCCCAATTATGGAGGGACATTTTGGACAATTAGTAAAGCATGTTATAACATTAAAATTTTACAAAAATTGGGGATAAAAGGAAGAGGATTTTCGGCCAACAAGGGAGAGAAAGAGAAGCTATGGGATTAAATCATTAAGTTTACTAACTCTCAACAACTTCCAACAAGTGTCCAATTCTCATTCAACCAACACTTTTATTTAAGTGTACAAGCAACACTAAAATGATTAAGAAAGAGAAAGAGAGAGTGAGTGGGGGGAATGAATGTAATGATGGAATGTACAAACTCTTCACCAACTCTCACTAACTCCTTCACATGTGTCACTTGAAGGTTAGCCCACCTATTTTAACTAAAGCTACAAGTAATCTTAATCATCCAAGAAACCTTATAATAAGTGAGAAAGAGAAAGCAAGAGAGAGTTGTTGGAAGATTAACATGAAATATACAAATATATCTACACTTTTGTTTTTACTAAACCACAAAAGCAATTTCATTTCTCTCTCATCCTATTACTTCTTATTGGCTAACAAAAACAAAACTAGAGAGAGAGGGAGGAGCTAGTATTTCGGCAGCCACAAGAGGAAAGGGAGATGAGGTTTTGATCTTCAAGCTAATCAAGATCATCATCTACTTTGAAGGATTAAGAAAAACTAGTAAGATATCAAGATATAAATCACTTTTTTTTATAAGTTATTCTTAGTTGTTTAAATGAAAACTTGGATTGATGATTTCAAACTTCAAAATCTTAGATCAACATGATTTGGAGTATTTTATGTGTGGATCTATCTATTTTAAGTGTCAAAAGTTAGATCAAAAGCAAGAAAAGTGAAGCTAGGTTTTCAAAGTGTAGAAAATCCTAATTTTCTTAGCCGTGTTTGTATTTTATTTTGTATTTGATGATTGTTTGACGGAATAGATCATTCATCATGATAGATCCATGGGTATATGAGGTATTATTAAGTATTATGATGAGTTATGTTGATATTATGTGAAAACATGAAAGTTTTCTTAGAACTCACCAAGGGTTAAAAATCAGATTTTTGTGAAAACGGAACATGAAATTCAAATGACCATATCTCCTATTGTATTTGGAATTTTTGAGTGTGGTTAAGTCCTAGAGTTAGATCTATAAGTTTTCTGACATCTCCAAGTGGAATCACTGAAAAAGGAGTTGTAGATTTTGTATGGACTATTTTTAGCAAAGGATGAAAAACGGCAAAATGACAATTTAGTTTCTGCCCAAAACTTTAAAAGCGCTGTTTCGGCAACTTATTTATCGAGATAAAATCCGGCCTTTTGGGGGATTAAAATATATGGGATAAAGTAGGTTGTGTCCAAAAATGAGATCATTCTGACTAAAATTGAGCAAGTTATGACCATTTCAATTTCTGTGATTTTTTGACGAAAATCGCTATAACCGGAGTTCTATAACTCCGATGGTCACAAAATTTAAACTGGAGGGTCACGTTAACATGTATACCATTATGTCAAGAGATGGGAATTTCTGGAGTTAAGCACGAGGTAGCTAATTTCTTAAGGAATTAACTAGAAATTGATTTTTGAAAAATACTTAAGGGAGTTGAAAAGTTACGGAAAAATACTGTTTGTGTATGGAATACATGTGTATATGATTTGCCAAAAGATAGAAAAATAATAAGTTGATTTGATATTTTCGTGAAAAAGAATAGTGAATTCAGGTTGCTGAAACTGAAGATTTTGAATTCAGGTTGCTGAAATTGAATTTAGTCTGCTAATTTGATTTTGGTTTGCTGAAATAGTGATTTCAGGATGCTGAAATGTAATTCATTTTACTGAAATGATATTTCAGTTTACTGAAAGGTTATCTAGCTTACTAAGATAACTTCTAAAGGGGAAAACTTATAAAGTATAAGTTGTAAGTGATGAAAAGATTATCAAAGTATAATGATAATACTAAGACTAAAGTGTTATGTCTAATACTTAACTTTATGAGTAAAGATTAGACAAGTTAATATAAGGTGATGAGATTATAAGTAAGTAAATGAATAAGGTGTTAAGATTATCTAATAATTGACTATGTGATTAAGTGTTAGATAGTATTATGAAATAAAGTATGATATGCTAATTGAAAGATTAATCTTATACCTGATAGGTCTTTTCAATAAAGAGAATAAATTAAATTGCGTAGCGGTAATCGACTATGTAGGCAAGTTTCCTTAACTCAAACTCGAGTTATATTTCAAAGCATATTAGTGAATAATTATTGTGGATTATTCACATCTATACTGATTATTGATTCGCATTTAGTGCATGTTACATATGTTCATCAGGTATGAAAGGTTGATCACCTTCATTACCATATGCTCCAGTTGAATTATTCATATTCATTATTGACATTTATTCATGTCGTCCTGATCATTCAATTATGAAATTTGATTCATGCTAGTTCACAATTATATTGTTGGACGTAGCTAGCCTTTTATTCATATTCTTTCAATCATGATATATCCTCAAATAAATTTAACTTGCTGGGCAAATTTGATGCTCACCCTTGCTATATCATGATAAAAATTTTCAGATTAAGATGAAAGCTCGAGTAAAGATAGAAGCAAAGACAAAGTGCAAGATTAATTTTTGATGCAGTTAGAACTATTAAATTTTCTGATACAAATGATATTGTAAACCTTTAAGATATTGAAGGTATGTATTAAGTTAAGGTTATAGACCTTGGGATTTATGTTGTAAAAGTTTAATGTATAAACAATTTATGTTTATATCTTCCGCAATAATTATGGATTTAGTATACCAGATTCGTGGTAAAAAGGTACCCGAATTTGGGGATGCTACAATACGACCATAATGACTTTAAGGTACTTAGGGGGATCAACCCTTCGTACATGTATTGTATACAAATATTTTAGCGTAAAGTACAAAACTAAGCGTAACCCCTATAAATAGGGTTGTTCATCTCAGTATTTTGAGTACAAGTCCGCCCCGAAGATAGTTTGGTTTGGATACACTTCAAGGTAATTTGGAGTTCAACGGACATCAACTAAGGATTAGTTGAATGCAAGATAATAACACTATGTTATTGAATGATCATACTGAATAAACATTTCGTTCTAAGTTCATGCTTTAGGAATAATCTAATAGCATAACAATTGAATAATTTATCATACCTTGCTTTGAACAACATTAAGCTAAGGTTACATCTTAGAATTTAATATCAAGCATGCACAACAAATAATAACTTGAATGATAAACTAAAGGTACTTGCATGCTAATATAACAAGTTTAGAGTTAAGAAAACTTGCATAATCATAATAACTATCTCAACAAAAGTGCAGAGATGAGAAACCTGTATCATCATGAATAACTGGATATAATGAAGTTGCTTAATGGAAATACTTTACTCAATAAAGTATAGCATATGAATTTTTCATAACGAAGCTTTAGAATTAGAAAACTTGCTAAGTATAACATAACAGTGAAAAGCAACCTTGCTGAATAATAAAGTAGCAAAGGTTAGGGAACTTTCCTCGTGCGTAGGTTAAACAATTAATATTCACGTTCACCCCAAGTCCTACACATACCATATGTATTGACAATACACATTAGCTACACTAACATTACCTTTATGAGTTACTTTATTACTCTTAGTATAGCTACTAACTAAGTTTAAGTTTAAACAACATCACATCTTTTCATGAACATTACTTTTTAGCATTATTACAACTACTTAAGTGATCATGTCATTGCACCACATGCACATTAACAACTTGATACAACTTCCTATTACATGTCCAACATGTTATCATTAAGTTATACTAATACACAAAGGGTTGCACTTGCATTCGTGCATCCCGACGCCCTCCGATTGGCTCCAAATACACAACAGTCCTAAAGATGGCAATTTTGACTACTGTTACAGATCTCAAATTAAAAAACTTAAAGCATGAAAGTTGTAGGTCTATTCGTCCTCATTCCGGATCATCTTGAATCAGCTCAATCGGAGTTCGTATGAGAAAGTTATGGCCATTATACTACCGTAGGTCAAAACTGCCCAACTCAGACAACTTTTCCGGCGCCGGGGCGCGAGTACCAGCACCGGGGCGCGAGTTACAGCGCTGGGGCACGAGTTACAGCGCTGGAGTGTGAGCTACTGGCCCATTTTTGGCGCTGGGGCGCGAACTTTGACGCTGGGGCGTGAATTTTGACGCTGGGGCGCCGAAACTCACAGAACCAAAAAGAAGAACAGAGCCCAAAGCTACTGTCTTAAATTTGTAATAACAATTTGCCCCAAACAACATGTATAACTAATATAAACTACACATAATTGCTAACAATTATCCATATACCAATTTTCAACAATTGAACAACAAATTTAAAGGACTTAAATCACTAAAATAATATTTGGTTAAAACTCAAAACTCCATTGTTGATATCAAAAGTACAGTGAACAAAATTTTCACTGTTATCAACCAACTTTGATTCCTTTGAAATACAAGTATACCAACATCTAACAATTTAACATGTATAGATCAATTAACATATACAAGGTTCAATTCGCGTATTAGTTCACAATTTTTGTTATCATGAAATCATATGTCCGTATGTATATATATATATATATATATATATATATATATATATATATATATATATATATATATATATATATTTTCCACTGTAAAACTAAGTTCCCTTTCTAAATCGTAATTTAGCATACAACGCATACACACACACACACACACACACACACACACACACACACACACACACATATATATATATATATATATATATATATATATATATATGCTAACTATAACAATTATAACAATAAAAACACATAATATCATAACCAATTCTAGAACATGTTTTAAAGATAATTTTTGGTAAAAACCTTAACAGGTGAATGACTTTCAAGAACACAGACTATCAAATTCACAGTAAGTATATAGCGTGAAACATATATGATTACATACACATAATTTAAGGTTATAAGCACCTACCTTTTTGTTGATTTTAGAAAATTTTGTTGTTCACTGATAATGATAATCTCAGAGCTTTCCTCTTTCTGTCTCTCTCTCAACTATCTCAGACAAACTTCAAATATTGATTAGGCTTAAGCCAAAATAGCATATACGTAATATTAACTAAAACCAACGCTTACCTTTAAAACTAAAACGTATAAAACTGACGCTCAACTAATGATCGTATTAATTTAGCAGTTACCCAAAATAATATATATTATATATATTTTATTTATTTAATTAATAATTTAAATTCAAAAGAAATTTAAAAGTCATAAGGCTTTGTTTGGCAAACCATTAAAAATTTAAATGATTAATATACTTACACCTTGTTTGGCAAAACTATATTAAAATGACTTTAATTTATTTTAATAACTCTTTATCACATAGTTATTTGTCACACTTTATGAAATAACAATTTATTAAATAAATCACTTAATCACATAACTAAATCCACTTAACACATTAATTATTTAACAAATAAATAATTAACTAAAACAACTCAATCAAATTGAACAATTACTTATTCAATAATAAACACATCCAATAAATATTTATATAAATTAATAAATATTTATAACTTACATTTAAAAATATGGAATGTTACAAAACCCTTGTGCTTAATAGTGATTGAGGCCTTTGATACTTCCATTTTATTATGTATTTGGCTTAGTTGCTTTTATTTTCGAGATGCGAAGCTTCTTCGAGAAAATAAGATAAAAAAGCAGTGTTGAATTCCTTGTGGGAATGAGAACCATATAAGGACAGTCAAATACCGTGAATAATTTACAAGCCATGTACAGCTGAAAATGTCCATCACGGGAACCGAATCTAGATTCAGTAAACTGAATCTGTGATCACATGATTCCTAGGTTCACATGATATAACAATTCGTATGAAAGCTGTAAACAGTTATATATATATATATATATATATATATATATATATATATATATATATATATATATATATATATATATAAACGATCAACCACCACGAAGTAAACTTCAGGCGGGATGAAAAAGTAAATATATAAAAGCGATAAATATATATACAAAAACGATCAACCGCCACGAAGTAAACTCCAAAATAAAGCAGTAAAGGGGCACGAAGTAAACTCCAGGCCTAACAGAAATATATATATATATATATATATATATATATATATATATATATATATATATATATATATATATATATATAAGAAATAAAAAGCCACAGACCGAAGTCCGGGCATACGCACACAACATGACTCTTAACGTGAACAACTGTGTGTGCAAGAAGTGGAGAAAAGACTTTAAGTAATGTAAGAATGCTTACAGTAGACTGCCAAAGAAGACTTCAATAGATTTAAATGGATGAACACTCAGTTCCCACCGATAAAAAAGTAGCCAAATATAAGCTCATAAGTATTTAAAATGAGAAAGCACTTAGTTTAAAGTGTGTATAGAGTAAATTGGACAGGACTTCTTCACCTATTTTTCTTGCAAAATGGCCACCCCAAGCCCTCTATTTATAGAGGGGGCAGACGCAGGTACCTGTGCCTGCTCGGGGTGCCCCGGGCAATGTGGGTCCTACCGTCTTAAAGTACGTGCACTCGGACAACGCGCTGTTCGCTTGAACCTTTATAACTTTCAATCTAGGAGTTCGATAGAAGCGTGCCATACCATTCCAGAAAGCTCTTTCTGATGGCTATGTAATGACATAGGATTTGCCCTTTTTTGAATCAGGGAAGATGGGTCCATGACCAAAATGGTATTTTTAAGTTTCCGTTAGGCAGCCCGTTGAGCCGTTTTACGTAGTTTGCACTCGGAAGTTAAGATATGGTTCTTGTGAGACTTCTTTTGAAGTAATTTGAGTTGAACTGAGTGTATTTAATTTTAGTTGATGTTGAGTTGGAAAAATGACCATTTTGCCCCTCCCGAGTTTATCTCCGGTTTTCGCACAGTTGTAGTAGTTTTTTCTCAGGGTTATCTCTTAAGTTAGCCTACTGTTGACTCTGACTGTCCTCAGGGTTATTTCTGAGATTGGCTTGACCTCCTGGGGTTATCTTCAAGCTTTGAACTTGATTCCTCGGGATTATATCTGGGGTTAAAAACTGATTTCCTGAGGTTATCTCTGGGGTTAGAAACTGATTTCTCGGGTTTATCTCTAGGGTTGGAAACTGGATCTCTCGGGACTATTTTTGGGTTTGGAATTGATGTTGTGGTCCTTCAAGGTTATCTCTGGAGTGTGAAAAAGATGCTTTTGTCCTCCTACATAGTTAGTAACAAGAAAACAAAATTTTGAGTGTCTACAGATGCACCTCTTTATCATGTTCATGCAATGCAATGGAATGGACATGATAAAGATTACTAGACACTTGAAATATGACAAGGTATTTCTAATAATATGAATCGTAATGTAATGAATGTTAAAATATTTTCACAAATCGCAGTTCGTAAATCGCACATCGTATTTTGCACATCGCATTTCGCACATCGCATTTCGCACTTCGCTTTTTGTATTTGGCCAATCGCACTTCGCAACTCGCACATCGCATCTCGTATATCGCAAATCGCAATGTAATGAATGTTAAAATGTTTTTCGCAAATCACTTTACCTTTACTGATCATTACTGATGCCTAAGCCGGTGTTGACTCTAACGGTTTGGCTTTTTTTCGATGTTGTCGATGTTTGTTTGATGAAGATAAGTTGAGATGTTTTCTACATCTCTGACGGGGATGACGTTCTGAAATCACCAGACCTTCCCGATGTATACGTTGGTAGTTTGCAACGGTGCCTACCCTGCTGGTAGTTTGATAACAGATCCTACCCTGCTGGTAGTTAAATACGCTGACATCGCCAAACTGTTTCGGTTCCCACTCAAATGGCGGTATCCCTGATTTGTCTTGATGTTACGTTGAATTGATGCCAAGGGTTTAGAATACCGGATCTTCTGATATCTTTGCTGAAGTAATATTCCAAGGTTTGCTTCGCCAGACTCTACCTGATGTTACACTCACCCTTTTTGAGGTGATTTGGAGTTTTTTTTGCTGTTGGGTGCTTGTTTCCCACTTGAGCGTTTGATTCGTAACTCGGCTGAACTGATGACCTAAATATCGCTAACATCCTTGGAAGGTGCAACTCATTCTTTCACTGCCCAGATTTGAACTTCGGTGTAAAGGCCTCGACTTGTGAGGACTCCAAATCGGTTGGCACATTTGATGATGAGGATTTCATTTGCTAGTCCTTTTGTCGTTGGCCTTCTACTCTTGAGTTAAGGACTTTTTTTGAGAAATTTCCCCTTCTTCTATAGGGACAAGCTCATGTAGCCATGATTTCTTTCAGGAGTTCTCCCCTTTCTTTTGACGAGAGGCTTGATCCCGTCTTAAGCTCCTTCCATTTCTTGGAACTGGACAATGCCCCAGTCCTTTCGCATGTTGATGCCGAGGATTCATATGAGAAACTCTCTTTGTTGATGGAGTCGCAAGTGAGTAATATCCAAATCACCAGTGAGATGATGTGAGGGAAGCTCTGATGATGATGTACCATGCCGATGGTGCTGACTGGCGCACTTTCCTCTTTAGGATGGTTCATAAATGCCCTAGTGTTGAGTTGTCGCTATTTTTAAGATTTCCCCAGTCTTGTTGTAAGGGTTCCAATATCGGGTTATCGCTAATTTTGAAATTGCCCTAGCCTTGCTTGTTTTTAGGGATAATTACTTTGACAGATAAGCTGATAAGATGTCGAGATAGTAACAGGCTTTTACTTCTTTACTAGATGGTAAACAGGTAGTGGATTTGGGCTTTGACGCCCTCAATCATTGTTCCTGACTTGTTCTCATAATCGGCGTTGATGGTTTTCTTCTGATTAGATGAAGACTTGTGATTGAGGGTGTCTGCTCTTTGAAGGTCCTCGCTACTGGTTATCTTAGTGTATCGTTGTTTCTTCCTTTCTGGGATTTGATGGAATGACATTGAAGTGTTGTTGGGTCTTCTTAACATGGGTCGTTGACTTGGAGGGTTGTTCTTTGGTGTCTTGGGATTGATATTTGGGCTTGGATATTTCTTTTGAGGATCCGACTGCACCACTGATGGCTACCTATGTACTCCTATATGTGCGGGAGATCAGTTCTGTGTAGTTCCTGGTTGATAAGATAAACGGTTTGAGAAGTGTTTGTTTGGGCATTTTGGGTTTTTGTTTAGTTTAACCGCACCATAAATGGTTGCCTACGTACTCCCATTGATGAGGGGAGATCAAGTCTTTTGTAGTTCAAACCTAGCGTGAAAAGGTTCAAAGTAGTAAGTGATGAGAAGGGTGTAGAGATGTTTTTATTTTTGTTTATTTATTTGTTTTTATTTTGTTTTGTTTTTCTTGTTTTTGTTTTTTTTGTTTTTTTTAATATTTTTTTATATTTACATGCATGGAAAATAAAAGGCACACTGCGAAGAAAGTGATATCGTCCCAACATCCCCTGGAACTCACAACTGTATCCTCTAGATTTACATCTTCTTGGCTAGCTGAGGCATGATAGTCCAGTTATCAGTGGTTATGGTGCCTTCAGGGCTCGCGATAGAGGTTACCTCTTGGTTCTGAATATATTCACTTATGGCCATAACTTGATCGCTTCTTAATTTAGCATACCCCTCGGTGATGCTTATACTGGACCTGTCGCACAAAGGGATAAACTCTTGATTCTTCAATGGGTTGGCTTCCCCGACAACCTCACCATCTTTTCCTTTGTCTATTCCTTGACCTTTTTCGTGGACTTGAGAGGATTCGACTATGAAATCTCCCTCGAACTGTTGTGACATTTCTCACAAGGAACTTTCCGTTTTGGCTTTTTCTTCCTCTGAAAGGATCAGTATTTCCTTCTCATCATCCAAGATGATAAAATCAGGAACGTGGTTGCTATTTTTGGGCCACAGGATGTTTGATGTTGGCAGAGGAATCTCCTTTGGGGATTCTCTTGTCTCCTCTGTCATTCCCTGCATTAGGATTTATCCACCTTGTGTTCTGCCAGAATTGGTGCTTATAGCCTTCAACTCCTTTGAACTGCCTGTCTCGAGTGGACAGCTTAAGCTTTCCTTTTTGCCTTTTTTGGTCATGGGGAATTCTATCTCCAGCTCTCTATTTTAAATGAGATCCAAGATTTTATGTCGCAAAGACTAACATTCCTCAGTCGCATGTCTAGGTGAGTTAGAATGGTAGAGACATATCTTGTTGGAATCATAACTCTTTATCTTGGGAGTTATAGGAGGTAGCAACTCAGTAATCCTCCCTTCGCTTATCAGAAAGTGAAGCATTTCTTCATTTGATTTTCTTAGAGGGGTGAATTTCTGAGCTCTTTGGGAGGTTGTTTGATCTTTCTTCTTTGAGAAATTGCATTCCCCCGAGCGATTTTTTTGCTGGCGAGATCTTCTAGCAATTTTATCATCCCCATTTTCTTGGACTTTCAGCCTGCTTTGATATTCTTCATTTAGCTGGCTCATCATGGAGAGATATGGGCTTGCATTATGGTTAACCTCCTTTTTCTCTTGGCTTTCTGATAGTTGAGTGAAAAACTGTCTCGTTTCCTGATGTTGGCGCACTATCAGCTTAGCCAGTAGATTTACTTGATTCTGGATCGTCTCTAATTTTTTCATTACTGTTATACCCTCCTTCGAGTTTTTTCACTCTAGGACATTTGTTCTGTGCCTTTGGGGTATTCCTCTATCCTTCGTATGTACTTTTGATTTAGGTATATTTCAGCGCTTCCTGACCCGATCATGTTTACTTCCTCCGTATCATGTTGCAACGGAAGGTTGGTGTTAATATTTTGTTGGTCGGGCCGTTGGACCACAATACTGCCACTTTCGATCAGATTTTTAATTTTATGCTTTAAGGACCAACAATCTTGTGTGTCATGGCCCGGAGACCATGAATGGTAAGCACATCTTTGGCTTAGATTGTATCTTTTTCTCCCTAGTTTCAGAGGTGGAGCCAGTTCGGTAATTTTCATGTGATCCATTAATATTGCCAATACATTTTCAAGGGAATCACCTAGTGAAGTGAACACCCGATTTTTTGTTCTTTCAAATTTTCTTTTCCTATCCTGGCATTGGTTGAATGTAGCCTGTTGTTGAGATGGCAGATTGTCTTGCTTTTTCCAAATGGGGGGATTGTAGTTTGGTCTCCTAACTTGCCCCTGTACAATAAGGAATACATCTTCATTGCCTTTATTGGGTACCCCCTTGGTATCGCTCGCATACTTGCCAGTCTGTATATGTTTGACGACTGCTTCCAAGGCAGTGAAGTCTTTAATCTTTCCTGCCTTCAGGCCCATCTCTTCCATTTCGTCGTGTTTGATCATTTCAGAGAAGGGCTTGCCTATGCCCGCTAGGATCCTCTCATAGTAAGGAGCCTATTGGATATCAATAAACGTCATTACCATCTCAGTTTCTGTCATTGATGGAATGACTTGCGCTGCTAGATGTCTCCACCTTTGGGCATATTCTCGAAAAGATTCAGTACTTTACTTTCTGACTTTAGTCACTTAGTATCGATCCGGTGCCATTTGTGACTGAAAATTGTATTGATTTAGAAAGGCGTGAGCCAATTCTTCCTAGTTGTGGATTTTGGCATTGCCAAGTTGGGCATACCAGGCTTTAGCCTCTCCAGTGAGACTCTTTTGTAAAAACTGCATTCTGAGGCTTTCATCTTCCGCATAAGACCCCAGTTTGCCAATGTACACTTTTAGGTGCGTATAGGGATCGCCTGCCCCATTGTACTTCTCAAACTCTGGGATTTTGAATTTGTCAGGATATTGAACCCTTGGGAATATGCAGAGATCTGAATAGGTGACACTTCCATAATTTCCAGTCCCTTTGATTGACCGGATGGTTTCCTCCATTTGTTGGACTTTCTTTCTTATATCCCCAGTTTCTCGATCATCCCTGAGTTTTGTGATTTCAGGGGTTTTGTTGGTTCCTTTATTAGAATGAGGTTTAGGTATCTGGGTTTCCATCTTTTTGTTAATATCCCGACTGCCCCTTGAGTTAATGACTCTGATTGAGTAAGCATTGTCTGGGCCCGAGTGTTTTTACTTTGTTCTTTTAGAAAGACAACCAATTCTACTATTTGATTCCTTAATACTTCGAACTCTTCACGGGAAACAGGAGTAGGATCATGCTGGGCACTTGTAGCCATGTCTGACGGTGGGCTTAATGCCTTTTTAGATTTTGAACGGTCAACGGGATCAATTGCTTCCCTACAAAAAGACTTATGTAGTTTAGTCTTAAGGAATGTAGAAATATTACATGCTATGTAATGTGTCTGTTTAGGAGTATTATCTTGCAAAACGGATGTCAGTTATTTTATAGCATAATAGGTTTTGATATGAAAGGGAATGCATGTACACATTGTCCTTTATATTTTCCATTACATTGAGATTGACATGAAAATGAAATTATAAGTAATTGAATTTACAAGTAATTGAAATGGGAAGGTATGAAGAGACTTCCCTCCGCATTTGGTTTATCAGAGGCTGACCTATCTTAGGTTATTCTCGCGATTTTTTGGCATGAAGGTTCCCAAATCATCGCAATTTACTTGATGAGAACTTAATTCGATCTTTCAACTGGAGCGAATTTGGGTGGTGCCTTTCCTGAGCCTCGTTGGAATTAGTCTCCCTACGAGTCCAGTAATCAAACACCAACAGGATAGCCTCCTGGTGGAGGGACTACACAACATACATTCACATACGACGTGTCTCACCGTATGGAAATGATGACATGTGCGAAGCACTAATATCACAAGCAGATATGATGCGAAGCACTAAGTGCAATAAGTAAACGCATTCATACACATTCATTCAAATGTAAATGCAACATCTACACACAAGCAGATAACATTTTTGAAAAGTTTGTAGTAGCGGTTTAAGCCCTCTTACTGGATGTCCCCAGCAGAGTTGCCACCTATCGACGTCGGGATTTTTATTTGTCCCTTTTCTGTTCTTGTCTTTTGGTGTTTTCATGTTAGGTGAGATTTGTTTGAAAAAATAAGTTATGAAAAGGTCCGACATGTATATGTCAACGATTGGACTTGTAATAACCCCAAGATTCGGGTCCCAAATCACCACGTATCCAATGTACTATTTCAATGTCTATTACGAAAGATATAAACATAAATTGTTTATACATTAAACATTACACACTATTCCCAAGGTCGAGAACCTTCATATAATACCTAAATCAATATCCTATTAGACATACAAAGTTATTATAATACATTACTGTTACAAATTTATCTGCACATATAATCCAAAGTTGACTTGTCTTTTAACTTTTCCTGTATCCGACGTATTCGTCCTAATCTGTAATGTTTATCATGATATAGCAAGGGTGAGCAACAATTTTGCCTAGAGTGTTTATCAATCATAAAGACTGAAAACACCCTCCTCACGTACACTAGGTGGCTAGCCTATTGTACCACTACGTTGTGTCGCAACGTAGTGTTTTGTAACGACTATATGCGTTACGCTCGGAACCATTGTCCCCGAAAACATATCTCCTTAAGGGTTGTTTACCTCAGCTTTTCTACATCTGAATCCGCATCAAAACAATTTCGTTTGGCATAACTTTTCAATAAACGCTTGAATTTCATTAATATCTTTCAATAATCGTCTAGCTGAATCAAATAACATAGACTTCTAAAATAATTCGACCATCAATCGAAATATACATACACACATACACACACACACACACATCTATATATATATATATATATATATATATATATATATATATATATATATATATTCTCATATCTTAAAGAAATCTCAAAAATCTTTTTATGACGTCATGACACCGCACTATATTTACAGTCCATTTGAGGATTCCGTCATTTTGTGACTTCGTCATACTACATCATACCATAGTGGGTTAACGATCCTTAGATCACATCCAACACTACGTAATACTGCATTGATGACTCCATCATTTTTATCATCTTTGCACCAGGTTCCATGATACATTGATAATATATAAAAAATATATTTTGATATATTTCAAATTATTTTTGTCTAGCCGAAGCAATTAGCATAGACATACGAATAACGTTATTGTTTTTAAAACTCATTGGTTTCATCATTTGATCCAATGTTTTTCAAGAAAAGAGAAGTGCAAACATCAGCACGAAGTCAATAAATTTCGAAAGTCTAGCATAGCTAGTAGATTTAGAAAACTTATGTCTCCACCATCAACTCCACTTTCTATAATGAACCATTGCTTAATCAGTCTATTTATTCCTATCATCCTCAATACTCTATTCACAGTTATCTATACCCCAGTTCATCAAACTTACTACACATTGGAAATTCAGGAACTTGCCACAATAATATGAATTTAAGAACTTATCCTAGTCAGACCATAGGCATCCATTCGCTGAGGGGTTCAAAACATCCCATTTTATTATGAGTCACAAACTTACCATATGCATTAGTTTTAAGAACCGCACCTACTCCTAATAATATCTAACTAATCTTAATAGTTTCTAACTATCAAATATATACATGAGAAAAGAATCACCTTTTCGCCACATATACATTGATAGCGTGTGAGGACCCCAAACTCGGGTACTTGAAATCCGAACTTGGTTCTTCACGATACCATTTCTATGAGCGGAATAATACTAATAATAATAATAATAATATAAAAGATCAACTTAATTTACATAATTATCAGAGTCTAGCTCCCAAGTACGTAACTTCTAAACATTTATTACAACCCACGATAGATAATATATATCATAATTGTCTTAATATCATCAAACTATTACATAACATAGTAATTCATTCATTCAGCAACCTTCCCTTTTCCTTTGTTCTTAGCAGAGCTCTCTGGTCGTTCGCACTTAACTGAAAACATTTAAATTTAAGCAAGGATGAGCATTTGAGTGCCCAGCAAGTAATAGCAATTATATATATATAAGCTGAAAGGATTTAAATGTTTTCTTTGTACTATTCTTTTACAACCAGTCAATAGTTGTAAAGTATTCTGAACCGATAATAATAACATAACAACTCTCTTTCAAATCTTTGAAACTACATAATGACTATAACTGGGGTTATGGTGACATGCCATGAATATTGTTTTCATTTTTGAAAAGGTTAAACAGAAATTCATCTGTAAACCGACATAACTTATGGGCACGGGGGGTGATCAGCCCGTTGTCCTGCATTGATCAATACTACATTACAAGAACGATAGGATCGTTCACTCTGTTCCACCTTGGGTGCATAAAAATTTTCCCGTGTAGGGATGCTCATACTTGTCTGGGTTCCAAATCAAAGGTTTTATCTTGTTTCAACAATAATCTATAATTCAACATATATATATATATATATATATATATATATATATATATATATATATATTTAATCATATGTTGATATACATTTGTCAATTACCCGTATATATATACGGGTAATTGACAAAGGTATATCAACATATGATTAAATACAATGATTATCCAAGTGGGGACACTTGTTTAACCATTTACAGAATTTTACGAATAGAATATATATATATATATATATATATATATATATATATATATATATCTGAATTACCATATATTAACATGTTGATAAGCAATGAGCGTATAAAATATAAGGTTAATAATCTGTACAATAATAATATAATTTAGAAATATTCTTACTTATGTCCATTGCATAAAGAATTAGATACTTGCCTGAAGCGCTGCTTACAGTTTATAATTTAGATTTATCGCTTATCTCACGACCTATCATTAATCAGATCATTCGTTCGATTAGAACAATATACTATAACACATAACACTGCTTATTACAGTTAGCACATACCCTAATCACATTGGCACATAGGTTTAATAACCATTGAATCACAAATAATCACTTATCTAATCACCTTATCTAAGTCCAGATCAATTTTTGAAACATGTCGGTGTACCGATAACTTTATCGGGTAATTATCGAGTCTAAGACTCTATTCTATAACTCAATATCTGTACGTATCAGTCATATTATTTTTAAATGACTTATAATAATTTTAAAACATTTATTATGATTTATCATAAATTTTCAAACATTGGAATCATATTTAAATGTTTTAAATACTAATCAATTCTATTATCATTAATATCTAATTAGTATTAAACTATTAATGAAATCATTATTAAAGTTATTTATAATAACTTAAAATACTTTTAAAGTATTAAAATTACCCTTAAATGATTTTTAAAACATTAAAAATCATTTCTAAATAATTACCATTATTATCAAAGTATTAATGTTCTATTTATCAAAATATTAAAAGTCATTATTCATAACTTAAAATATTTTTAATTCATTTTTATCCCTTTTAAATGATTTTTAACTTAATAAAACCATTTTTAAACTATTTATTTAATATAATTATTAAATAAATTTAATATTAATAATAACTTAATAATTATTAATATTAATTCATTAATGAAATTATCCTTTAAATATTAAAAGTATATTTTATAACTTAAAATATCTTTAAACACTTTATTTTCATTTAAAATAATTATTATAATATTAAAATCATTTTTAAACTAAATTATTTAATATAATTATTAAATAACTTTAATATCATTAATTAATGAAATTTATCCTTAAATATTAAAAGTTATATTTTATAACTTAAAATATTTTTAAATACATTATTATTATTTAAAATAATTTTTAATATAATAAAATCATTTTTAATCAATTTATTTAATTCATTTAGTAAATAAATTAATTACCATTAATATTTAAATATTAATAAAATTTATCACAAAATATTAAAAGTCATTAAAAATAACTTAAATATTTTCTTATATCATAATATAATTTTTAATAATTTTTTAAATATTAAAATCATTTTTAAATAATTTATTTAATATTATAATTAAATAAATTAAATACTTTTAATATTCCAAAAATATTAAATATTTATGAAATATATTTAAAATAATTAAAAACTAATTTTCGAAATTTAAAATAATTTTTAAAACTATTTTTGTAATTTTTAGAATTTATTTTCTATTTTTAAAGCATTTTTCGGAATTTAGGAAATTAAATTAATTAAATCTGTCGCTAAAGGCTTTAGCGACGATTTCTGTCGCAATAGGTGTTCTTGAGGGCCAAGAACACTGACATTCAGTGGCTAAGGTACCTACTTTGACCGGCTTTAACTTTCAGTCTACACATGTTCTGGACCATCTTATGGATTGATCATGTAGTGTTTATGTAATACTACATGAATCAACCATCAAATCAGTCCTACAAACACATAGCACAAAGATCTGGCCATCCAAAATCGTTGTCAGAACTTTCTGGGTTTTCCAGAAACCCAGTCAGCTTCTAGGTCCATTTTGTAGCTTAAATTCCTATACGTTCTACTTACTGTTAAAGTGATTTAATTGTTTAGGGTTGTAGTATACATGACAAGGTACAATTATCAAACATTAAACCGACTTAACTACATCAAAATTATAATCTAAAATCTGGTCAAACATTGACAGAACTAATGTTCATACGGTTTCTAGGTTTTCCCAGAAACTCTATCCGTGAGTGAGTGGCCTAGTTTGACCATAGATTACGATCATTCTATTTATCTCTTAGGTGATTTATGAGCATGAATATGTAGCACGCATACAAGAGTACAATCTTAAAATACTAACACAAACAAATCAGCCAAAAACATGCAAGATCTGGGACCACAAACTTCTTGTCAGACGCTGCTAATCACGTTCTGGGTTACCCAGAAACCTTGCAAGTCATGGTCGGTCAACGCAGTTTGACCTTCCATAACATGCAATATACATACGATCTAAGCCTGATTCCAAGCCCAGATCCAAGAGAACATATCAGACTACAACTACAAAGTTTCAAAACACAAAATTCGTAACATATCACAGAGATATAAGGTCTGACATTCGTTGTCAGACCACCAAGAACAAATTTTCCAGATTTTTTAAAAACACAAATTCGAGCTTCTAAATGTTATGGATCCAACATTTAGCAACCCAGATCTTCAAAATGGACTACAACCAACATATTTTAACAATAAAAATTAACATCTAACACAGAATCGATGGACATAAATTATGCTAGGGTTTTATACCTTTCTTTGAAAAATTTCTAATTTTGTGTTGCTGATCTGTTTATGGTGAACGTGGGGCTTTGATTTGGGACTGATATACTTATATATTTTGGAGGTTAGAGAGAGTGAGAGAGCTTAGTTTGAGTGTTGTGAAAAATGTAAGTAACAAATGTTATTTCTCTCTCTTCTAATCTATATATAGACCAACAAGGTGCATGAATGGCTAATGTATGATGCTTGTTGCTGAGATTATAAGTCACAATTTGTCAACATAGTTGGTAACCAACTAAAGATATTTGCCAATTTTGCAAGTTAGCTCACTAAAATAATCAAAAGGCATTTTTGTCATTTCCAAAATACAATTAAGGGCAATCTTGTAATCTTATTAAACCCTTAGGGTTTAACCCTAAGGTTTAGTACATAGCACAAAAGGAATTTCTAGGTTTTACAATTAGGGTTTAAAATAAAACAAAATTAGTTTCTAGAATTTATAATTAGGGTTTTATTAATTAGTTTAAAATTCTAATTATACATGCATATTAGGGTTTAATAACACTAATATAAATAACCTTGCTAATAAAGTAATTAGGGTTTAAGATAAAATAAACATAATTACCTTGCTAATTAAGATCACTAATTTATCAATTAAGGCACCCATTTGATAATTAGGGTTAACAATTTACTAATTAGAATTAACAATTTAATAATTAGGATTAAAATTTTGTAATTAGGGTTTCTAAAATTAACAATTGTAATTATAAAACTTGTTAATTAATCATATTAACACAATTACAATCAATCTCGAACTCTAATTTAAATTTCAAATTAGGGTTCCTCATTTCCAAATATTATTTAGGGCTTTTTAGATTATAATCAGGGTTTACCTAATTTAATCAAATCACTATAAAATACACATCATTAATTATATAACACACTTATAAAATAATCTTGCACTCTAATTTGGATCTCAGATTATGGTTTAACATTATTACTAGGGTTTGGTCATAATACAGCGTAATTGACCTACCATTATCAATACGGAAATACAGTACATAATCATAGCACTGAAAAATCAAAATATAATTAATATTATATTATTATTCTCATACCTTGACAATAATCAAAAATTAGGGTTTGGATTCCATATCTGATTTATCTGCCATATTTAACCTTAATAATTAAGGTAAAATAATTAACTTAATAACATGTACTAAAATTCATATAATAAAATAATTATTATAATTATTCTAAAAATCACTCAATATATTATTTAAATAATATATGACTATATATTCATGGAAAATAATTAGTAAAAACATTTCTATTATAAAATTAATTATTATAAGAATGTACTTTATAATAATCAATAATTCTAAAATAAAATTTATTTATAAATATTTATGTAATAAATATATTTTTATTACCACATAAATACACATACACATTATCTTGTACAAATCCTCATCCTTAATTAAAAAAAAAATTTATACGAACAATTTCTTATTTATTTATGTAGAAAATATCGGGTTGTTAT
>CM029016.1:147407918-147488228 GCA_016801055.1 Panax notoginseng | reverse complement strand
TTTTATTCTCTCTCTTTATAGTTTCTCTCTATAGTTTCTCTCTCTAGAGTTCAGTGAATTCGTAAGAATAAATAAGGAATGAGCTTGCTATTTATAGAAAAATAGAATGCATAGTAACTATTCCATGAACGGTCAGATTGATTACTTTAATCTGACGGTCCATATTTAAAAAAAAATCTTTTAAATAAAATATAATATATTCTATTTATAGAATAACTTTAATAAAGTATTCTGTTTTATATAAAAAATGTTTCTATTTTATTACGTTAATAATACGAAATAAAACAAAACTTCATTATCGCTAAATAATTCATATTATTAACTGACAATAATTGAATCAAACTGAGTGGACTTCTCACATAAGCATTTACTAATCAATACCGTGTGCTACTATGCAACCACACGTATTACTGTACTTTTACTACCCTAGAGTAGTTCAACAGTTATCACATGGTAAAACTTCTGCCGTTATTTTTAATAAAATATTTTTGTCTTTTTCTCAATCCGACAATAATTCCGTTGTGGGGGTCCACCAATGATTGTGCCGTTGTACGAATATTCCCTATTAAAACGAATATTCTCCGACCAATCGAATATTATATAACAACTTGCGTACTTTGTAAAATTTATAAATATTACCCACAACTATTATATCAATTAACTCCATAATATTCAAAAATGATATTTATAGAAAATTTTTCTTTATTTATAAAAGTTGGGGTCTTACATGTTGGACAAGAAGGAGTTGGTTTCCTGCTCTCTCTTCCTCCATTCCCTTAGCCATGATTATCAGTTGTCTAGCCATCATACACTATATGACTTTGTGAGGAAGGAATAGAATAGGCCAATGGCCTATCACACGGCAGTTAATTAGAGGGACACTGATATTGGGACAAGTAGCTGATTTTGGTTTGCAGTAGCAAAATAGTTGCTATAACACTTAGGTTTATTTATTCCCTTTTTACTTACAAAGTGCAACATTAAGGTGTTATTATTATTACCTTGTAATAAGTTGGGGGTACACACACACACACACACACACACACACACACCATATATATATATATATATATGTATCTACCCACATGTAGGAAGTATACGTATATACTCCAATAAAATTTTATATCCCATGTATATTGGCTAGCCCAAATAATATTTTAATGGGCTAAATATATTTTAGTTGAGTACTTTCAACCCATTATTTCCTATCACTCTTAAATATCATAATGATCATCATTAATTTTCTTTTAATATTTCGGTAAACCTTCAATCTGGCTTAACTTTAATACTCAGACCACACAAGGCTCATTTATCCCATTTACTGGAGTTACATATAACTCAAGCTCATTATTTCTATAATAAAATATTAGGGGTCTAGGCCACGTTTGGCTTTTCCCCAATTTCACATTATTTTATTATTAAATTAATATAAAGTTTATGTCACACTTTATCATAATGCTAAATTATTTAACTTAAATAATCATATACATATAATATGTACAACCTTTACACTTAGAATAATTAATATTTACTCTATTAATTATTTAGATTATACACTATACGTATAATTATTTAATTTTCTCAAGACAACTTCTTCAACCATTACATTTAGCCACATCTCAAATATTAATCTAATATATAAATCTCTAACAAATATTCACTTATATATAAATATATTGGTTTTCTTCTATCGTCATCAACGTACATATATACAAGTCTAAACCTAGCACGCATCGAGTCTTTAATAGTATTCAATATAATACATGAGTGGTTTCCCCCACAAACACCAACAAATTAGTTTCTGTCTCGTCTACACTGTTTTTACAATGAGTTAGATCGGTTACTAATTCGTATATACCTCCGCTCTTTGAAGGAATTGTTTAACCCAGCTTCTATCCATCCACCATTAAAGGGTACGATTGCACTACCTTAGACTTGATACTTACTCGTACAAATACTCAAGGAATTGGTGATTATCAAAGATATTTAATGTCACCAACTTACTATCATAAAATAACTTCACATAAATTATTTAATATCAATAGATAAATTTTATCCATTTTCTTACTAATTCATCTCTACAATTTATAACAAATATATAATAATGATATATATTTATTAAACAACAATATCACTTATTACATAGCTCACAATACCACATACGTCGTAACGCACTTAAATATTCTTGTTCGAACCCATCTCATGCTTTAAGAATTTTATTCACTAAATTCTTATTTTTAATATTTTCTAAAAATTCGGGTTTCTTACAGATTTCGTGGTAGGTCTTCCAGCAACTCAGAAAGGCTATGATATGATATGGGTTATTGTGGACCGACTGACAAAATCAGCGTACTTCTTGCCAATCAAAATTCGATTTAATCTCGATCAGTTGGCAAGGTTATATGTTAAGGAAATTATTTCAAGGCACGGAGTTCCAGTGTCAACTGTATCAGACCGAGATCCTCGTTTCAACTCCATATTTTGGAAAAGGTTACAGGAATGTATGGGGGAACGCAGTAGTTACGAATGAGCGCATCGTAACCATTCTCAAACCGATGGCCAGAGTGAAAGAACGATCCAGACATTAGAAGATATGCTCAAAACTTATGTTATGGATTTCAAGGGAAATTGGGATGACCATTTATCACTGGTTGAGTTCGCTTACAATAACAGTTACCATGCAAGTATTGGCATGCTGCCTTACTAATCGTTATACGATAGAAAGTACAGAACTCTGTTATACTTGGATGAAGTTGATGAACGTTAACTGCTAGGACTGGAATTGGTATAGCATACTGCAGAGATCGTCAAGGTGATAAAAGCTCAACTGTTAGCTGCTCAAGATAGGCAAAGAAGTATGCATATCAGTACTGACAAAAATGAGAGTTTGATGTTGGTTGTTTTTTTCCTGAAGGTGTCTCTTTGGAAAGGGAAAATATAATTTGGCAAAAGGGGAAACTGAGTCTGAGGTTTAATGGACCCTTTGAGGTGCTTGGCCCTTTGAAGTGCTGCGACGAGTTGGTGAAGTGGCTTATGAGGTAGCTTTACCTCCAGAGTTAGAACACATTCATAATGTATTTTCGTTTTAGTGCTACGGTCGTACAAGCCCGATTACAAACATGTCACAGAGTATGAACCTTACAAGTTGAGAAAGATTTATCTTACGAAGAAGTTTTTGTGCAGATAGTTGACAGGAAAGAGCAAGTACTCAGAAACAAAGTAATTCCTTTTGTTAAGGTAATCTAGAGGAACCACAATGCTAAAAAAGCTATGTGGGAACTCGATGACAAGATGATGAAAAACTATCCTCATTTATTTGCTTAATCTTTGTATACCAATTCTAGGGATAAAATCTTTTTAAGGGGGGAAGAATGTAACGAGATGAATTAATTGTGTTGTGATTCTGAGGACAAAATCCTTTTAAGGAGTGAAGGATGTAACGCTCGAGAATTTTGTTATTATTTAAAATATTTATCGTATTAAATAAATATTTTAGTTGGTTTATTTGTTGAGTAAAATATATAATTGATGGAAATTATTGTGAAGGAATTTATTTAAGATTAGCAATGTTAATTAAATTATGTGGAATAATTTTATATTTAATGTATATTTTATTATGCGAGCGTACTGGTAATAATTTAGTTTAATTAATAATTAAATTAGAGAGTTAATAACTTGTCAAGCAAAATTATAATTTAAAGGTAAATGGAAATTGTATTTATATTAAGCTTTAATGGAACTAATATTATTATAATTCAATTGATAAAGGGTGTAACAAAGGAACTATGTAGTAAGAGAATAATAAAAATAAATTGGAAAAGCTATTTTTGGGTGCTAGCCAACATAGCTTTGTGATCCTTGGTGTTTGTAACAACTGAGACGCTCAAATTTTGTAACTGGCTAAAATAAAAAGCCACATAATTAGCTATCAGTTTATTTCACGTTAAGTTTATCTTTCCTAAGTCTAAGTCTAAAGAGAGTAGAGAAAAACAGAGGAGCAGAGAAAAAATTGAGAGAAAAGAGTTCTCTGATAATATGAGAGCCAAGTTCTGGAAATCAAGAGATGGAAGGTGTTGATCGATTTCGCAATCAAATAAAACATGCGCAAATATACGCAGTCAAACCCATTGCTATTCACGCACACCACACTTGAAATTCAACATTTTTTTTCCATAACAACCAAAAAGTGGGGCCCACCCATATTTTTATTAAAGAAACATTTATTTTCAAAAACTTCAATAATTCATAATAATAACTCTTTTATCAGAAAAATACGAATTTTATGTCCATTCCATATAAAATTTAATTCTCTACAACTTTGTAGAAGAAAGTTTTTCCAAATTCCAAACAGAAAATGACCGAAATCCACATACGGATGATTTTTAATACATCCATTCCGACAAAATACTAATAAAACACCTCAACATTAATTCCTTCATTTATATCCACATAAAATAAAAATTTCCTTATCATATAAATCAATAATTAATTATTCACAAATAGTATTACAGAATCACAATAATGATAACCTGGTCGTACCCAGGAAAGAGGGGGCTTTTCGATAAGGATTTCTCCTTACTGGCGCGTAATTAGGTGACCAAACCCCTTTCCTGGACAGAACTTCCTTAGACATTGCCAATAATGCAATCTAATAATATTATTCAAATAATATGAATTATTTATCTAATAATGGAAAATATTGTGCAGTGACAATTATTGAAATAACAATAGTATAAAATATCAACGTAGTAATTATTGAATCAATAAAATAAAATATTGAACATTAATTACTGTAACAATTATTGAGTAGTGCCTTCTTACGTAAGAATCAATAATCCAACAATAATCTGAAATACCGTGTGCTACTGTGCAACCACGCGTATTACTGTACTTTAACTACCAGGTATTCCAACAGTGTTAACGGTAACAACTATGTCGTTATTTATAAAAAAAACTCATACTTGTCGTTTTCTTCATCCGATAGTTTTTCGTTATGGGGCCCACAAATACTGTGCCATCGTACAAATATTCCCCGACAGCAAGAATATTCCATGACTAAACAAATATTCCCCGACAATAATGAATATTTTATAACCACTTGCTTAGTTACAAATATTTGTGCATTTTATTCATAACTAACCACATTAATCAATCCACCCCCTTACTATATCAAAATAATGAATAGAGGAAAATCAATTTTATTTATAAAAAGTTGGGGTCTTACAACCTCCCCTCCTTATAAAATTTTGTTCTGAAAATTGACGTACATACCTGGTGTTTCGAAAAGGTGAGGGTACCTCGCTTTCATTTCTGATTCTAACTCCTAGATCATTTCTTCAATAGCATGGTTCCTCCATAAAACTTTGACTTGTGGTATAACCTTTGTGCGTAAGACATGCTCCTTCCTATCCAAGATCTTGACAGGTACCTCCTCGTACATTAGATCTTCAGCTAGCTCGTCTGGTTCTAACTCAATAATGTGGTTTGAGTCTTTCCATATTTTACGAAGCATAGATATATGAAAAATATTATGAACAAGAGACATGCTTGGAGGTAATGCGAGTCTATAGGCCACATTTCCTACTCGGTCAAGAATCTCAAATGGACCAACAAATCATGGATTAATCCTCTCTTCCCGAATCTTGTAACTCCCTTCCATGGAGCAATACGTAACAATACACCCCAATATTAAATTCCACATCCTTTCGATGAAGATCTGCATGACTCTTTTGTCGATCTGTGCTGTTTGTATACGTTGTCGGATCATTTGGATCTTTTCTATAGTCATACGTAGCAACTCTGGTCCCAATAATGTTACTTCACCCACCTCATCCCAACATACTGGAGAGCAACACTTTCGTCCATACAATACTTCGAATGGAGCCACACCTATACTTGCCTGATAACTGTTGTTGTAGGAGAAATCCACCAATGGCAAGTACTTATCCAACTTCCTTTGAAATCTAGGACACAGAGTTTTAATAGATCTTCAAGAGTTTGAATAGTCCTTTCTAATTGTCCGTCCGTTTGAGGATGGTATGCCGAACTAAATCGTAAATCTGTGCCCATAGCTTTCTGTAAACTAATCCAAAATCGTGAAGTGAATCTTGGGTCACGATCCAAAACTATGGATACTGGCATGCCATGTAATCTCACAATCTCATTCACATACATACTAGTAAGACGTTCAGGGAATAAGTCTCCTGTATCGGCAAAAAATGAGCAGACTTGGTTAATCTATTAATAATAACCCAAATCGTATCTATGCCTTGAGAAACCTTGGGAAGACCCGTAACGAAATACATGGTAATGTGTTCCCACTTTCATTTTAGAATCTCAAGTGGTTGTAATGAATCCTTTGGCACTTGATGCTCTGCCTTTACATGTTGACAGGTTAAACACCTTGAGATAAACTCCATGATCTCTCTCTTCATATTTCTCCACCAAAATGTATGTCGAAGATCATGATACATTTTAGTACTTTCAGGATGGATTGCAAACGATGTGTTGTATGCCTCCATCATGATTCTATGCTTCAAGTTAGAGTCGTTAGGAACACAAAGTCTGGAGTTGACTCAAAGTATTCCTTCTTCGTCGATTCTTGATTCTGGAATAACACCTTCTTATACTTTCTTCGTCATACGCATCAGCTCTGGGTATGTGGCTTGAGCAGCTTTAACTTTATCGATTAAAGTCAGTTCTACTCGTATGTTTGATATCATCACATGGGTAATTGGAGCCTTTAACTCTACCTCCATCCTTTGTAAGTCGTACAAAATGGGTCTTTGTGTTAACAACATCACACTCGTACCCACATATGATCTTCTACTCAATGCGTCAGCTACCACGTTTGCTTTTCTAGGATGATATTGAATGGTATGGTCGAAATCTTTCAACAGCTCGAGCCAACGCCATTGCCGCATGTTGAGTTCCTTTTGGTGTGAAGAAATATTTGAGGCTTTTATGATCTGTATAGATCTCCACTTTCTCCCCATACAGGTAGTGTCTCCAGATCTTCAACGCGAATTCGACTGCTGCCAACTCTAGATAACGAGTAGGATAATTTCTCTTATATTCTTTGAGTTGTCACGAGGCATAGGCTATGAGTTTCCCATATTGCTTGAGAACACATCCTAACCCTTTGCCCGAAGCATCGCTGTAGATAACACAATCCATCCGAGCCAGATGGTATTGTCAGAATAGGTGCCAAAATGAGTCTCCTCTTGAGCTCTTGGAAACTCTTCTCGCATTCCTCACTCCATACGAATTTTGTATCTTTTCGAATCAGCTGAGTTATCGGAGTAGTAATTTGAGAAAATCCTTCCATGAATCTCAATAATTACCAGTTTAAGCCCAGAAAGCTACGTACTTCGGTCACCGACTTTGGTTGCTCCCAACTTTGTATTGATTCAATCTTCGCCGGGTTAACAGATACTCCATGTTTTGACACCACGTGCCCAAGGAATGCTACTTTCTCAAGCCAAAACTCGCATTTCTTTAGGTTGGCATATAGCTTGTTATCATGAAGCTTTTGAAGTCCCAGCTTCAAATGGTGCTCATGATCTTCACGGCTTTTAGAATAGATGAGGATGTCATTAATAAATATAACAACGAACTAATCCAAATATTCCTTAAACACACGGTTCATCATATCCATGAAAGCAACATGAGCATTAATCAATCCAAAAGACATGACTAAGAATTCATAATGCCCGTACTGAGTTCTGAAGGCAGTCTTCAGAATATCCTCAGTTTTAATCTTCAGCTGATGATATCTAGAACGAAGATCGATCTTTGAAAAGAATTGTGCTCCTTGCAACTGGTCGAATAGGTCATCAATGTGAGGTAGCGGATACCTATTCTTGATGGTGACATGGTTCAATTTTCGGTAGTTAATACAAAGTCGCATACTCCTATCTTTTTTCTTTACGAATAAAACAAGAGCACCTCAATGAGATGTACTAGGACGAATGAAACTGATATCCAACAACTCCTGTAGTTGGACCTTTAACTCTTGAAGTTCAATAGGATCCATTCGATATGGAGTTTTAGAAATGGATTTTGTACCAGGTTCAAGGTTAATAAAGAATTCAACTTCACGTTCTGGGGGTAGACCAGGAAGTTCTTAGGAAATACGTCAGAAAATTCACTAACAATAGAAATATTATTCAAATCTGACGTATTTTTGTTCAAGTCCATAGCATGGGCTAAGAAAACTTGACATCCGTTTTTCAATAAACAAATGGCTTTATGGCTTGATATGACAGTGATTGACTTTAGTGGTTTGTTTACTTGAATTTGCATAATAGGTTGGTTAGGAATATGAAAATTAACAACCGTACAAAACAATCAATTTTGGCATGATGAGTGGTTAACCAATCAATCCCTAAAATCACATCAAATGCAAGTATTTTCAAAGAAATAAGATTGACAGGTAATGCGATGGTCCCAACTTGAATCAAGCAAGATTTATAAATAGTGGATGTAATGAAAGTTTCTCCTAACGGAGTCTCAACAGATAAGTCAAAGTCTAATTTCTCCAGAGTCAAGTTCAAACGTTTAGCACAAGTAGAAGAGATAAAAGAATGGGTAGAATTGGTATCTAGTAAGGTATAAACTTTGCAAGAGTTTATGATTAGCTTACCCGTGATCACCTCGTTCGGGTACCTCGCGTTTTGGGCAGTCACGATAAACGCTCTCCCAGGAACCACTGACTTTGACTTGTATGTGACAACCTTTGGAGTCACCATTCCCGCTGAACTTGGTTTCGCTACAGGACAATCTCTAGCTATATGACCTTCCTTTCTATAGTTATAACACACCTTGGATTATTGTGGGCAGTTTAGGATGATGTGTCCCTCTTTTTCGCATTTATAACATACGACCGATGGTCGTTCTCCTCCCCTAAGAATAGTTGATGCTGGTGCTGATGTCTTCACCTTGTCATTATTGTACCTTCTCTTTTTGAAATCTCCCACCGACTCGCTTCTTCTACTATCATGGCCACGATTACCACCAGAGTGGTTACCGCTTTTGTCTGGATATTTTCCTCCCCACTAGTTGTCATTGCTCCGATGACTGCTGCCACCGGTATGACCCTGGTTGTGGTCCCTCGGTTGAACATACTCATTATCTCGCTCTAATAATTGAGCCCTATTCATAACATCTGAATATCAAAAAAATTTGTGAGAGATAAGGTATTGACGAATTTTTGGTTTTAAACCTCTTAGAAACATCCGCGTTATACGTTCCTCATTCTCTACCAAATGAGGTGCAAACCTGGATAACTCCGCAAACTTAGCCTCGTACTAGGACACAGTCATGTTGTTCTTTTCCAGTTTAATAAACTCTACCTCCTTCATATGACAAATACTTTTAGGAAAGTACTTGTCATTGAACAATTTCTGAAATATTTTCCAAGACATATTGAGTGCGGCTGACTGGGTACGCTTCACAGATTCCCACCAGTAATCTGCTTCACCACGGAACATAAAGGTTGCAAATGGAACCTTATGTTCCTCCGTGCATCCCAAGACATCAAATATCTTGATAATTTGCTTAACCCACGTTTCCGCCTTGATCGGATCTGGCTTTTCCAAAAATTCTGGTGGTCCCAACTCTTTGAACTGCTTGGCTGTGACAAGCCACGCGTTGCTATTATTTCCACCCGTATTTTGTACACGAGTCTCCCTCGTCTAATTTTGCATTAACTGCAAAAAGCTTATAAACATCACATCATTCATCGTTTGATCGGTGGTGTTGTTTATAGGAAAAACATTGTCGTACTGTTGCACGTTCTCCTGGTTGGTGATTAAAGGTGTCTCCACGGTCTCATTCACTCCATTATTAATATTTTTGGCTACCATTCTCAAATACTGCCATAAAATAAGGATTAATTGAAGAAATTGATATTCCACATATTATCTCTATATTTCGACCGATTAATTAAACACAAATAAGCTTTGGTAGGACACACTAGTGAAGAATTTACTCGTCTCTCCCCTCCTAGTTCTATTTCCCGATCTTTTCCAGAGACCATATCCCTAAGCTCTGATACCAACTGTGACACCCCCAAAATATGTTCACACAACCCATTCTGAGTCGCCAAATACGTGGTACAGAAAATAACTACAACTTCATTATTACAATTGTCGTGCAAAATACGACAACACATATGCTGTGAGTTTAAATACAAATATTATCTTCTAGACAATATCCAAACTCAAATATATCCTCATTACAATTATTGATACACTATTTTACAAAATAGTGAGGACTGCTAAAACAATTGACTTGAAACGTCACTCCACACTTCGACTAGTTCCCACTATATTCTCGCCTCCTAAGAAGAAAAATAGAACAAAAATGAAAAGGGTGAGCTCAACTAGCCCAGTAAAGAATATTATGACTAAGATAATATAGAATAAATTACCGTTAGCCTTCAATAAATCAGATAAAATATAATGGACAATAAGTTTTAAATCAATATTCGCAGCGAAAATAACAATTCATTAGAAGAGTTAAGTAGAGAATGAAGTCTACTATCTTCTATGATTTAAAAGTCCATCATCAATATTTTATCCCTGTAACATCAATTAATATACATCCTGAATCAAATATTTATCTTTACATTACGGGCCAAAGATATTCATTCGTATCACGAGTTGGTCATGTTCATCTCAACACCTGTCCATCTTTGCACCACGGGCCAAAGATATTCATCTAGTAATCATTCATCTTTGCACTACAGGCTAAAGATATTCAGTTATATCATCATTTAGGACTGAGGATGTTGAAAAATATTTTTAAGAAACGAATCCAGTGAGATTAACGGACAAAGATTAGGGATTCGTACTTTAGTTTATCCAAGTTCAAAAATACTCCATAATAAACAGTTGTGGAACAAAATTCAAGAATAAAGATCAAAACATGGATACAATCAAAGATAGTAATCATAATAGACAACTTGGACAAAGAAAAAAAAATTTAATTTTTTTGTGAATAGTGATGTATTCGTGAATAGTGCCGTATACGTGAATAGTAACCCCGACAAAAAAAGGTAGAAATTCTATAAGAAAAATCATACTTTATGAATAGTACTCGTGAATAGTACCATATTCATGAATAGTATCGTATACATGAATAGTGCCATATATGTGAATAGTAACTATCGACATCGGGATTTTTATTTGTCCATTTTCTATTCTTGTCTTTTAGTGTTCTCATTTTAGGTGAGATTTGTTTGTAAAAACAAGTTATGAAAAGGTCCGACATGTATATATCGACGATTGGACTGTAAGAGTCGCCAGTTAGTATTTTTAAATGGTTGCACCAACTCAACCGAGAAAAGGTTTGCACATTAACCTAGTGTTGTGACATTATTTAACAGGTCTGTGAAACCGAGATTCGTTAGTGTTCGGGAGCCTGATTATGCGGAGGGAAGATGTTAGGTACCACCCGACATCCGTGTTACCACGGTGACCGTCACTTTTCAATTTAAACCATTATCTGAATGTGTGTGTGTGTGTGTTAATGTGCAATTATTTAGAAGTAGCGCTATGCCTCGTTTGCACCTATATACAAAGGGTTTAAATTTTTGTATAAAAGTTCAGTTTTAACAAGATATAACAGTGCTGTTTTATAAAAGAGATTTTTCAAACCTGTGACACCCCCAAATCTCGCTACTTCATTACCTCAAGATTTGGTGTTCACGTAATCAAAACATTCATTTATAACTACCCAATCATAAATAAATTTGAATAATAAACCTGCCCATACAAGAATTACATAAAATAATATCTCCCAGGTTATCTAACCTTTACATATAATCATTCATGCGGAAAATTTAAATAAACTTCATTACATTCCTTAAACCAAAGTCTGGTAATAAAACTATCAAAACTATTACAAGTCTTCAGTACTTGTTCATCTTTCCTTTTCCTTTACTGGTGCTAGGTACGTCACCCTTTCCATCTTTAGCTGTAAGGATTTTATAGGCAAGAGGGAGCAAACAAGGCTCACTTGAAATAACAATGAATAACTTTTACATTCTCTGCCCATTCAATGGCTCAATAGAACTGAATAATAAGTTCTATTAACATCTTAAACATTCCTTGCCCATTCAGGGGCTCAATAGAACTGAACAATAAGTTCTATTAATACTTTAAACATTCACTGAGGGTCTAATGACCACGAACCTTGTCCACAGTTATAAGTAATCTTTCAACTTAAACTTTTACGGTCATACGTGTGACAACCCGAAAATTTGGACAATTTTATAAAATGTTACAAGATTGAATAAAGGTTATAAGATGAACCTAGACAGAAAATAAGTGTATATATTTGATATTTTTGTAAAGGAATTTTAAGGATTTCAAAATTTTTGGAGAACAACTTGAATGATTTAATAGATTATAAGTGATAGTCTGATAATGAGGGATATGTTTAGTGTATGAGTTCATAAGATTATGTGTATATGGTTCTAATATTTTAAATATATACTAGTGATCTAATCTAGGAATTGTGGACCATGTCTCAATTTAATAATTTATTTTGTATGAATATGGGAGTAAGTGAATTAAGAATTAAGAATTAAGTTATGTAACCTAATATATATATTAGGTGTGTTAAGTAAATAACCTAAGAGGTTATAATAGGTGAGAATGTTAGTATATAAAATATATACTAATTCTAAGAGATTTAATTTATATATCTCAACTAATTAATTTTATAACCTAATTATAGAAAATCTAATTGGGTTAAGGAATTAAATGTATATGAGTAAGAATTTGGATTATAATTGAGTAGGGGGAAACCCTAATTTAATTATTTGGGTAAGATAGAATTTAAGATAATGGACCATATTAATTATTATGGCCCAAACATTTTAGTTAGGAAGTCCAAATATTTTAATTGGATAGCCTAAAAGAATTAAGTGTTAAGCCCAAATGTTGGCCCAATTATGGAGGGACATTTTGGACAATTAGTAAAGCATGTTATAACATTAAAATTTTACAAAAATTGGGGATAAAAGGAAGAGGATTTTCGGCCAACAAGGGAGAGAAAGAGAAGCTATGGGATTAAATCATTAAGTTTACTAACTCTCAACAACTTCCAACAAGTGTCCAATTCTCATTCAACCAACACTTTTATTTAAGTGTACAAGCAACACTAAAATGATTAAGAAAGAGAAAGAGAGAGTGAGTGGGGGGAATGAATGTAATGATGGAATGTACAAACTCTTCACCAACTCTCACTAACTCCTTCACATGTGTCACTTGAAGGTTAGCCCACCTATTTTAACTAAAGCTACAAGTAATCTTAATCATCCAAGAAACCTTATAATAAGTGAGAAAGAGAAAGCAAGAGAGAGTTGTTGGAAGATTAACATGAAATATACAAATATATCTACACTTTTGTTTTTACTAAACCACAAAAGCAATTTCATTTCTCTCTCATCCTATTACTTCTTATTGGCTAACAAAAACAAAACTAGAGAGAGAGGGAGGAGCTAGTATTTCGGCAGCCACAAGAGGAAAGGGAGATGAGGTTTTGATCTTCAAGCTAATCAAGATCATCATCTACTTTGAAGGATTAAGAAAAACTAGTAAGATATCAAGATATAAATCACTTTTTTTTATAAGTTATTCTTAGTTGTTTAAATGAAAACTTGGATTGATGATTTCAAACTTCAAAATCTTAGATCAACATGATTTGGAGTATTTTATGTGTGGATCTATCTATTTTAAGTGTCAAAAGTTAGATCAAAAGCAAGAAAAGTGAAGCTAGGTTTTCAAAGTGTAGAAAATCCTAATTTTCTTAGCCGTGTTGTATTTTATTTTGTATTTGATGATTGTTTGACGGAATAGATCATTCATCATGATAGATCCATGGGTATATGAGGTATTATTAAGTATTATGATGAGTTATGTTGATATTATGTGAAAACATGAAAGTTTTCTTAGAACTCACCAAGGGTTAAAAATCAGATTTTTGTGAAAACGGAACATGAAATTCAAATGACCATATCTCCTATTGTATTTGGAATTTTTGAGTGTGGTTAAGTCCTAGAGTTAGATCTATAAGTTTTCTGACATCTCCAAGTGGAATCACTGAAAAAGGAGTTGTAGATTTTGTATGGACTATTTTTAGCAAAGGATGAAAAACGGCAAAATGACAATTTAGTTTCTGCCCAAAACTTTAAAAGCGCTGTTTCGGCAACTTATTTATCGAGATAAAATCCGGCCTTTTGGGGGATTAAAATATATGGGATAAAGTAGGTTGTGTCCAAAAATGAGATCATTCTGACTAAAATTGAGCAAGTTATGACCATTTCAATTTCTGTGATTTTTTGACGAAAATCGCTATAACCGGAGTTCTATAACTCCGATGGTCACAAAATTTAAACTGGAGGGTCACGTTAACATGTATACCATTATGTCAAGAGATGGGAATTTCTGGAGTTAAGCACGAGGTAGCTAATTTCTTAAGGAATTAACTAGAAATTGATTTTTGAAAAATACTTAAGGGAGTTGAAAAGTTACGGAAAAATACTGTTTGTGTATGGAATACATGTGTATATGATTTGCCAAAAGATAGAAAAATAATAAGTTGATTTGATATTTTCGTGAAAAAGAATAGTGAATTCAGGTTGCTGAAACTGAAGATTTTGAATTCAGGTTGCTGAAATTGAATTTAGTCTGCTAATTTGATTTTGGTTTGCTGAAATAGTGATTTCAGGATGCTGAAATGTAATTCATTTTACTGAAATGATATTTCAGTTTACTGAAAGGTTATCTAGCTTACTAAGATAACTTCTAAAGGGGAAAACTTATAAAGTATAAGTTGTAAGTGATGAAAAGATTATCAAAGTATAATGATAATACTAAGACTAAAGTGTTATGTCTAATACTTAACTTTATGAGTAAAGATTAGACAAGTTAATATAAGGTGATGAGATTATAAGTAAGTAAATGAATAAGGTGTTAAGATTATCTAATAATTGACTATGTGATTAAGTGTTAGATAGTATTATGAAATAAAGTATGATATGCTAATTGAAAGATTAATCTTATACCTGATAGGTCTTTTCAATAAAGAGAATAAATTAAATTGCGTAGCGGTAATCGACTATGTAGGCAAGTTTCCTTAACTCAAACTCGAGTTATATTTCAAAGCATATTAGTGAATAATTATTGTGGATTATTCACATCTATACTGATTATTGATTCGCATTTAGTGCATGTTACATATGTTCATCAGGTATGAAAGGTTGATCACCTTCATTACCATATGCTCCAGTTGAATTATTCATATTCATTATTGACATTTATTCATGTCGTCCTGATCATTCAATTATGAAATTTGATTCATGCTAGTTCACAATTATATTGTTGGACGTAGCTAGCCTTTTATTCATATTCTTTCAATCATGATATATCCTCAAATAAATTTAACTTGCTGGGCAAATTTGATGCTCACCCTTGCTATATCATGATAAAAATTTTCAGATTAAGATGAAAGCTCGAGTAAAGATAGAAGCAAAGACAAAGTGCAAGATTAATTTTTGATGCAGTTAGAACTATTAAATTTTCTGATACAAATGATATTGTAAACCTTTAAGATATTGAAGGTATGTATTAAGTTAAGGTTATAGACCTTGGGATTTATGTTGTAAAAGTTTAATGTATAAACAATTTATGTTTATATCTTCCGCAATAATTATGGATTTAGTATACCAGATTCGTGGTAAAAAGGTACCCGAATTTGGGGATGCTACAATACGACCATAATGACTTTAAGGTACTTAGGGGGATCAACCCTTCGTACATGTATTGTATACAAATATTTTAGCGTAAAGTACAAAACTAAGCGTAACCCCTATAAATAGGGTTGTTCATCTCAGTATTTTGAGTACAAGTCCGCCCCGAAGATAGTTTGGTTTGGATACACTTCAAGGTAATTTGGAGTTCAACGGACATCAACTAAGGATTAGTTGAATGCAAGATAATAACACTATGTTATTGAATGATCATACTGAATAAACATTTCGTTCTAAGTTCATGCTTTAGGAATAATCTAATAGCATAACAATTGAATAATTTATCATACCTTGCTTTGAACAACATTAAGCTAAGGTTACATCTTAGAATTTAATATCAAGCATGCACAACAAATAATAACTTGAATGATAAACTAAAGGTACTTGCATGCTAATATAACAAGTTTAGAGTTAAGAAAACTTGCATAATCATAATAACTATCTCAACAAAAGTGCAGAGATGAGAAACCTGTATCATCATGAATAACTGGATATAATGAAGTTGCTTAATGGAAATACTTTACTCAATAAAGTATAGCATATGAATTTTTCATAACGAAGCTTTAGAATTAGAAAACTTGCTAAGTATAACATAACAGTGAAAAGCAACCTTGCTGAATAATAAAGTAGCAAAGGTTAGGGAACTTTCCTCGTGCGTAGGTTAAACAATTAATATTCACGTTCACCCCAAGTCCTACACATACCATATGTATTGACAATACACATTAGCTACACTAACATTACCTTTATGAGTTACTTTATTACTCTTAGTATAGCTACTAACTAAGTTTAAGTTTAAACAACATCACATCTTTTCATGAACATTACTTTTTAGCATTATTACAACTACTTAAGTGATCATGTCATTGCACCACATGCACATTAACAACTTGATACAACTTCCTATTACATGTCCAACATGTTATCATTAAGTTATACTAATACACAAAGGGTTGCACTTGCATTCGTGCATCCCGACGCCCTCCGATTGGCTCCAAATACACAACAGTCCTAAAGATGGCAATTTTGACTACTGTTACAGATCTCAAATTAAAAAACTTAAAGCATGAAAGTTGTAGGTCTATTCGTCCTCATTCCGGATCATCTTGAATCAGCTCAATCGGAGTTCGTATGAGAAAGTTATGGCCATTATACTACCGGAGGTCAAAACTGCCCAACTCAGACAACTTTTCCGGCGCCGGGGCGCGAGTACCAGCACCGGGGCGCGAGTTACAGCGCTGGGGCACGAGTTACAGCGCTGGAGTGTGAGCTACTGGCCCATTTTTGGCGCTGGGGCGCGAACTTTGACGCTGGGGCGTGAATTTTGACGCTGGGGCGCCGAAACTCACAGAACCAAAAAGAAGAACAGAGCCCAAAGCTACTGTCTTAAATTTGTAATAACAATTTGCCCCAAACAACATGTATAACTAATATAAACTACACATAATTGCTAACAATTATCCATATACCAATTTTCAACAATTGAACAACAAATTTAAAGGACTTAAATCACTAAAATAATATTTGGTTAAAACTCAAAACTCCATTGTTGATATCAAAAGTACAGTGAACAAAATTTTCACTGTTATCAACCAACTTTGATTCCTTTGAAATACAAGTATACCAACATCTAACAATTTAACATGTATAGATCAATTAACATATACAAGGTTCAATTCGCGTATTAGTTCACAATTTTTGTTATCATGAAATCATATGTCCGTATGTATATATATATATATATATATATATATATATATATATATATATATATATATATATATATATATATTTCCACTGTAAAACTAAGTTCCCTTTCTAAATCGTAATTTAGCATACAACGCATACACACACACACACACACACACACACACACACACACACACACACATATATATATATATATATATATATATATATATATATATATGCTAACTATAACAATTATAACAATAAAAACACATAATATCATAACCAATTCTAGAACATGTTTTAAAGATAATTTTTGGTAAAAACCTTAACAGGTGAATGACTTTCAAGAACACAGACTATCAAATTCACAGTAAGTATATAGCGTGAAACATATATGATTACATACACATAATTTAAGGTTATAAGCACCTACCTTTTTGTTGATTTTAGAAAATTTTGTTGTTCACTGATAATGATAATCTCAGAGCTTTCCTCTTTCTGTCTCTCTCTCAACTATCTCAGACAAACTTCAAATATTGATTAGGCTTAAGCCAAAATAGCATATACGTAATATTAACTAAAACCAACGCTTACCTTTAAAACTAAAACGTATAAAACTGACGCTCAACTAATGATCGTATTAATTTAGCAGTTACCCAAAATAATATATATTATATATATTTTATTTATTTAATTAATAATTTAAATTCAAAAGAAATTTAAAAGTCATAAGGCTTTGTTTGGCAAACCATTAAAAATTTAAATGATTAATATACTTACACCTTGTTTGGCAAAACTATATTAAAATGACTTTAATTTATTTTAATAACTCTTTATCACATAGTTATTTGTCACACTTTATGAAATAACAATTTATTAAATAAATCACTTAATCACATAACTAAATCCACTTAACACATTAATTATTTAACAAATAAATAATTAACTAAAACAACTCAATCAAATTGAACAATTACTTATTCAATAATAAACACATCCAATAAATATTTATATAAATTAATAAATATTTATAACTTACATTTAAAAATATGGAATGTTACAAAACCCTTGTGCTTAATAGTGATTGAGGCCTTTGATACTTCCATTTTATTATGTATTTGGCTTAGTTGCTTTTATTTTCGAGATGCGAAGCTTCTTCGAGAAAATAAGATAAAAAAGCAGTGTTGAATTCCTTGTGGGAATGAGAACCATATAAGGACAGTCAAATACCGTGAATAATTTACAAGCCATGTACAGCTGAAAATGTCCATCACGGGAACCGAATCTAGATTCAGTAAACTGAATCTGTGATCACATGATTCCTAGGTTCACATGATATAACAATTCGTATGAAAGCTGTAAACAGTTATATATATATATATATATATATATATATATATATATATATATATATATATATATATATATATATATAACGATCAACCACCACGAAGTAAACTTCAGGCGGGATGAAAAAGTAAATATATAAAAGCGATAAATATATATACAAAAACGATCAACCGCCACGAAGTAAACTCCAAAATAAAGCAGTAAAGGGGCACGAAGTAAACTCCAGGCCTAACAGAAATATATATATATATATATATATATATATATATATATATATATATATATATATATATATATATATATAAGAAATAAAAAGCCACAGACCGAAGTCCGGGCATACGCACACAACATGACTCTTAACGTGAACAACTGTGTGTGCAAGAAGTGGAGAAAAGACTTTAAGTAATGTAAGAATGCTTACAGTAGACTGCCAAAGAAGACTTCAATAGCTTTAAATGGATGAACACTCGGTTCCCACCGATAAAAAAGTAGCCAAATATAAGCTCACAAGTATTTAAAATGAGAAAGCACTTAGTTTAAAGTGTGCATAGAGTAAATTGGACAGGGCTTCTTCACCTATTTTTCTTGCAAAATGGCCACCCCAAGCCCTCTATTTATAGAGGGGGCAGACGCAGGTACCTGTGCCTGCTCGGGGTGCCCCGGGTAATGTGGGTCCTACCGTCTTAAAGTACGTGCACTCGGACAACGCGCTGTTCGCTTGAACCTTTATAACTTTCAATCTAGGAGTTCGATAGAAGCGTGCCATACCATTCCAGAAAGCTCTTTCTGATGGCTATGTAATGACATAGGATTTGCCCTTTTTTGAATCAGGGAAGATGGGTCCATGACCAAAATGGTATTTTTAAGTTTCCGTTAGGCAGCCCGTTGAGCCGTTTTACGTAGTTTGCACTCGAAAGTTAAGATATGGTTCTTGTGAGAACTCTTTTGAAGTAATTTGAGTTAAACTGAGCTTATTTAATTTGAGTTGATGTTGAGTTGGAAAAATAACCATTTTGCCCCTCCCGAGTTTATCTCCGGTTTTCGCACAGTTGTAGTAGTTTTTTCTCAGGGTTATCTCTTAAGTTAGCCTACTGTTGACTCTGACTGTCCTCAGGGTTATTTCTGAGATTGGCTTGACCTCCCGGGGTTATCTTCAAGCTTTGAACTTGATTCCTCGGGGTTATATCTGGGGTTAAAAACTGATTTCCCGAGGTTATCTCTGGGGTTAGAAACTGATTTCTCGGGTTTATCTCTAGGGTTGGAAACTGGATCTCTCGGGACTATTTTTGGGTTTGGAATTGATGTTGTGGTCCTTCAAGGTTATCTCTGGAGTGTGAAAAAGATGCTTTTGTCCTCCTACATAGTTAGTAACAAGAAAACAAAATTTTGAGTGTCTACAGATGCACCTCTTTATCATGTTCATGCAATGCAATGGAATGGACATGATAAAGATTACTAGACACTTGAAATATGACAAGGTATTTCTAATAATATGAATCGTAATGTAATGAATGTTAAAATATTTTCACAAATCGCAGTTCGTAAATCGCACATCGTATTTTGCACATCGCATTTCGCACATCGCATTTCGCACTTCGCTTTTTGTATTTGGCCAATCGCACTTCGCAACTCGCACATCGCATCTCGTATATCGCAAATCGCAATGTAATGAATGTTAAAATGTTTTTCGCAAATCACTTTACCTTTACTGATCATTACTGATGCCTAAGCCGGTGTTGACTCTAACGGTTTGGCTTTTTTTCGATGTTGTCGATGTTTGTTTGATGAAGATAAGTTGAGATGTTTTCTACATCTCTGACGGGGATGACGTTCTGAAATCACCAGACCTTCCCGATGTATACGTTGGTAGTTTGTAACGGTGCCTACCCTGCTGGTAGTTTGATAACAGATCCTACCCTGCTGGTAGTTAAATACGCTGACATCGCCAAACTGTTTCGGTTCCCACTCAAATGGCGGTATCCCTGATTTGTCTTGATGTTACGTTGAATTGATGCCAAGGGTTTAGAATACCGGATCTTCTGATATCTTTGCTGAAGTAATATTCCAAGGTTTGCTTCGCCAGACTCTACCTGATGTTACACTCACCCTTTTTGAGGTGATTTGGAGTTTTTTTTGCTGTTGGGTGCTTGTTTCCCACTTGAGCGTTTGATTCGTAACTCGGCTGAACTGATGACCTAAATATCGCTAACATCCTTGGAAGGTGCAACTCATTCTTTCACTGCCCAGATTTGAACTTCGGTGTAAAGGCCTCGACTTGTGAGGACTCCAAATCGGTTGGCACATTTGATGATGAGGATTTCATTTGCTAGTCCTTTTGTCGTTGGCCTTCTACTCTTGAGTTAAGGACTTTTTTTGAGAAATTTCCCCTTCTTCTATAGGGACAAGCTCATGTAGCCATGATTTCTTTCAGGAGTTCTCCCCTTTCTTTTGACGAGAGGCTTGATCCCGTCTTAAGCTCCTTCCATTTCTTGGAACTGGACAATGCCCCAGTCCTTTCGCATGTTGATGCCGAGGATTCATATGAGAAACTCTCTTTGTTGATGGAGTCGCAAGTGAGTAATATCCAAATCACCAGTGAGATGATGTGAGGGAAGCTCTGATGATGATGTACCATGCCGATGGTGCTGACTGGCGCACTTTCCTCTTTAGGATGGTTCATAAATGCCCTAGTGTTGAGTTGTCGCTATTTTTAAGATTTCCCCAGTCTTGTTGTAAGGGTTCCAATATCGGGTTATCGCTAATTTTGAAATTGCCCTAGCCTTGCTTGTTTTTAGGGATAATTACTTTGACAGATAAGCTGATAAGATGTCGAGATAGTAACAGGCTTTTACTTCTTTACTAGATGGTAAACAGGTAGTGGATTTGGGCTTTGACGCCCTCAATCATTGTTCCTGACTTGTTCTCATAATCGGCGTTGATGGTTTTCTTCTGATTAGATGAAGACTTGTGATTGAGGGTGTCTGCTCTTTGAAGGTCCTCGCTGCTGGTTATCTTAGTGTATCGTTGTTTCTTCCTTTCTGGGATTTGATGGAATGACATTGAAGTGTTGTTGGGTCTTCTTAACATGGGTCGCTGACTTGGAGGGTTGTTCTTTGGTGTCTTGGGATTGATATTTGGGCTTGGATATTTCTTTTGAGGATCCGACTGCACCACTGATGGCTACCTATGTACTCCTGTATGTGCGGGAGATCAGTTCTGTGTAGTTCCTGGTTGATAAGATAAACGGTTTGAGAAGTGTTTGTTTGGGCATTTTGGGTTTTTGTTTAGTTTAACCGCACCATAAATGGTTGCCTACGTACTCCCATTGATGAGGGGAGATCAAGTCTTTTGTAGTTCAAACCTAGCGTGAAAAGGTTCAAAGTAGTAAGTGATGAGAAGGGTGTAGAGATGTTTTTATTTTTGTTTATTTATTTGTTTTTATTTTGTTTTGTTTTTCTTGTTTTTGTTTTTTTTGTTTTTTTTAATATTTTTTTATATTTACATGCATGGAAAATAAAAGGCACACTGCGAAGAAAGTGATATCGTCCCAACATCCCCTGGAACTCACAACTGTATCCTCTAGATTTACATCTTCTTGGCTAGCTGAGGCATGATAGTCCAGTTATCAGTGGTTATGGTGCCTTCAGGGCTCGCGATAGAGGTTACCTCTTGGTTCTGAATATATTCACTTATGGCCATAACTTGATCGCTTCTTAATTTAGCATACCCCTCGGTGATGCTTATACTGGACCTGTCGCACAAAGGGATAAACTCTTGATTCTTCAATGGGTTGGCTTCCCCGACAACCTCACCATCTTTTCCTTTGTCTATTCCTTGACCTTTTTCGTGGACTTGAGAGGATTCGACTATGAAATCTCCCTCGAACTGTTGTGACATTTCTCACAAGGAACTTTCCGTTTTGGCTTTTTCTTCCTCTGAAAGGATCAGTATTTCCTTCTCATCATCCAAGATGATAAAATCAGGAACGTGGTTGCTATTTTTGGGCCACAGGATGTTTGATGTTGGCAGAGGAATCTCCTTTGGGGATTCTCTTGTCTCCTCTGTCATTCCCTGCATTAGGATTTATCCACCTTGTGTTCTGCCAGAATTGGTGCTTATAGCCTTCAACTCCTTTGAACTGCCTGTCTCGAGTGGACAGCTTAAGCTTTCCTTTTTGCCTTTTTTGGTCATGGGGAATTCTATCTCCAGCTCTCTATTTTAAATGAGATCCAAGATTTTATGTCGCAAAGACTAACATTCCTCAGTCGCATGTCTAGGTGAGTTAGAATGGTAGAGACATATCTTGTTGGAATCATAACTCTTTATCTTGGGAGTTATAGGAGGTAGCAACTCAGTAATCCTCCCTTCGCTTATCAGAAAGTGAAGCATTTCTTCATTTGATTTTCTTAGAGGGGTGAATTTCTGAGCTCTTTGGGAGGTTGTTTGATCTTTCTTCTTTTAGAAATTGCATTCCCCCGAGCGATTTTTTTGCTGGCGAGATTTTCTAGCAATTTTATCATCCCCATTTTCTTGGACTTTCAGCCTGCTTTGATATTCTTCATTTAGCTGGCTCATCATGGAGAGATATGGGCTTGCATTATGGTTAACCTCCTTTTTCTCTTGGCTTTCTGATAGTTGAGTGAAAAACTGTCTCGTTTCCTGATGTTGGCGCACTATCAGCTTAGCCAGTAGATTTACTTGATTCTGGATCGTCTCTAATTTTTTCATTACTGTTATACCCTCCTTCGAGTTTTATCACTCTAGGACATTTGTTCTGTGCCTTTGGGGGTATTCCTCTATCCTTCGTATGTACTTTTGATTTATGTATATTTCAGCGCTTCCTGACCCGATCATGTTTACTTCCTCCGTATCATGTTGCAATGGAAGGTTGGTGTTAATATTTTGTTGGTCGGGCCGTTGGACCACAATACTGCCACTTTCGATCAGATTTTTAATTTTATGCTTTAAGGACCAACAATCTTGTGTGTCATGGCCCGGAGACCCTGAATGGTAAGCACATCTTTGGCTTAGATTGTATCTTTTGCTCCCTAGTTTCAGAGGTGGAGCCAGTTCGGTAATTTTCATGTGATCCATTAATATTGCCAATACATTTTCAAGGGAATCACCTAGTGAAGTGAACACCCGATTTTTTGTTCTTTCAAATTTTCTTTTCCTATCCTGGCATTGGTTGAATGCAGCCTGTTGTTGAGATGGCAGATTGTCTTGCTTTTTCCAAATGGGGGGATTGTAGTTTGGTCTCCTAACTTGCCCCTGTACAATAAGGAATACATCTTCATTGCCTTTATTGGGTACCCCCTTGGTATCGCTCGCATACTTGCCAGTCTGTATATGTTTGACGACTGCTTCCAAGGCAGTGAAGTCTTTAATCTTTCCTGCCTTCAGGCCCATCTCTTCCATTTCGTCATGTTTGATCATTTCAGAGAAGGGCTTGCCTATGCCCGCTAGGATCCTCTCATAGTAACGAGCCTATTGGATATCAATAAACGTCATTACCATCTCAGTTTCTGTCATTGATGGAATGACTTGCGCTGCTAGATGTCTCCACCTTTGGGCATATTCTCGAAAAGATTCAGTACTTTACTTTCTGACTTTAGTCACTTAGTATCGATCCGGTGCCATTTGTGACTGAAAATTGTACTGATTTAGAAAGGCGTGAGCCAATTATTCCTAGTTGTGGATTTTGGCATTGCTAAGTTGGGCATACCAGGCTTTAGCCTCTCCAGTGAGACTCTTTTGAAAAAACTGCATTCTGAGGCTTTCATCTTCCACATAAGACCACAGTTTGCTAATGTACACTTTTAGGTGCGTATAGGGATCGCCTGCCCCATTGTACTTCTCAAACTCTGGGATTTTGAATTTGTCAGGATATTGAACCCTTGGGAATATGCAGAGATCTGAATAGGTGACACTTCCATAATTTCCAGTCCCTTTGATTGACCGGATGGTTTCCTCCATTTATTGGACTTTCTTTCTTATATCCCCAGTTTCTCGATCATCCCTGAGTTTTGTGATTTCAGGGATTTTGTTGGTTCCTTTATTAGAATGAGGTTTAGGTATCTGGGTTTCCATCTTTTTGTTAATATCCCGACTGCCCCTTGAGTTAATGACTCTGATTGAGTAAGCATTGTCTGGGCCCGAGTGTTTTTACTTTGTTCTTTTAGAAAGACAACCAATTCTACTATTTGATTCCTTAATACTTCGAACTCTTCACGGGAAACAGGAGTAGGATCATGCTGGGCACTTGTAGCCATGTCTGACGGTGGGCTTAATGCCTTTTTAGATTTTGAACGGTCAACGGGATCAATTGCTTCCCTACAAAAAGACTTATGTAGTTTAGTCTTAAGGAATGTAGAAATATTACATGCTATGTAATGTGTCTGTTTAGGAGTATTATCTTGCAAAACGGATGTCAGTTATTTTATAGCATAATAGGTTTTGATATGAAAGGGAATGCATGTACACATTGTCCTTTATATTTTCCATTACATTGAGATTGACATGAAAATGAAATTATAAGTAATTGAATTTACAAGTAATTGAAATGGGAAGGTATGAAGAGACTTCCCTCCGCATTTGGTTTATCAGAGGCTGACCTATCTTAGGTTATTCTCGCGATTTTTTGGCATGAAGGTTCCCAAATCATCGCAATTTACTTGATGAGAACTTAATTCGATCTTTCAACTGGAGCGAATTTGGGTGGTGCCTTTCCTGAGCCTCGTTGGAATTAGTCTCCCTACGAGTCCAGTAATCAAACACCAACAAGATATCCTTCTGGTGGAGGGACTACACAACATACATTCACATACGACGTGTCTCACCGTATGGAAATGATGACATGTGCGAAGCACTAATATCACAAGCAGATATGATGCGAAGCACTAAGTGCAATAAGTAAACGCATTCGTACACATTCATTCAAATGTAAATGCAACATCCACACACAAGCAGATAACAGTTTTGAAAAGTTTGTAGTAGCGGTTTAAGCCCTCTTACTGGATGTCCCCAGCAGAGTTGCCACCTATCGACGTCGGGATTTTTATTTGTCCCTTTTCTGTTCTTGTCTTTTGGTGTTTTCATGTTAGGTGAGATTTGTTTGAAAAAATAAGTTATGAAAAGGTCCGACATGTATATGTCAACGATTGGACTTGTAATAACCCCAAGATTCGGGTCCCAAATCACCACGAATCCAATGTACTATTTCTATGTCTATTACGAAAGATATAAACAGAAATTGTTTATACATTAAACATTACACACTATTCCCAAGGTCGAGAACCTTCATATAATACCTAAATCAATATCCTATTAGACATACAAAGTTATTATAATACATTACTGTTACAAATTTATCTGCACATATAATCCAAAGTTGACTTGTCTTTTAACTTTTCCTATATCCGATGTATTCGTCCTAATCTGCAATGTTTATCATGATATAGCAAGGGTGAGCAACAATTTTGCCCAGAGTGTTTATCAATCATAAAGACTGAAAACACCCTCCTCACGTACACTAGGTGGCTAGCCTATTGTACCACTACGTTGTGTCGCAACGTAGTGTTTTGTAACGACTATATGCGTTACGCTCGGAACCATTGTCCCCGAAAACATATCCCCTTAAGGGTTGTTTACCTCAGCTTTTCTACATCTGAATCCGCATCAAAACAATTTCGTTTGGCATAACTTTTCAATAAACGCTTGAATTTCATGAACATCTTTCAATAATCGTCTAGCTGAATCAAATAACATAGACTTCTAAAATAATTCGACCATCAATCGAAATATACATACACACATACACACACACACACACATCTATATATATATATATATATATATATATATATATATATATATATATATATTCTCATATCTTAAAGAAATCTCAAAAATCTTTTTATGACGTTATGACACCGCACTATATTTACAGTCCGTTTGAGGATTCCGTCATTTTGTGACTTCGTCATACTACATCATACCATAGTGGGTTAACGATCCTTAGATCACATCCAATACTACGTAATACTGCATTGATGACTCCATCATTTTTATCATCTTTGCACCAGGTTCCATGATACATTGATAATATATAAAAAATATATTTTGATATATTTCAAATTATTTTTGTCTAGCCGAAGCAATTAGCATAGACATACGAATAACGTTATTGTTTTTAAAACTCATTGGTTTCATCATTTGATCCAATGTTTTTCAAGAAAAGAGAAGTGCAAACATCAGCACGAAGTCAATAAATTTCGAAAGTCTAGCATAGCTAGTAGATTTAGAAAACTTATGTCTCCACCATCAACTCCACTTTCTATAATGAACCATTGCTTAATCAGTCTATTTATTCCTATCATCCTCAATACTCTATTCACAGTTATCTATACCCCAGTTCATCAAACTTACTACACATTGGAAATTCAGGAACTTGCCACAATAATATGAATTTAAGAACTTATCCTAGTCAGACCATAGGCGTCCATTCGCTGAGGGGTTCAAAACATCCCATTTTATTATGAGTCACAAACTTACCATATGCATTAGTTTTAAGAACCGCACCTACTCCTAATAATATCTAACTAATCTTAATAGTTTCTAACTATCAAATATATACATGAGAAAAGAATCACCTTTTCGCCACATATACATTGATAGCGTGTGAAGACCCCAAACTTGGGTACTTGAAACCCGAACTTGGTTCTTCACGATACCATTTCTATGAGCGGAATAATACTAATAATAATAACAATAATATAAAAGATCAACTTAATTTACATAATTATCAGAGTCTAGCTCCCAAGTACGTAACTTTTAAACATTTATTACAACCCACGATAGATAATATATATCATAATTGTCTTAATATCATCAAAATATTACATAACATAGTAATTCATTCATTCAGCAACCTTCCCTTTTCCTTTGTTCTTAGCAGAGCTCTCTGGTCGTTCGCACTTAACTGAAAACATTTAAATTTAAGCAAGGATGAGCATTTGAGTGCCCAACAAGTAATAACAATTATATATATATAAGCTGAAAGGATTTAAATATTTTCTTTGTACTATTCTTTTACAACCAGTCAATAGTTGTAAAGTATTCTGAACCGATAATAATAACATAACAACTCTCTTTCAAATCTTTGAAACTACATAATGACTATAACTGGGGTTATGGTGACATGCCATGAACATTGTTTTCATTTTTGAAAAGGTTAAACAGAAATTCATCTGTAAACCGACATAACTTACGGGCACGGGGGGTGATCAGCCCGTTGCCCTGCATTGATCAATACTACATTACAAGAACGATAGGATCGTTCACTCTGTTCCACCTTGGGTGCATAAAAATTTTCCCGTGTAGGGATGTTCATACTTGTCTGGGTTCCAAATCAAAGGTTTTATCTTGTTTCAACAATAATCTATAATTCAACATATATATATATATATATATATATATATATATATATATATATATATATCATATGTTGATATACATTTGTCAATTACCCGTATATATATATACGGGTAATTGACAAAGGTATATCAACATATGATTAAATACAATGATTATCCAAGTGGGGACACTTGTTTAACCATTTACAGAATTTTACGAATAGAATATATATATATATATATATATATATATATATATATATCTGAATTACCATATATTAACATGTTGATAAGCAATGAGCGTATAAAATATAAGGTTAATAATCTGTACAATAATAATATAATTTAGAAATATTCTTACTTATGTCCATTGCATAAAGAATTAGATACTTGCCTGAAGCGCTGCTTACAGTTTATAATTTAGATTTATCGCTTATCTCACGACCTATCATTAATCAGATCATTCGTTCGATTAGAACAATATACTATAACACATAACACTGCTTATTGCAGTTAGCACATACCCTAATCACATTGGCACATAGGTTTAACAACCATTGAATCACAAATAATCACTTATCTAATTACCTTATCTAAGTCCAGATCAATTTTTGAAACATGTCGGTGTACCGATAACTTTATCGGGTAATTATCGAGTCTAAGACTCTATTCTATAACTCAATATCTGTACGTATCAGTCATATTATTTTTAAATGACTTATAATAATTTTAAAACATTTATTATGATTTATCATAAATTTTCAAACATTGGAATCATATTTAAATGTTTTAAATACTAATCAATTCTATTATCATTAATATCTAAGTAGTATTAAACTATTAATGAAATCATTATTAAAGTTATTTATAATAACTTAAAATACTTTTAAAGTATTAAAATTACCCTTAAATGATTTTTAAAACATTAAAAATCATTTCTAAATAATTACCATTATTATCAAAGTATTAATGTTCTATTTATCAAAATATTAAAAGTCATTATTCATAACTTAAAATATTTTTAATTCATTTTTATCCCTTTTAAATGATTTTTAACTTAATAAAACCATTTTTAAACTATTTATTTAATATAATTATTAAATAAATTTAATATTAATAATAACTTAATAATTATTAATATTAATTCATTAATGAAATTATCCTTTAAATATTAAAAGTATATTTTATAACTTAAAATATCTTTAAACACTTTATTTTCATTTAAAATAATTATTATAATATTAAAATCATTTTTAAACTAAATTATTTAATATAATTATTAAATAACTTTAATATCATTAATTAATGAAATTTATCCTTAAATATTAAAAGTTATATTTTATAACTTAAAATATTTTTAAATACATTATTATTATTTAAAATAATTTTTAATATAATAAAATCATTTTTAATCAATTTATTTAATTCATTTAGTAAATAAATTAATTACCATTAATATTTAAATATTAATAAAATTTATCACAAAATATTAAAAGTCATTAAAAATAACTTAAATATTTCTTATATCATAATATAATTTTTAATAATTTTTTAAATATTAAAATCATTTTTAAATAATTTATTTAATATTATAATTAAATAAATTAAATACTTTTAATATTCCAAAAATATTAAATATTTATGAAATATATTTAAAATAATTAAAAACTAATTTTCGAAATTTAAAATAATTTTTAAAACTATTTTTGTAATTTTTAGAATTTATTTTCTATTTTTAAAGCATTTTTCAGAATTTAGGAAATTAAATTAATTAAATTTGTCGCTAAAGGCTTTAGCGACGATTTCTGTCGCAATAGGTGTTCTTGAGGGCCAAGAACACTGACATTCAGTGGCTAAGGTACCTACTTTGACCGGCTTTAACTTTCAGTCTACACATGTTCTGGACCATCTTATGGATTGATCATGTAGTGTTTATGTAATACTACATGAATCAACCATCAAATCAGTCCTACAAACACATAGCACAAAGATCTGGCCATCCAAAATCGTTGTCAGAACTTTCTGGGTTTTCCAGAAACCCAGTCAGCTTCTAAGTCCATTTTGTAGCTTAAATTCCTATACGTTCTACTTACTGTTAATGTGATTTAATTGTTTAGGGTTGTAGTATACATGACAAGGTACAATTATCAAACATTAAACCGACTTAACTACATCAAAATTATAATCTAAAATCTGGTCAAACATTGACAGAACTAATGTTCATACGGTTTCTAGGTTTTCCCAGAAACTCTATCCGTGAGTGAGTGGCCTAGTTTGACCATAGATTACGATCATTCTATTTATCTCTTAGGTGATTTATGAGCATGAATATGTAGCACGCATACAAGAGTACAATCTTAAAATACTAACACAAACAAATCAGCCAAAAACATGCAAGATTTGGGACCACAAACTTCTTGTCAGACGCTGCTAATCACGTTCTGGGTTACCCAGAAACCTTGCAAGTCATAGTCGGTCAACGCAGTTTGACCTTCCATAACATGCAATATACATACAATCTAAGCCTGATTCCAAGCCCAGATCCAAGAAAACATATCAGACTATAACTACAAAGTTTCAAAACACAAAATTCGTAACATATCACAGAGATATAAGGTCTGACATTCGTTGTCAGACCACCAAGAACAAATTTTCCAGATTTTTTAAAAACACAAATCCGAGCTTCTAAATGTTATGGATCCAACATTTAGCAACCCAGATCTTCAAAATGGACTACAACCAACATATTTTAACAATAAAAATTAACATCTAACACAGAATCGATGGACATAAATTATGCTAGGGTTTTATACCTTTCTTTGAAAAATTTCTAATTTTGTGTTGCTGATCTGTTATGGTGAACGTGGGGCTTTGATTTGGGACTTATATACTTATATATTTTGGAGGTTAGAGAAAGTGAGAGAGCTTAGTTTGAGTGTTGTGAAAAATGTAAGTAACAAATGTTATTTCTCTCTCTTCTAATCTATATATAGACCAACAAGGTGCATGAATGGCTAATGTGTGATGCTTGTTGCTGAGATTATAAGTCACAATTTGTCAACATAGTTGGTAACCAACTAAAGATATTTGCCAATTTTGCAAGTTAGCTCACTAAAATAATCAAAAGGCATTTTTGTCATTTCCAAAATACAATTAAGGGCAATCTTGTAATCTTGTTAAACCTTTAGGGTTTAACCCTAAGGTTTAGTACATAGCACAAAAGGAATTTCTAGGTTTTACAATTAGGGTTTAAAATAAAACAAAATTAGTTTCTAGAATTTATAATTAGGGTTTTATTAATTAGTTTAAAATTCTAATTATACATGCATATTAGGGTTTAATAACACTAATATAAATAACCTTGCTAATAAAGTAATTAGGGTTTAAGATAAAATAAACATAATTACCTTGCTAATTAAGATCACTAATTTATCAATTAAGGCACCCATTTGATAATTAGGGTTAACAATTTACTAATTAGAATTAACAATTTAATAATTAGGATTAAAATTATGTAATTAGGGTTTCTAAAATTAACAATTGTAATTATAAAACTTGTTAATTAATCATATTAACACAATTACAACCAATCTCGAACTCTAATTTAAATTTCAAATTAGGGTTCCTCATTTCTAAAAATTATTTAGGGCTTTTTAGATTATAATCAGGGTTTACCTAATTTAATCAAATCACTATAAAATACACATCATTAATTATATAACACACTTATAAAACAATCTTGCACTCTAATTTGGATCTCAGATTATGGTTTAACATTATTACTAGGGTTTGGTCATAATACAGCGTAATTGACCTACCATTATCAATACGGAAATACAGTACATAATCATAGCACTGAAAAATCAAAATATAATTAATATTATATTATTATTCTCATACCTTGACAATAATCAAAATTAGGGTTTGGATTCTATATCTGATTTATCTGCCATATTTAACCTTAATAATTAAGGTAAAATAATTAACTTAATAACATGTACTAAAATTCATATAATAAAATAATTATTATAATTATTCTAAAAATCACTCAATATATTATTTAAATAATATATGACTATATATTCATGGAAAATAATTAGTAAAAACATTTCTATTATAAAATTAATTATTATAAGAATGTACTTTATAATAATCAATAATTCTAAAATAAAATTTATTTATAAATATTTATGTAATAAATATATTTTTATTTACCACATAAATACACATACACATTATCTTGTACAAATCCTCATCCTTAAATAAAAAAAATTTATACGCAAAATTTCTTATTTATTTATGTAGAAAATATTGGATTGTTACATAGCGCGACACCAACATTCCAATGATTATCAATGTGATAAACTGAGTGCAAGCACAAAACCCTCGCCCATACAAAGGTTTGTACAACTCAGCCACCATATGAGTCCTCAATTGAAATCCCACATAACTCTATCTTTCCTATAACTTGCTCTTTGCTCGATACGAATTTCTCGTATCACATCATCTATAACTCCTCGTGAGTTAGCTCGTACTATTTCATAGTACACCATCTTCATAGCATTAAGCTATAATTATTCAAATATTATAGACCATCTTTCTTCTATAACTCAAACAGATCACGTCGTGATCTTATTCTATAATCATCTCCCTTAAAATTCTTTTCTTAACTCGTGATCGTTTTGTTTTACGATCCCCTTTCTTTCTTTTCATTTACGACATTATTCGTTATCTTGGCTATTGAAGTTAGGTAACTCCCATTTCTTATCTTTATATCTCTTCAAGATTCTTCTTTGAATCTTCTTGCTTATATAACACTTCTTCATTTAAGAATTTCTAACTTCATTTACATTGCTCAACATTTCATTCAAGTTCCACATTTTCATCATACGTATCCATTTTCTATACTCGGTACACATCGAGTCTCTAACAGTTTCAATATAGTACGTTGAGTGGTTTTCCACAAATAACCAACAAACAAGGTTCCGAGTTGCTAGTTCGTATATACCTCCGCTCTATGAAGGAATCGTTTAGCCCAGATACCATACATCAACTATTAAAGAGTACAATTATACCATACTTAAATATAACTTTCTATTCTTAACTTCTTTATCATTCTCTTTTTATAGACATTGTCTATTTATTATCACCTTGCATCCTTATTATTGGAGTTCGGTAACCCCAAATTCATATTCCTTATAACTCTGCGAGATTCTTCTTTGAATCCTCTCACGCAAGTTTTAATCCCTTTTTTATAAATTTCTTAAATTACTTTTTATTGTTCAAACTTTGTTTGAGCTTATTCTTTCATTATCTTCACCACTCTTCTCTAAGTTTATAGATTACGGTACTCCTACCTAAGGTTTATAACCTACAGCTTTGATACCAACTGTAACGACCCCAAGATTCGGGTCCCAAATCACCACGAATCTAGTGTACTATTTCTATGTCTATTACGAAATATATAAACATAAACTGTTTATACATTAAACATTACACACTATTCCCAAGGTCGAGAACTGTCATATAATACCTAAATCAATATCTTATCAGACATACAAAGTTATTGTCATACATTACTGTTACAAATTTATCTGCACATATAATCCAAAGCTGACTTGTCTTTTGACTTTTCCTGTATCCGACGTATTCGTCCTAATCTGCAATGTTTATCATGATATAGCAAGGGTGAGCAACAATTTTGCCCAGCAAGTATAAGTTCAATTAAGGATATATCATGATTGAAAGAATTGAACAATAAGTTGGCTAACTTTCTACAATATATACATTGTGAAAGAGCATGAATAAATTTTCATAGCGGAACGAATAATGAACATGAATAAATCAACTGGACCAAATGGCAATGAAGGTGATTAGCCTTTCATATCTGATGAATACATGCAATGTGCACAGAGTGCGAATCAATAATTCATAAACATGGTATAATCAGTAATGATTAACCCCAAACATATTTCAAAAAGATCAACTCGAGATCGAGTTAGAGAACTTGCCTGTACCATTGATTACCGTCACGCAACCTATATCGCTTTGTCTGAAGACCTAATATAGATAATACCGATCTCTAAATATTAGAATAATATCATCACAGTATAGTACTGTTAAATACAGTTATAATATAACCTAACAAATTACCACATAATCCTATCAGTCTATAAAATACCTAAAATTCGGTATCAAGTCAAACTATTTCAGTCTGAGTTGAATTCGGTACAATTTCTGACATCCCGACGGTCTAGTCGGATAATTCATGAGTCTAATTTCCATAAGACTTTGCCTAAATGCTTTACATTTACCTTAGATAATTTTATTTTCAGTCAAAATATTTTTTAATGACTTATAATAATTTTCAGATAACTATTATCATTTATCATGATTTTTCAATCATTAATATCATATTAATCTGAATTAAATACTACTTAATTCCATTATCATTAATATTTAGTTCATATTATACATGTCATAATATTATAATATATTTATAATATTTCAAAGTATTTTTAATACCATAAAATTATATTTATATAATTTTTAAACAGTTAAATCCATTATCCGATAATTGCCATTAATATTAAAATATTAGTGTTTTCATGAACAAATATCAAAAGTTATATTTTATAACTTAAAATATTTTTCTAACCCTTAAATCATTTTTATATGATTTTTAAAACATTAATTCTAATTTTTCATAATTTATTTAATATATTTATTAAATAAATCCATTATCATTAATATTAATTTATTAATTAAAGTCATCACAAAATATTAAAAGTCATTAAAAATAACTTAAAATATTTCTTTACACTTTAATATAATTTCAAATAATTTTTAAAGTATTAAAATTATTTTTAATTAATTTATTTAATATAATAATTAAATAAATTAACTATCATTAATATTTAAAAATATTAAAATATTAATGAAATATATTCCAAATTATTAAAAACCCATTTTTAGGCTTTAAAATAATTTTTACAAATTTATTATGAATTTCTAATATTTATTTTCTATTTATTCTATAATTTTCGTTTAAAGTTGGGGTCCTCCACAGAAACACTTGTAGACGGTAATCTACAAGTCCGATTTAGGCCCACTTGGTATCGTTAGAACCGTGACTTCCCGAACTACGTTTTAGGCTCAAGAAACGGTCCATTTGGCCCTGTATAACACCCTGAAAACAGGCCACTACTGACTGACCATTACATGCCTTGTAAATATTTTTAGTTTTGGAGTCTTTTACAGAAACGCTTGTATTACGAGATCCACAACTCCGATTGATGCCCAATCAGACTCGTTGGATCCGTATCTTCTTGAACTACATTTTGCAGTTATCAAACACCAAATTGCAATCTGTCTAGGTCCCAAAACTGACTGGTCAGCAAGGTTTTCTTCAACAGTTGGTTCATTTTCCAGATTTGGGGTCCTTAACGGAAACGCTTATAAAAAAAAATCTACAAATCGGATTTAGGTCCAATAGGTATCGTTGGATTCGTATTTTCCCGAAATATAGTTTCCAAATGTCAAACTTCCATTTTGGTTCTGTTTTGGTCCCAGAAATATGGACAGAAGTGACTGATCAGTAGCTTGTGTTCAACAATTAGGGTAGTTTGGGATTTAATTCATAACTTGTTCATTTCTTAACATATTTGAGTGATTCCATAGGGGTTTTGCCCTTAACTCATGCATCTAGCATGATAACATGTTTTAAACCATTAATCACATGAACCCAAAGAATCTAACATAAAAATATATATAGCATACAAAGGAAAGCTTTTTCTTAAACCTTTTGGTACAAAACTTGATTTTCTCACTTTGGATCTAACTTTTGATTTCAAAAATACTTTGATACACATATAAAATACCAATACTCATATAAATCATGAGTTTTTAATGATCCAAAATAAAATTTTCTTGGTTCATAAAGATCTAACAAAAAAGAGCACAAAATTGAAAATTTTAAATTTCTTACCTTTTTCTTCTTGCAAGCCTTCTTGATCCTTCAAAGTAGCTTATGATTTTAAGTTGTATGAAGATCCAAGACCCCTTCTAGACTCCCTATAACTACCAAAATCTGCAGCCCCCCTTTCTCTCTCTATTGTTCTTAGTTTAGACTTAGGTTTAGAAAACTAACACAACTTAGTGTATATACAATATATATATAAAACATATAATTATAGAATATGTAACTCCCAATATAATTATATATACTAATTACCAATTTAATATATAAGTTACAAAATTAGAAATTTAAAAGCCCTAAGGCTTGTTTGGCAAAACCATATTATTTTAAAATCAGGTTTTAATAGTTAAGGTCTTGTTTGGATAAAATAGGTTTAAAACAAAAGTAAGGCATTGTTTAGAAAAACGGTTTTAAAAACTTTTTTAAATCTTTTAATAGATCCTTTAACGCATATTCTTAATGTTATCCTTTAATTAATTAAATCTTAACATTAATTTAATTAATTAAAAGTTTAACATCAATTAATCACATAAAATTGTTACATTATAATTACTCGCTAATTATAACTTCATATAACAATTACCACATCACTACATTATCTCAATTAAATTAAAAATATTTATAAAATCATTACATATTAATTAAATATTAAATAATTATTTAATTAATATAATACATTTAATTACATTACTCCATATTAATTACATAATCTCAATAAATAATTCAATTAAAATATTTATTTACTTCAATAAATATTAAATTAACATTTAAATTTTCTTCACACCAATTCACATATTTCACAATATATAACACATATATACATACTAGTACTTAAACATCTTAAAATAAGAATTGTATTTATTAAATTCTCATTTATTAATTCTTAAAAATTCGGGATGTCACAGGACTGTAAGAGTCACCAGTTGGTATTTTTAAATGGTTGCACCAATTCAACCGAGAAAAGGTTTGCACATTGACCTAGTGATGTGACAATATTTAACGAATTTGTGAAACCGAGATTCGTTAGGGTCTGGGAGCTTGATTATGCGGAGGGAAGGTGTTAGGCATCCCCTGACATCCGTGCTACCACAGTTACAGCCACTTTTCAATTTAAACCATTATCTGAATGTGTGTGTGTGTGTGTCAATGTGCAATTATTTGGAAGTAGTGCAATGCCTCGTTCACACCTATATACAAAGGGTTTGAATTTTTATATAAAAGTTCAAATTTAACAAGATATAGCAGTGCTGTTTTGTAAAAGAGGTTTTTCAAACCCTTGTGCTCAATAGTGATTGAGGCCTTTGATACTTCCATGTTATTATGTATTCAGCTTAGTTACTTTTATTTTCGAGATGCGAAACATCTTTGAGAAAATAAGATAAAAAAGCAGTGTTGAATTCCTTGTGGGCATTGGAACTAATTAAGGACATTCAAACACCGTGAATAATTTATAAGCCTTGTACAGCTGAAAATGTCCATCACGGGAACCGAATCTAGATTCAGTAAACTGAATATGCGATCACATGATTCCTAGGCTCACATGATGTAGCAATTCGTATGAAAGCTATAAACAGTTATATATATATATATAAACTGTATATATATATATATATATATATATATATATATATATATACTGTATATATATATATATATATATATATATTTATATATATATATATATATATATATATATATATATGAACGATCAACCGCCATGAAGTTTACTCCAAGTGGGACGAAAAAGTAAATGTATAAAAGCGATAAATATATATATAGAAATGATCAACCGTCAAGAAGTAAACTCCAGACGGGACGAAATATAAATAAAGCATTAAAGGGCCACGAAATAAACTCCAGGCCTGACAGAAATATAAATATATATATATATATATATATATATATATATATATATATATATATATATATGTATGAAAGAAATAAAAAGCCAGGAACCGAAGTCCGGGCGTACGCACACAACACGACTCTCAACGTGAACAACTATGTGTGCAAGAAGTGGAGAAAAGGCTTCAAGTAATATAAGAAGGGTTACAGTGGACTGCCAAAGAAGACTTCAATAGCTTTAAATAGATGAACACTCGATTCTCACCAGTAAAAAAGTAGCCAAATATAATCTCACAAGTATTTAAAATGAGAAAGCGCTCAGTTTATAGTGTGTACAAAGCAAATTGGATAGGGCTTTCTCGCCTATTTCTCTTCCAAAATGGCCACCCCATGCCCTCTATTTATAGAGGGGGGGGGGGGAGTCGCAGGTGTACCTGCGACAGCAATAGGTGTACCTGTGGCTGCTGCTACGTGCCCTCAGGCAACACGTTGTTCGCTCGAACCTTCATAACTTTCAATCCGAGAGTCCGATGGAAATGTGACATACCATTTCGGAAAGCTCTTTTTGAGGGCTATGCAATGACATAGGATTTACCCTTTTTAGAATCTGGGAAGATGGGTCCATGATCGAATTGACATATTTGGGATTCCGTTAGGCAGCCCGTTGAGCCGTTTTGCGTAGTTTGCACTCGAAAGTTAAGATATGGTTCTTGTTGGACTTCTTTTGAAGTAATTTGAGTTGAAATGAGTGTATTTGATTTGATTTGAAGTTAAATTGGCAAAATGACCATTTTGACCCTCTCGGGTTTATCTCTAGTTTTCGCACAATTGTAGCAGGCTTTTCTTAGGGTTATCTCTGAAGTTGGCCTGCTGTTGACTCTGACTGTCCTCAGGGTTCTCTCTAAGGTTGGCTTGACCTCTTGGGGTTATCTCCAGGCTTTGAACTTGATCCCTCGGGGTTATATCTGGGGTTGGAAACTGATTTCCCAGGGTTATCTCTAGGGTTGGAAACTGATTTCCTGGGGTTATCTCCGGAGTTGGAAACTGGATCTCCCGGGGCTATTTTCGGGTTTGGAATTGCTGTTATGGTCCTCCGGGTTATCTCAGGAGTGTGAAAAAGATGCTTTTATCCTCCTACATAGTTAAGAATAGGAAAATGAAATTACAGTAAACGCAACATGAAATATTTTGATATAATGATATTGAAAGAAATAACATCATTTACGAAGAAAATAACATCCCTTATCTCAAAATAATAGTACTTCTGACTGAAATATCGGATATAATATTGAAGAAAACTTGCACTGAATAGAAACACTCAAGATATCTAAATATTCACAAAAATACGCTCGATATTATAGAGAGAAAAAACTTCAGATTCTAGTGTGATTTTCAATTCTAACCTAAGCACCCTATTTATAGAAAAATACTTAGAACGCCAAAACAGACTAACATGCTACTGGTGGCTTTTACCCATTGCTATTCAGGCACACCACACTTGAAATTCAAAATTTTTTTCCCATAACAAGCAAAAGTGGGGCCCATCCATGTTTTTAATAAAAAAATACTTATTTTTGAAACTTTAATAATTTATAATAAATAGCACTTTTATCAAAAAAAAAAAGAATTTTATGTTCATTCCATATAAAGTTTAATTCTCTACAACTTTGTAGAAGAAATATTTTCCAAATTCCAAACAGAAAATGACTGAAATCCACATATAGATGATTTTTAATACCTCAATTCTGACAAAATACTGATAAAACACCTCAGCATTAATTCTTTCATTTATATCCATATAAAATAAATATTTTCTTATCATATAAATCAGTAATTAATTATTCATAAATAATATTACATAATCACAATAATGTCAACCAGGTCGTTCCCAGGAAAGATGGAGCTTTTCGATAAAGATTTCTCCTTACTAGCGTGCAATTAGGTGACCAAACCACTTTTTTAGACAGAACTTCCTTAGACATTGCCAATAATGAAATCTAATAATATTATTCAAATAATATGAATTATTAATCTGATAATGAGAAATACTGTGCAGTGATAATTATTGAAACAACAATAATATAAAATATCAATGTAGCAATTATTGAATCAATAAAATAAAATATTAAACAGTAATTACTGTAAGAATTATTGAGTAGTGCCTTCTTACGTAAGAATCAATAATCCAACAATACTGTGCAATACCATGTGCTACTGTGCAACCACGCGTATTACTGTACTTTAATCACCAGATATTCTAACAGTGTTACCTGTAACAACTACGCCGTTATTTATAAAAAAACTCATACTTGTCACTTTTTTCATCTGACAGTTTTAGTTATGGGACGCACAAATGGTTGTGCCATCGTACGAATATTCCTCGACAGCAAGAATATTCCACGACTAAATGAATATTCTCTGACAACAATGAATATTTTATAACCACTTGCTTAGTTAAAAATATTTGCGCATTTTACCCATAACTAGCCACATTAATTAAATCCACCCCTTACTATATCAAAACAATGAACAGAGGAAAATCAATTTTATTTATAAAAAATTGGAGTCTTACACCGGGGCACCCTGAGCAGCCGCATGTACACCTGCGCCTGCCGCAGGTACACCTGCGGCTCCCCCCTCTATAAATAGAGGGCTTGGGTGGCCATTTGTAAGAGAAAAAAGGCGAGGAAGCCTTGTCTATTTTGTTCTGTACACACTATAAACTGAGTGCTTTCTCATTTCAAACACTTGTGAGCTTATATTTTGCTACGTTTTACTAGTGAAAACCGAGTGTTCATTCATTTAAAGCTATTTGAAGTCTTCTTTGACAGCCCACTGTAAGCCTTCTCACATTTCTTAAAGCCTTTCTCCAATTTTGTTCACACACATATATTCACGTTGAGAGTCATGTTGTGTGCGTATGCCCGGACCGGTTCGTGGTTTTTATTGCTTTTATATATATATATATATATATATATATATATATATATATATATATATATAATCGAGTTATCTCGATTGAGCCTGAATATAATATTCGGAGCGTTTACAGCTTTTATATATATAAATACTTATATATATTGTTATCATCAAGCTCTCTTTGATTGAGCCTGGATTTATATTTGGAGCGTTTACTGCTTATATATATATATATATATATATATATATATATATATATATATATATATATATATATTTACAGCTTATATATATAACTATTTACAGCTTTCATACAAACTGCATCATCATGTGAGCCTAGGAATCATGTGATCACAGATTCAGTCTCCTGAATCTAGATTCGGTTCTTGTGATGAACATTTTCAGCTGTGACCAGCTTATAAATTATTCACGGTATTTGAATTTCCTTAGACGACTCTCAGCTTTTATATAAAATTCAAACCCTTTGTATATAGGTGCAAACGAGGCATAACATTCATTCAAGATAATTGCACATAGACCTACACACATACACACATTCAGATAAATGTTTAAAATAAAAAGTAGCGATCACTGTGTTACCACGTATGTCAGGGGTTGCCTAACACCTTCCCCTCGCATAATCATGCCCCCGGACCCTAGCAAATTTCGGTTTTACAGACCAGCTACGAATTGTCATATCACTTGGTCTATGTGCAAACCTTTTCTCGGTTGAGTTGGTGTAACCATTTAAAAATACCAACTGGCGACTCTTACAGTCCCAATCGTCGACATATACATGTCGGACCTTTTCAGAACTTATTTTTTCAAACAAATCTCACCTAACATGAGAATACCAAAAGACAAGAACAGAAAAGGGACAAATAAAAATCCCGACGTCGACAAGCAAGGGTGAGCAAAAAGTTTGCTCCGCAAGTTAAATCATACAATAAAGTTTAAAAATAAAAAAAGATTAGACAATCGATTTGATAGAATGTCACCAAAGTTCAAAGGACTTTGAATTAGCTGAACAAATCGTTAATCAATAACAAATCTTTCTCGCATCCTATGCAAAACAATAATTCAATAGTGAAAGAGTAAAACACTTTCGAAATTTCTCTAATATTCAATTGAATAACAAGAATCAATTCTACGCAATAATAAAGTGGAATATTTTCCAGATTTTATGTTGAGCGATCCAAGTGGATCTTGAACTTCTCTTCTTGAGTAACTAGCAAATGTTTTACTTTGAATTACCCAGGTGTATCAGATAACTATAAAGATTTAATTATACCCCTCCACAAGTACCTGGAGCGGCCAACCCCTTGTACCCAATATTATGCATAATACTAACATGTGCGCAACGACCGAATATACGACTACAAGGTTCCCTTTATATAAAAGGTTGTTCTTATCAGTCTTATAACCAGAGTTTGTATCACAATAATAAAGTTTGGATTTAACAAAATACAATGATTTCTATATCTATCCTCTTTCTTGATCTAGCCAAAACAGTTGGCATCGACCTTTCAATAACAATTGAGTTCTCTATCTCGAACCTATCAAGGTCCAACAAATATTTGTCTAGCCAAAACAATTAGCTAAGATATATCTCAACACGATTCAATAATAGACAGAAATTAACTATACTATTTGAAATTAACAATAACTTTTACGAATGTGAATAACCAACAACAGTTATTCATCAAGCATATTCTCAAAATCAATAATTCAATTTGAATTAATAAACATGCACTAACTACGAATAATCAACAATAATTCTCAGATGTGGTATAATCAACAATAATTAACCACCACTGTATTTAAAAAGTAATAACTCGAGATTGAGTTAAAGAAACTTGCATTCGTCGTTGATTACTACTACACAATATATTTTATCTGCGTTCGAAAGACCTATAATCAATAATATCAGTCCCACAATTAGCATAACAAATCAAAACTCATAACACTATAATTTTATAGTCAATATATCTCCTAGACACATCATCATGTAGTCACATCAATGTTTATAACCTATACAAACACTAATCAAGTATAACTAGTTCAGTCTGGTTGAACTTCGGTCTTAATTTGGTGTCCTGGTCACCCTATCCGATAATTAACACATTTATTGTCAATTAAACTCTGTCTCAAAGCTTAAATATTATTTTCAATAAGTCCAATATCATTCACAATATTTTTCGGAAGCTTTTAATAATTTTCAAACAATTATTATATTTTATAATAATTTTTCAAACACTAGAATCATTTTTAAATGATTTAAATACTGAATAATCCCATCATCATTAATATTTAATAATATTAACATATTAATAACATACTACAAGTCTATAACATAAAATAGGCTAAATCATAAATAGGTATGAATCTATAGCCTCTGACATATGCTTGTCAGACAACTTTTTATGGTTTTTAGCAGTTTTAAAAAAACTCCATTTTAAAAGTATTTTGATACTATGGATCTATGATATAACATCATAAATCACCAAATATCATCTAATAGCATGTATTTAAACACTTAAACACATAATCTATCTTAACGTGTAAGATCAAAAGAGGGTTAGGGTTTTATACCTTCTTGTTCAATCTTTGATCTTGGCTCTACTACACTGATCTTGATGATCTAGGGGCTCTATTAGTGACTGAATCACTTGTATATTTCGTAGGTTTGGAGAGAGAGAAGTTTGGTTGAGAGCAAATAAGCTAAGTGTTTAGACTTTCTCTCTCTTTAATCCTTAGATATAATACAATGTATGTATAACTTGCAAGGTGGCACTCTAGATAAGATATTGCTAAGATTTTTAAGCACATGGTAGATCACAAGGTGATGACTCATAGATTTGGTCATATCTCTTTATTTAAAATCTAAGTAAAGGGGTATTTTGGTCTTTTCGCCCTTCAAAGGGTATTTTCGTAATTCCCCTCATAAATTTAAGGGTATTCTAGTCATTTAACATCATTCTCTTTAATTCTAACCCTTAGGGTTTGATAATCTCAATTAAGGTTTGCTAATTAGGGTTTAGGGTTCCCGAATGTAAAATTAGGGTTTACCAGAATTCGATTAGGGTTCCTAACTGTTCGTTAGGGTTCCTTAATCACAAATTAGGGTTTCTAATCTCTCATTAGGGTTTACTAAGTTTATACCCTATCCGATCAATCATTGATCGTCAATTCTATACTATACTACCACGTATTCATCAATACAATTATTATAACAGTATTTTTTATCGAATCCCTATCCGTATCTAGGGTTAGGGTTTCTCTCAGCTGCCACATAAAATTGTACTCATATTTCTCAGTCAATATAAAGTTTGACCACTTCTGTAAACTCGTATCACAGATACTCAGCACAATATTGATAATAAATATCAATATTAAAATTAAAAAGAAATTATTTGTAAAATTTGAATTATTCGAAATTATGGGTTCTCACAGCGGAGCATAATTAGGAGACTGGCGCCGCAGCGCCAGTACTTGATAAGGGGCAGTGAACAATATTAATGAATGTAAAGGAAGGGAAGTTGATTGAAGGTGAATTATTACCTTAATTATCTTAATGTGACATCATTAAGGATGATTAAAACCTTAAGATTAGCGATTAAAAGTTGACGAAAGGTTACTCGATGTAAACACAAAGTAATACGATAAACCGTAATGAATGTTAACTAACCTATTGAATGTTAGTTAATTTTATGAATGATTAGACCGAGAATATGGGAAAGTAGGTTAATGTCAATACGTGATGATCATTTTGACCTAATGTGGTATATTATGTAATTAAGTATTGAAGAATCCTTAAAGACTCAAAAGAGAAGTGAATTAACTATAGAAGACGCTGAAGGCAAGTGTTCTAAACCATTGTCTATGTTCATATTTGGACAAGCTTTATGATTCATGTATCCTACGAATGAATTGATGTATAAAGAAGTCGAAGCCAATTTCTTCGACTAGACTTAATGTGTTTTGTTGATTTCCTTATAATCTATCAAAATATTATCAACGTTGCTATCTTTTGCCAACTATTTTGGTATGGATTTCAAAGAAAGATTGAGTATGAATAAACAAATGTTTTATCGTCAATCGACAGGCACGTGAGGTTGCCAAAACTTAAACGTAGATATGTTTAATGAAGTAGTGTTGTACAACATAGAGTACTATAGGCTGATCACCTAGACGTGCTCGTAAAAAATATCGGACTTAAGGACTTGGTGCCGGGTTGTCCTTTTCAAAGAAAGAATGAAATACTCAAGGTCTTGGACCAAAATTGATGTTTAACGTATGTTGGTGATAAGTGGATTTCATATCCACGAATCGTTGTCCATTTCACGCTTAATTGTTGCTATTTTCTTATTTTCATGTTTGTTTTTATTTATTTTTGTGTTCTTTTATGTGTAGGGTGGTTGTTGTGGCAAGTCGTGAAGAAAGGAGTCTTTTGGACCAAAAATTGGAAGCAAACTTGGAAAATGGCACAGTCAACTAACAGTAGCCATGCCCGCCGGGGCGGGCCTATTTGCTTTGTATACCCCCGCATGGGCGGGGGGTAGCGAAATCTGGGCAGTCCTGCTTTGGTTTGAAGACTGTTGGGAAGAGGATTGATATACTTTGAGTAGCATATGACTCTATTTGCTGAGGGACTTTGAGGAGAACTCGGTGTTGGATATATATTCATCTACAAATAACGAATCAATCAACACACAATACGAAGATCAAGTCCAGTATTTCATAGCAAGCATTGGAGGAAGATTTTGAGGAGATTTTCGGGACAATTGCAATTCTAGGCTACGTGAAGGGAGTTTTTCACTATTCTTCTCCTTAGACTTTTATTTGTAATTGAAAGAATATTATCTTTGATTTATTCAGTATTTATTCCATTTATGATAAACTAATTCACTTTTTAGGCTTATGGTGGATCCTTAAGTGAAATGATGATTTTGTAAACTTTGATTTCCAGTTCAATAAGCTATTTTCTAGTTTATCTATATTAATTTGAGCTTGAATTTATGAATTGCCTGATCAACAATTCTTTGTAGATTTGTATGGAATCGAGAGAGGATATTCGAATCTAGACTTAGTTAATATAGCGTGTGTTCATGAATTTTGTGAATAGCAGATTCTTGATGAATGTTAAGGTAGAGATATGCTTGACATCACATGTGATCGGATAGAGAACTTAATCTTAAACCTTCTTTAATTATAATTCACATAGAGATATAGTGAGTTAGTTGATTAAGGTGTTTATCTTGTTTCTATCTAATTTATGGATTTAAGTTAATATGGTATTAGTGCATCGGGAGGTGGTTAGTACTACATTCGTGTTCATGATTAATGAACTGGGATAGTGATTTAAATTGGAATGAAGGTGTAGAAATCAGAGTGAAGCTTAGGGTGAAATCTTAAGTCTAATTCTCCATTAATTGTTTGAAATTCCAGATTTTGATATTGGTGGTTGTTTTGTGGTAGTTAATTTATTTCTTAATTTAGTTTCGATAATTTTAATCATTGAGTTGAATAGTTTAATAAAATTAGGATTAATAGGAAATTGATAATTGTGAGGTTGAATTTCTTGCTAATTTGTCTCTGTGGGAACGATACTCTACTTTCACTTTATTACTTGTTAACCACGTATACTTGCATGTTGTACGTATATAGATTTTACCCAACAAGTTTTTGGCACCGTTGCCGGGGACAATTTAGTATAGATCTTAATATTTTTATAATATCAGTTTAATTAGTCCAGTTTTACTTAAATAATTTTTATTTTCGTGTTGTTCCTCTTATTTCAGGTTTTTGAAGTAGTTTATGAAAAACTCGGTCCAAAAATCCAGACTTGCTTCCTTTTGAGGACAACATTGAGAGACGGTTTCAGAGGTTAAGTAAGTGGATCAAGGAAACAAGGGAAGACTTTGAAAATTCTGAAAAAGAAGAGGCAATGGCAGCTGAAGATTAGAAAATATTAAGGGACTTCGCCACACCCAAGGTGACTGAACTGCAATCGAGCATCACCAGGCCCGCAATTGCTACAAATACATTCGAAATCAAGCCTGGGATGATTCAGATGATCCAGAATTTAGTTCAGTTTGGGGGATTGGTAAATGACGATCTGAATGAACATCTAGTCAGCTTTCTGGAGATTTGCGACACCTTTAGGTATAATGGGGTGTCGGATGATGCGGTAAGACTTCGCTTGTTCCCATTCACTTTACAGGACAAGGCAAAGAGTTGGTTACACTCTCTACCTCCGGGATCAATAACTACGTAGGAAGACTTAGCTCAGAAATTCCTTGCCAAATTTTTCCCAATGGCGAAAATTGCAAAAATAAGGAATGAGATAATAATGTTTGAGCAGCAACATAGGGAGTCGCTATATGAGGCATGGGAGAGATACAAGGAGTTACTCAGAGAGTGCCCGCATCATGGATTGCCCAAGTGGCTGCAAATGAATACCTTTTATAACGGACTACATGGGAATCTCAGGACCAGTATTGATGCATCGTCGGGTGGAGCATTCATGGCTAAGAGTTACGAGGAAGCCTACAATTTGACTGAGACCATGGCGGCTAACAACTATCAGTGGCCCACAGCAAGAATAACACAGGAAAAGGTGGCTGGGGTGTTAGAAGTAGATGGGGTGACAGCAATACAAGCACAAATTTCAGCACTGTCTAAGAAGTTGGATGCTATGTCGGGGACACAGGCACAAGCACAGGTACAGCAGGTTACTGTCGTATATGAATTATGCACGGGTGAGCATCCTACAGATCAATGCGCAATCAACCCATCATCCGTGCAATTCGTGGGTAGCTACAACAGGATTCCACAGAATATGTACTAGAATAATTACAACTAAGGGAATAGGAATCAACCAAATTTCTCGTGGAGTAATAATCAGCAACACCAAGCTCCACGACCATCATATTCCCCAGGTTTTCAGAATCACCAACAACCGGCTCAACGCCAGGAAAGAAAATCAGATTTAGAGGAGTTATTGTCAAAATACATAACTAGCAATGAGGTAGAGATGAAAAACCAAGCAATGACCATCAAGAATTTGGAAAATCAGATGGGGCAAATTGCCTTAGCATTAAATAACATGCCATAAGGGACCTTACCGAGTGATACCGAGAGAAATCTGAAGGGAAATCATAAATAGTGTCAGGCAATTACGTTGAGGAGTGGAAAACATCTCATTGGTAAAGATGCAGAAAATTCAGTGATATCGGATAAAAAAGTTGATGACAGTAAAGTGGTTGAAGGAAACAAGGGTGAGGACAAGCAAAGTGAGAAAACAAAGTTAGACGACAAGCCAGTTGTATATCCTCCACCACCGTTTCAGCAGAGGATCCAAAAATAGAAATTAGACAAGCAGTTTGTGAAGTTTTTGGAAGTTTTCAAGAAACATCAGATTAACATCCCATTTGCAGAAGCCCTAGAGCAGATGCCGAGTTATGCGAAGTTTATGAAAGGGATTCTGTCAAGGAAAAAGAAATGGGAAGACTTTGAAACAGTGGCACTAACAGAGGAGTGTAGTGCAGTGTTACAGCAGAAGTTGCCACCCAAGTTGAAAGACCCGGGGAGTTTCACTATTCCATGCACGATTGGGAACATGTCTTTTAACAAATATTTATGTGATTTGGGGGCGAGTGTGAACCTGATGCCACTGTCAGTATACACAGAATTGGGTTTGCCCGCGCCAAAGCCTACGAATATTTCATTGCAGTTAGCGGATAGGTCAGTCACATATCCGAGAGGCATAGTAGAAGATATATTAGTTAAAATGGATAAGTTTATCTTCCCTGCGGACTTTATTATTCTGGATTTTGAGGAGGACATGAACATCCCGATTATCTTAGGGAGACCTTTCTTGGCCACAGGTAGGACACTCATAGACATACAAAAAGGAGAACTTACTATGATGGTCCAAGATCAAGAAATCAAATTTAACGTGCTCAAGGCCATGAAATTCCCTACGGATGAGGAAGAATGTTTTCGGATGGATATAATTGAGCAAATTATCAGTGAAAATATGGGCAAGAGTTTAGTCAACGATCCATTAAAAACAACTTTATTGGGGGATAAAGAGTTCGACGACCCAGAATTTGTAGACTACCTACAAATGTTAGATTCGTTGCCACACGTTAGCCGATTCAGAGCACCATTTGAACCTTTGCACACGGAGGAGACAACCACAAAAAAATTGAAATCGTCATTGGAGGAGCCACCAATTTTGGAACTAAAGCCACTCCCCAAACACCTCAGGTATGCATATTTAGGAAATTTAAATTCCTTACCTGCTATTATTTCTGCTGCACTTAACGATTTGAAGGAAGAAAAGTTCCTGAGGGTGCTTAGGGAACATAAATCAGCGATAGGATGGACGATAGCTGATATCAAGGGAATCAGCCCTTCATTTTACATGCAAAAGATTCTGATGGAAGACGACGCAAAACCGACGATGGAGCAACAACGACGACTTAACCCCATTATGAAAGAAGTTTTAAAGAAGGAGATTCTAAAATTGTTGGATGCCGGTATCATCTACCCGATTTTCGACAGTAAGTGGGTTAGTCCGGTTCAGTGTGTGCCTAAAAAGGGAAGAAATACTGTGGTACAGAGTGAGGATAACGAGTTAATACTGACAAGAACAGTGACAGGTTAGAGGGTTTCCATGGATTATAGGAAGTTGAATAAGGCAACCCGAAAAGATCATATTCCGCTACCCTTTATCAATCAAATGTTGGACAGATTGGCGGGACATGAGTACTACTGTTTATTGGATTGATACTCGGGTTATAACTAGATCATCATCACTCCTGAGGATCACGAGAAGACTACATTTACGTGCCTTTACGACACATTTGCATTCAGGAGAATGTCCTTCAGGTTATACAATGCACCTAAAACCTTTCAACGATGTATGATAGCCATTTTCTCAGATATGGTGGAGAAAAATGTTGAAGTCTTCATGGATGACTTTTCTGTCTATGGGGACAACTTTGATACTTGCCTAGGGAATTTGGTAATGGTGTTACAGCGATGCAAGGATACGAACCTCGTACTTAACTGGGAAAAATGCCACTTCATGGTTGAGGAGGGCATAATTTTGGGCCACAAGGTATCGGCTCAAGGATTGGAGGTTGACAAAGAGAAGCTGGAAACAATCTAGAAACTGCCCCCACCGAGCTCAGTTAAGGGTATTAGAAGTTTTCTAGGACATGCTGGGTTCTATAGGAGATTTATAAAGAACTTCTCTAAAATTGCAAAACCCTTATGCAGTCTTTTAGAGAAGGATGCTGTTTTTAGTTTTGACGACAATTGTAAGTCAGCTTTCAAGTTGTTAAAGAAGAAGTTAACTACAGCCCCCGTGATCGTTACACCGAATTGGAATATACCATTCGAGCTAATGTGTGACGCAAGTGACTATGTAGTTGGGGCTATTTTGGGTCGACGCCAAGAGAAGGTATTTCACGCCATATATTATGCAAGCAAAACGCTCACGGAGACTCAAATGAACTATACAACTACGGAAAAGGAATTGCTTGTAGTGGTGTATGCGTTTGACAAGTTTCGGGCATACTTGATTGGAACTAAGGTGATAGTATACACGGACCATTCGGCTATTCGGCACCTAATTACGAAAAAAGATGCTAAGCCATGCCTTATTCAATGGATTCTCCTGCTTCAAGAGTTTGATTTAGAAATAAAGGATAGAAAGGGGACGGAGAATCAAGTAGCCGATCACTTGTCTAGGCTGGAAAACCAAGGAAATTGAAAAAGGACAAGTGTGAAATTAACTAATCATTCTCGGATGAGCAAGTGTTTGGGATAAATACAGAATTTTTGTGGTATACGGATTATGCGAATTATCTTGTGTGAAACGTTCTTCCACCTGATCTCACAAGACAACAGAAAAAGAAGTTTCTTCATGACGTAAAATGGTACATGTGGGACGAACCATATTTGTTCAAGCAGTGCACCGACAAAATGATTATAAGGTGCGTGCCCTACAGTGAAGTGAAGAATATTCTGCATGAGTGCCACTCATCTGCGTATAGGGGACATTATGGTTATGGGAGCGAGAGGACAGCATCAAAGGTGCTGCAAGCCGGGTTTTATTGGCCTACACTATTAAAGGACGTCCACCAGTTTGTCAAAGCATCTGATAGATGTCAAAGAGTGGGCAACATTTTGAAAAAGAATGAGATGCCTCTACAAACAATTCTTGAAGTGGAAATTTTCGATGTATGGGGAATTGATTTCAAGGGGCCATTCCCTTCGTCACTTATCAATCAGTACATTCTACTCGAAGTGGATTACGTATCAAAGTGGGTTGAAGCTGCAGCACTCCCATCTAATGATGCCAAGATGGTCCTTAAATTCCTACAGAAAAATATTTTCACGAGGTTTGGCACGCCAAGAGCAATTATAAGTGACGAAGGTAGTCACTTTTGCAACAAATCATTCACAGCTCTATTGGCAAGGTATGGGGTCAACCATAAGGTAGCGACGACTTATCACCCCCAAACCAGTGGGTAGGCTGAGGTGTCGAATAGGGAAGTCAAGAAAATATTAGAGAAAGTGGTGAATTCGACTCGTAAGGATTGGTCACTCTGGTTGGATGATGCATTATGGGCATACCGGATTGCGTACAAGACACCACTCGGGATGTCACCATACCAACTACTGTACGGAAAGGCTTGTCACCTACCAGTCGAGCTACAACATAAGGCTTATTAAGCGATTCAGAAACTAAATTTCGATCAAGCAGCTATAGGGGAAAAGAGATTACTTCAACTAAATGAGCTCGACGAATTTCGCCTTCATGCCTACGAGAATTCAAAGTTATACAAGGAAAAGGTTAAGAAATGGCATGACCAAAAAATTTTGCATAGAACATTTGAGCCGGGTCAATCAACCCTTTTGTTTAACTCACGGCTGAGATTGTTCCCAGGAAAGCTTAAATCGGGATGGTCGAGACCATTCACTATAAAACAGGTGTTCTCTCATGGTGCCGTTGAACATTACAGTCGGAATTCGTTAGAAACTTTCAAAGTCAACGGCCAACGATTAAAGCACTATTGGGGTGGCGAGCCCAACACTGATGTAATCGCCATCACATTGGCCGACGCACCATGAACAGGAAGTAGTCAGGCTGAACGACTTAAAATTAAGCGCTAATTGGGAGGAAACCCAATCTTACATTTAATTTCTGTATTTTCATTCATAATTGTTAGGATATAGTTTTTATTAAGTTATTAGATAGGTATTATCTAATTAAAGTCTTGTTAATCTTTCCACAATGCTCTATTATATCAATAATCCACTAATTCTTATGTTTCATGTCTTGCAGGATGGGAAAAGGAACATTGAGTAGCTTAGCATGAAGCAAAGATGAGAAACAGAGGAGTTTAGCAGAATGCAAGCCTGCCGGGGCGGGCCCAAAATGAACTACACCCCCTGCCAGGGCGGGGGTCTCTCAACCTCAACTAACAGGGGACTAGCCCGCCGGGGCGGGCTATTTTGGCCATGCACCCCCAGCCGGGACGGAGGTCCTTGAACTTGGGCAGACTTATTCGGCAGTTACATAACACGATTCCCACTACTCTCCTTCTCACACACTATAACTCCAACATCTTTACACCACTACTTCTCACCCACGATTTTGCCACCATCCATTATAGCCACTACTCCATTACTCATCCCCACAACTCCAACCCATAACTCCACTACCTCACTCCATCACCCCTTTATTACTAGGGCTCTACATCACATCACCTCTATAAAAACACACCCTCAAAACACAAGTTCATCAATTACTTGCAAACTGAGCTCAAGAAGCCACAAATTTAGGGTATTATTGGGGGAATTCATCTTGCATGTAAGAGTGAGTAACTTAGTTTCAAGTTCGTCATCTTCATCCACCATATTTGCCACAAACTCATCAAAGTGAGGGAAGAAATCATTGCACACACCAAGTGCTCGTCAGTGGGTGTGAACCAAGTTTGGGGGGAAGATACTGTGATTAAGGCACTAGAGAGCAAATGGCTTCGCAACCCACATCCAAACGACAACATGACGAGAGTTCAAGGCCAACACCACCATCACAAATATTCGACCGACGCAAGTTCAAAAATGCCACCACCGCCGACCAGTACGACTACATGGTCACAAAGGCCCTTACACCGGAGTGGGGGTTGGCACCGGATGCTCACGAAGGCGAAATGATGCAACAGATTTATCAAAAATGGTGGGTCAAGTTCACTGAGGAGCCCGAGGCCGCCGCTGTTAACGTGGTTAAAGAGTTCTATGCTAACGCCGAGGACAAGGCACCTTTCAACGCATTTGTGCGGGGTCGTTTGGTCCCGTTCAGTGCTGATGCCATTAACACGTATTATTAGTTGCGGGTGCCTAGACAGTGCCAATATGCTCACTTGAGGGATTTCGACCCTGACTTTGAGGAGGTTCACAAAGAAATGACCAAGGCGGGAACAACATGGATAAAGGGTTAGAAAGGAGGCACAGTGTTTCATAGCAAAGATCTCAGTCGGTATGGGAAAATTTGGTATGCCTTCTTATGTGCAAAGTTGTTGCCATCCACGCACACCTCGGACGTGATCAAGGAAAAGGCAGTACTTCTATATGCAATTGTGCAAGACTTCATCATCGACGTCGAAGCAATAATTAATTTTTCTATTTGTCGATGCCTACGGGGCAATTTTTTGGGTGGCTTGCCACACCCATCCCTCGTTTGTGGGTTGTGTCGCCAAGCAGGAGTTCATTGGTCTGATGATGAACCCATCCTAATGCCGCTGTAGCTACTTGATTTGAGAATGATATCACGATATTCGGTGTGGGCCGGAGGTGAATCACATTCTCGAGGGTTAGGTTTTGTATTTCCATCAGCTTCGAAGGACGAAGCTGACGCTGAAGATACCTCGAATGATGAGGATGAGACTATGAGAGAGCAAGGAACTAAGGTGGAAGCACCTTCTGCCACCATATCTCACCCTCAGTTCCTTGCATTACAACAACAAGTGGAGAACCACAACAAGGAAGCACAGAGGGAGATGAGGAGGCTCACCGCAAGACATGACCATATGTTTGATGTAATGAACATGTCATTCACAGCATTAAACACGACGCTACAAAACCTCAATCCTAATGCCTCATTTCCATATCAGTAACCGGGTCCACTTCCACGCTTTCCACCAAGTGATTCAGAAGAAGAAAAACATCACCACACACCACCACCCCAGGCTTAAAGGCATTACAGGGAAGTCCTCATATTTTTACTGAGTTATCTTTCCAATGAGGGCATTGTAAATTTTAAGTTTGTGGGAATTAGTTTTATTTTGCAATTTATGTCACATGCATATTGTCATTAGTTAGATTTACATTTAGTAATGCATGATAGTTGTGCATTTTAGTTTTAAGTATTTATGTAATCAGTTAGTCGTATAGTAGCTTAGATGCATATTTAGTTTTTGTTGTTTGCATTCATATTATGTTGCCTTATGTTTGCTATCTAAAAAATAAAATAAAAAAATAAATAAATAATTTTTTTTGTTATTTAATATTGTGTTTGCATATGTCCAGTAGCGTTGTGGTTCATTTTATTGTGGCCAATGATGCGATTTAGATTAAGTAAACGAATACAACACTGATTGTTAGAACTGTGATATAGTTTTCAATCATGACTCGGATCTTGTGCTTGTTTGAAATTGGTATAAAAGGATAGCACGTAATAACATTTGTGTTGAGTGATTGGTTTAAATCGATACATAAATAGTTTCTAAAGGATAATGCTAATATAGATAAGAGAATGACAAGAATAGGCAGTGAAGACAACAAATGATGAAAGAACCTAAGTTTGAGGGAAAGAGTAAGGTATATAAGATTTTGTTAAAAAATAAAAAATAAAAAAATTGATGAAAGCTAGTTGAGTCTTGTGGTGGGTTGAGGAGAAATACTCCCCATAAACACAAGCGTGAGATGGAGTGTAAAATGCACTCACCAACCATCTATCAAGAAAGAAAAGAAAAATAAAGAAAAGTCGAGAAATAAAGGCAAAGAGCCCCTGTGTTTGAAAAAAAGAAGAAGAGAGCATGAATACCCTATTCGGACCCCTAATCTTGGTAATTTTTTGAGTTGAGTTGGAACTTGTTTGTTTTTGAAATTTTTGAGTCTATTCTGTATGAATCCTAATAAGAGATTGGTTATGTATTGAATTTAAATTTAAATCAGTAGCATAATGTTGATCGCACACACACGATATTAGTGATGATACGTATAAGATTCGAGGAATTGAGGAGAAGGTAATGATTGGTTTTAATAAGAAGTGTGGTATTGTTTGCTTGATTTTTTTGAGGCCGAATGAATAAATTTGATTCTTTGATACTGTTGGATTCGAAAGCATATAGATTATATTCATTCCATCTCATTGCATTGCATAGCATGTAGTTTGTTTTGTACTCGAGGACTAGCACAGTTTAAGTTTGGGGGATTTTGATAAGTGGATTTCATATCCATAAATCGTTGTCCATTTCACGCGTAATTGTTGCTATTTTCTTGTTTTCATGTTTGTTTTTATTTGTTTTTGTGTTCTTTTATGTGTAGGGTGATTGTTGTGGCAAGTCGTGAAGAAAGGAGTCTTTTAGAGCAAATATTGGAAGCAAACTTGGAAAATGGCACAGTCAACTAATAGTGGCCATGCCCGCCGGGGCAGGCCTATTTACTTTATATACCCCCGCCGGGGCGGGGGGTAACGAAATCTGGGCAGTCCTGCTTTGGTTGGAAGACTGCTGGGAAGAGGATTGATATACTTTGAGTAACATATAACTCTATTTGTTGAGGGACTTTGAGGAGAACGCGGTGTTGGATATATATTCATCTACAAATAACGAATCAATCAACACATAAGGCATAATACGAAGATCAAGTCCAGTTTTTCATAGTAAGCATTGGAGGAAGATTTTGAGGAGATTTTCGGGACAATTGCAATTCTAGGTTACGTGAAGGGTGTTTTTCACTATTCTTCTCCTTAGACTTTTATTTGTAATTGAAAGAATATTATCTTTGATTTATTCAGTATTTATTCCATTTATGATGAACTAATTCACTTTTTAGGCTTATGGTGGATCCTTAAGTGAAATGATGATTTTGTAAACTTTGATTTTCAGTTCAAAAAGCTATTTTCTAGTTTATCTATATTAATTTGAGTTTGAATTTATGAATTGCCTGATCAACAATTCTTTGTGGATTTGTATGGAATCGAGAGAGGATATTCGAATCTAGACTTAGTTAATATAGCGTGTGTTTATGAATTTTGTGAATAACAGATTCTTGATGAATGTTAAGGTAGAGATATGCTTGACATCGCATGTGATCAGATAGAGAACTTAATCTTAAACCTTCTTTAATTATAATTCACATAGAGATATAGTGAGCTAGTTGATTAAGATGTTCAACTTCTTTATATCTAACTTGTGGATTTAAGTTATTATGGTATTAGTGCATCGAGAGGTGACTAGTACTACATTCGTGTTCTTGATTAATAAATTGGGATAATGATTTGAATTGGAATGAAGGTGTAGAAATCAGAGTGACGCTTAGGGTGAAATCATAAGTCTAATTCTCCATTAATTGTTTGAAATTCCAAATTTTGATATTGGTGGTTGTTTTGTGGTAGTTAATTTGTTTCTTAATTTAGTTTTGATAATTTTAATCATTGAGTTGAATAATTTAATAAAATTAGGATTAATAGGAAATTGATAATTGTGAGGTTGAATTTCTTGCTAATTTGTCTCTGTGGGAACGATACTCTACTTTCACTTTATTACTTGTTGACCACGTATACTTGTGTGTTGTGCGTATATAGATTTTACCCAACAGTTGTGCATTCTTAAACATTTTAATGAAAAGAGAAGTACTATTTTGAATTATCTATAGTACCTCATAACTATTGATTCAGTTATAGAAGATATATATTCATCTGATTCAAACATATTGCTCAAATGAAATTGTTATACTTGCTGAGCTAGTTATGCTCACACTTGCTTGAACCATATGAATGCAGCTAATACTGAACGGACCGAAGGATCCAGTAAGGATAAAGGAAAGGCTAAGGCAGACAAATAAGTTGTATTTGTAATAGCATAGTATGAAATTTTGTATTTATTTGATACTATGACAAAGAACATATGTAATGGTTACAAAAAACCTAGGAAGGGAAATATTATTTTGTAATATAAAGAAGACATATTCACTCTTTTAAGGTATTTCAATTGAATATATGTGTGAACTGTAGCACCGTGTAGCACCATCTGTCGGGTTGAAAGATACCCAGATTTGGGGGCATCACAGGTTGGTATCAAAGCTGTGGGTTATAAAACTTAAGGGGGGAAAGAACCTTAAGCCATAACCTTAAGAAGAGTTAAAGAAGTAAAAGATGATGTTAACCCTAAAAATGCATTAAATGTGATATGTGTTTTTACTATTCTAATGATGTGTACTAATCAAGATAATTTATTTTGTTGTAGATGTTAGAAGATAACACGATGTATAGAGATATACATGTGGCTAATGAAGAGTCTCTGAACTAAGTAGAGATTTTACCGACACCCGTAGCTGAATTGCCAGTGGTTGTGGTGATTGAGTTAGAAGATTCTAAGAACTTAGGATTAACATCCTTGTTCGATGATATATCAGAGGAGGAGGTAGAGGTGGTATCGTTTAATACAGTAGTACCTACAGAGGAGATGACTCCGGGGGAGTCAATGAAGGCGTTGTTCATGACGGTGTTGGATAGGAATATCCAGTTGGGGAAAGAGGTGAAAGAATTGAAGGAGGAGATCCATGACATCTTGGTAAATAAGAAAGACATGGAGACATTGTGGGAGGAAGAACATGATGAGAAGGTTTTAGCAAAGGACAAGGTCCATAAGCTGAAACACAAGGCCTTTGAGCTTGGGCAGAAGCTAAAGGCTAAGAAGCAGGAGATCAGTAGAATATCCTATATTCATACAAGTCCTCACGAGGATTATCAACGGCAAGTGGCTGAGTATCATGTGGAGGCAGGGCAGACTTGGCAGACTATCCGTCGAGATGTGATAGCCAGTCTTGTCGATGCAGATTATGAGAATGCCATTAGGCAAATGTAATCTAGTTAGTAACTAGTGTAGGTTTAGATATGTACATATGTTCTATCTATGTAGTGACGTAAAACCCTATTTTATATAATCACATGGTAGTCTTTTGTAAATCCCAATTTTTGGTAATTAATTGCGAGAAAGTAATGTAATCAGCCAAGGCTGTGTAATGATGAACGATGTAGTATTATAATACAAAGGAAGAAACATATCAGTATAAGCTCTTTATTGAACATGTTGTGCAATGAGTTTGAGTTATTGTTTCAAGTTGAATAATGACTAATTACCAAGAAGAAAGTAATAACGTAGTGTTATTCCTTTTAACATAAAGATATAACCAAGAAGAAGACAACGAAACCAAGAAGCTAACGTGAATCAACCAAAAGGGGGACTGGTTAACCCGATGCAGGAGTTTGTTAATTTATTAACAGCTACCTTTAATCGAAATGGGGCTAATATACCTGTAAATCCTACGGTAGTACGTGCTTGTGAGACCCCGAATTTTATGAAATAAAAGTATTCAATTTTTCTATTTTGGTAAATAGTTAAATTGATAAAAGTTTAAAGTTAAGGGTAATATGTGAAATTTTTTTTGCAAAGTAAGCAAATTGATATAAAATATTCGTTGTGTCGGGGAATATTCGATTAGTCAGGGAATATTCTTTTTGTCGGAAAATATTCGTACGACGGTACAATCATTGGTGGACCCCACAACGGAATTATTGTCGGATTGAGAAAATGACAAAAATATTTTTATGAAAATAACTGCGGAAGTTTTACCATTAACTGTTGAAACACCCGGTGTTAAAAGTACAGTAATACGCGTGGTTGCATAGTAACATACGGTATTGATTATTGATGCTTACGTGAGAAGTCACTCAGTTTTGTTTTATTAGTATCATTAATGTAATAAAACAGAAAAGCTTTTTATATAAAACAGAATACTTTTATAAAGTTATTCGTTTTATTTGGCTAATAGTAAAATCTTTTTATATAAAACAGAATACTTTTATAAAGTTATCTATTTTATTAGACAATAATTAGAATATATTATATTTTATTATGCATAGTCTTTGCATAGTGCCTACATAGTGTTTGCATAGTAAATTTTTTTATAAAGTTATTCGTTTTATTAGATTATAAATAGAATATATTATATTTTATTTAAAAGATTTTGCTTTAAATATAGACGGTCCGATTAAAAGTAAATCAATCTGGACCGTTCATCAATTAGTTACTATGCAGTCCATTCTTCTATAAATAGAAGCTCATTCCTTCATTATTTCTTACGAATTCACTGAAACTCTAGAGAGAGAAATTATAGAGAGAGAGAAGAAAAGTATTCTGCTACTTCACTACTCCGATATCAAGTTTCTTTTACGGTAAGGGATATTATTTGTTGTACTCGTAAAGGGTATTCTTTCTTTCTTATTCATGAAGAGAACTTCTGTTATTCCATTCTTTCTTAATCTGTTGGAATAACCTATATACGCGGGCTACCCTATACTTGGTGAAATTCTTCTGTTATTATATTATTTATTATTCTGTCGGAATATCCTGTCTATGCTTTACGCCGGACCTGGTTCTATTATTTATTATTCTGTCAGAATATCCTGTCTGTGCTTTACGCTGGACCTGGTTCCATTATTTATTATTCTGTCGGAATATCCTGTCTGTGCTTTACGCAGGACCTGGTTCCATTATTTATTATTCTGTCAGAATATCTTGTCTGTGCGTTTACGCAGAACCTGGTTCCATTATTTATTATTATGTCAGAATATCCTGTCGGTGCATTTACGTATGACCCGGTTCCACTATTTATTTTTCTGTTGGAATAACCTGTCTGTGCGGTCTATCGCATGCCTGGTGATTTTTTTTGTTATTCCATTCTCTATTATACTCAGTTGGTTAAAGTTTTGGCTTTTATACTCCATGAAATTAGTGGAATATCCTTGATATTTGCGCTTTATCCAGTCTTTTTTCATAGAAGTATTCTTCTGAGCATTTTTGAATTTTACTCCACAAAGCAGTATCATGTTGACAATTTGGACGTTATTGATTCCTGGATAAATTAATTCTTGAACTTGTTTTATTGAATTATTATGTCATTGTCATCATCCTTATGTTTATATTATGTTGAAAGTCATCTATGGCCTGTAGTGCATAGATGGACTTGGTATGATTATGACCAGGGATTATTCGGTATAATCATGACCGTAATGTTACAAATGATGTGAAAAAGTCCTCATTGGCCCGTATTGCATTGATGGACAGTTTTTGATATGATTATGGCTATGGATTCTCTTCGGCCGAGGGTGCAAAGATGAATTATTTTATGGCATGATCAGGACCGTTGATGAAAACACGATTATCTTTGGCCCGTAGTGCATGGATAATTCGTGGTCGTGATACTAATGAATATCCTTGGCCTGTAGTGCAGGGATGATTCGATGATGTGGATTAATTATTGAGCTGAGTCTCAGCGATGAAATATTAATTCATGGATGTGATAATAATGAATATCTTTGGCCGTAGTGCATGGATAATTTATGGATGTGATATTAATGAATATCCTTGGCCGTAGTGCATGGATAATTCGAAGGTGTGGATTATTTATTAAGCTGAGTCTCAATGATAAAATATTGGTTATACACTTTTAATTTGTAGAAGATAGTAGATATCATGCTCTACTTGACTCTTCTAAAATACAGTTGTATGTCTTTGGCCGTAGTGCAAAGATGAATTTATTAGTATGATTATGAACAAGAATTGTGATTTGGTATAACCATGATTTTTGATGTTTCAGGTGAATATAGATGATGAAAATTTTCTTCGTCCTGTGTGCGAAGAGAAATTTAGAATCACAATTATGATTATGAGTTATTCATATGATTGTGGACAAGAATGGTTGATTGATGTTATAGGGATAAAACATTATTGGTGGACTTTTAATATGGAGAAGATAATAGACCTAATGGTCTATTTGACTCTTCTAATGGATTTCTTGTTCCGCTGCAACTATGGTTGAAAAGTTTTATCAGCTACCATATGTTCTAAATCTCTGATTTATTAATGATGAAGGCTATTGATGATGTAAATTAGCTTTAACTATGATATTCTTTACTGGGCTAGTTGAGCTCACCCTTTTGCTTTCGTTGTTCTCTTCAGGAAGTGAGAAAGCAGTAGGGACTAGTCGGGGAACGGAGTGACGGTCCAGATGATATCATTAATAGTCCTCACTTTTCTATGAAATAGTGTGATAGCTGTGGAGGTTCTCCCTAAACAGTACAGAAAAGTGTGTTGTATTCTATACATCATTTAGTAGTTATATTTGGTGAATCAAATAGGGTGAGGCGAACCCAACTTTGGAAGGGTGTTTTGCCACTACCATACAAGATGTCTAATGACATACAACCTCGTGTTCTCATAAGACATGATTGTGCACATCCACTTACTGAATATATCTATGAGCACTATCTATATGATCTTGGAGTTTATTTGAAGTATAATTTTCACTTGGAGACGACGGAGATATTTATATGTCAATAGAAGACTCACCAATGGAAAGAAGATGATAGTAATCTTCTTGTTTTTATTTGGGGACTTTTGGGTCAACCAAGGATAATTCTGTGGACATATGATATCTATCATAACCTAGACGCATGGCCTTCCATGTACGAAGGTTTTCTTGAGCACTTCCCAAATATTTTAATTTTTAAAACAGTTTTTGACTATACTTTTATGTAAAGTATCATTGTAAGGTTGTGGTCGTGGTACCATGAGAGTTACATACATTTGTATTAAAACTCATAGTTAACTGTGGTCGTATTCTATATGACAGCTCAATAGTTGTATAAATGAAGTTGTATGTAAATTTTGTACCATGTATCTGGCGACTCAGAATGGGTGATGTATACCAAATTTTGGGGGCGTCACAGTTGGTTGCTAATTCAGAGCTTAGGGATATAGTCGCTGGCGGAGATAAGAGTCTAGAACCTAGGAGGGGAGAGACGATTTATATACTTCGCTAGTGTGTGACTTACCTAAGCTAAAATTGTTTACTTGATAAGTTGACAAATTATGATATGTCAATTAACCTTTGTTTTGAAGCTATATTCTAGAATGATATCTGAAATACAGAAGATGAGAAATGCGAAAATCATGATAGCGAGGAAATTACCGGGAAGGTACAATCTGAAAAGAAAGTAAGGTATTCTCATCTCTTCGAATATCAGGCACGTACGTAAATTTTGAGGGTGAAATTTCATAAGGAGGGGTGATTGTGAGACCCCGACTTTTATGAAATAAAAGTATTCAATTTTTCTATTTTGGTAAATAGTTAAATTGATAAAAGTTTAAAGTTAAGGATAATATGTGAAATCTTTTTTGCAAAGTAAGCAAGTTGATATAAAATATTCGTTGTGTCGGGGAATATTCGATTAGTCGGAGAATATTTTTTTTGTCGGAAATATTTGTACGACGGTACAGTCATTGGTGGACCCCACAACGGAATTATTGTCGGATTGAGAAAACGACAAAAATATTTTAATAAAAATAACGGCGGAAGTTTTAACGTTAACTGTTGAAACACCCGGTGTTAAAAGTACATTAATACGCGTAGTTGCATTGTAGCACACGATATTGATTATTGATGCTTACGTGAGAAGTGACTCAGTTTTGTTTATTAGTATTATTAATGTAATAAAATAGAAAAGCTTTTTATATAAAACAGAATACTTTTATAAAGTTATTCGTTTTATTAGGCTAATAGTAAAATCTTTTTATATAAAACAGAATACTTTTATAAAGTTATCTGTTTTATTAGGCAATAATTAGAATATATTATATTTTATTATGCATAGTGTTTGCATAGTGCCTGTATAGTATTTGCATAGTAAAATCTTTTATAAAGTTATTCGTTTTATTAGATTATAAATAGAATATATTATAATTTATTTAAAAAATTTTGCTTTAAATATGGACCGTCCAATAAAAAGTAAATCAATCTGGACCGTTCATGAATTAGTTACTATGCAGTCCATTCTTCTATAAATAGAAGCTCATTCCTTCATTATTTCTTACGAATTCACTGAAACTCTAGAGAGAGAAATTATAGAGGGGGAGAAGAAAAATATTCTGCTACTTCACTACTCCGATATCAAGTTTCTTTTACGGTAAGGGATATTATTTGTTGTACTCGTAAAGGGTATTTTTTCTTTCTTATTCATGAAGAGAACTTCTGTTATTCTATTCTTTGTTATTCTGTTGGAATAACCTGTATACGCGGGCTACCCTATACTTGGTGAAATTCTTTTGTTATTACATTATTTATTATTCTGTCAGAATATCATGTCTGTGCTTTACGCCGGACCTGGTTCCATTATTTATTATTCTGTCGGAATATCCTGTCTGTGTTTTACGCCGGACCTAGTTCTATTATTTATTATTCTGTCGGAATATCTTGTTTGTGCTTTACGCCGGTCCTGGTTCCATTATTTATTATTCTGTCAGAATATCCTGTCTGTGCATTTACGTCGGACCTGGTTCCATTATTTATTATTCTGTCAAAATATCCTGTCGGTGTATTTACGCATGACCTGGTTCTACTATTTATTTTTCTGTTGGAATAACCTGTCTGTGCGGTCTATCGCATGCCTGGTGATTTTTTTTGTTATTCCATTCTTTATTATACTCAGTTGGTTAAAGTTTTAGCTTTTATACTCCATAAAATTAGTGAAATATCCTTGATATTTACGCTTCATCCAGTATCTTTTCATGGAAGTATTCTTCTGAGTATTTTTGAATTTTACTCCACAAAGCAGTATCATGTTGATAATTTGGACGTTATTGATTCCTGGATAAATTAATTCTTGAACTTGTTTTATTGAATTATTATGTCATTGTCATCATCCTCATGTTTATATTATATTGAAAGTCATCTATAGCCTGTAGTTCATAGACGGACTTGGTATGATTATGACCAGAGATTATTCGGTATAATCATGACCGTAATGTTACAAATGATGTAGAAAAGTCCTCATTAGCCCGTAGTGCATTGATGGACAGTTTTTGGTATGATTATGGCTATATATTCTCTTCGGCCAAGGGTGCAATGATGAATTATTTTATGGCATGATCAGGACCGTTGATGAAAACACGATTATCTTTGGCCCGTAGTGCATGGATAATTTGTGGTCGTGATACTAATGAATATCCTTGGCCTGTAGTGCAGGGATGATTCGATGATGTGGATTAATTATTGAGCTGAGTCTCAGCGATGAAATATTAATTCATGGATGTGATAATAATGAATATCTTTGGCCGTAGTGCATGGATAAATCATGGATGTGATACTAATGAATATCCTTGGCCGTAGTGCATGGATAATTCGAAGGTGTGGATTATTTATTAAGCTGAGTCTCAGCGATAAAATATTGGTTATATACTTTTAATTGGTAGAAGATAGTAGATATCATGCTCTACTTGACTCTTATAAAATACAGTTGTATGTCTTTGGTTGTAGTGCAAAGATGAATTTATTAGTATGATTATGAACAAGAATTGTGATTTGTTATAACCATGATTTTTAATGTTTCAGGTGAATATAGGTGATGAAAATTATATTCGTTCTGGGTGCGAAGAGGAATTTAGAATCACAATTATGATTATGAGTTATTCATATGATTGTAGACAGGAATGGTTGATTGATGTTACAGGGATAAAACATTATTGGTGGACTTTTAACATGGAGAAGATAATAGACCTAATGGTCTATTTGACTCTTCTAATGGATTGCTCGTTCCGCTGCAACTATGGTTGAAAAGTTTTGTTAGCTACCATATGTTCTAAATCTCTGATTTATTAATGATGAAAGCTATTGATGATGTAAATTAGCTTTAATTATGATATTCTTTATTGGGCTAGTTGAGCTCACCCTTTTGCTTTCATTGTTCTCTTCAGGAAGTGAGAACGCAGCAGGGACTAGTCGGGGAACGGAGTGATGGTCCAGATGATATCATTAATAGTCCTCACTATTCTATGAAATAGTGTGATAGCTGTGGAGGTTCTCCCTAATCAGAATAGAAAAGTGTGTTGTATTTTATACATCATTTAGTAGTTATATTTGGTGAATTAAATAGGGTGAGGCAAACCTAACTTTGGAAGGGTGTTTTGCCACTATCATACAAGATGCCTAACGACATACAACCTCGTGTTCTCATAAGACATGGTTGTGCACATCCACTTGCTGAATATATCTATGAGCACTATCTATATGATCTTGGAGTTTATTTGAAGTATAATTTTCACTTGGAGAAAACGGAGATATTTATATGTCAAGAGAAGACTCACCATTGGAAAGAAGATGATAGTAATCTTTTTATTTTTATTTGGGGACTTTTGGGTCAACCAAGGATAATTCTGTGGATATATGATATCTATCATAACCTAGACGCATGGCCTCCCATGTACGAAGGTTTCCTTGAGCACTTCCAAAATATTTTAATTTCTAAAATAATTTTTGACTATACTTTTATGTAAAGTACCATTGTAAGGTTGTGGTCGAGGTACCATGAGAGTTACATACATTTGTATTAAAACTCATAGTTAACTGTGGTCATATTCTATACGACAGCTCAATAGTTGCATAAATGAAGTTGTATATGAATTTTGTACCATGTATCTGGTGACTTAGAATGGGTGACGTATACCTAATTTTGGGGGTGTCACGGTGCTACTACGTTTAAGGATTTTAAGAGTGTAGGTCCGCCAGAGTTCAAAGGAACTACGGACCCTATAGAAGCCCAAACTTGGGTAAAAGAGATTGAGAAGGCATTTGTAATTGCAAATGTCAAAGAGGGGTAGAAGGTTTCTTTTGCTACCTACAAGATGAAGGGAGATGCCAACTTTTGGTGGGAGGCGAACTACGCTAGGGCTGGAGTGGAGAATATAACACGAACACTGTTCAAGGAGATCTTCTTCGACAACTATTTCCCCACGAGTATGCATGGTATGATTATGACAGCCCCAAATTCGGGTTACCTAACCCCCTGAGTTTGGTGTTCACGATCCATAATATAATAACATCTAACTACCCATTCATATAGAAATAGTAATACATAAGTCATTAACAGAGATTGTTAATACATTAGTCCCAGGTTCTCTAACCTTAACATTACAAACATACCCTTTAGATAAACAAAAAGGGTTTATAAACAACATAATAAATATGCTTCATCATAACTAACTTATCATTATGCCTTTGTCTCTAGTCTTCACGGCACCTTCTGCAACTTCGTCCCTAGCTGAAAAGTTTTATTTAGCAAGGGTGAGCAACAAATTTGCCCCGCAAGTTAAGATATACATTGAATGTATAAGTATCAGAATAATAGACTATCTAATTTGATATAATGATACCAAAGTTCGGAGAACTTTGAAATAACTGAACAATTCGTTAATCAATAACAAGTCTCGTATTCTAGGCAACACAATAATCTGATAATGAAAGGGTACAACGCTTTCAAAGTTTCTACGATATTCTATTGAATAAACAAGAATCAATTATACGCAATAACAAAGTGGAATGTTTTCCAGATTTATGCTGAGTGATCCCACAAGATCTAGAACTTCTCTTCTCGGGTATCTATCAAAGATTTACTTTGATATATACGCAGGTGTATCAGATAACCATAAAGATTAAATCATACCCCTCTGTAAGTATAACAAGTGATCAGTTTTATTATACCCTATATTATGCATAATACTTAACAGTGCCCAATGGCTGAATATACGACCTAAAATGTTCCCTTTATATAAAAGGTTGTTCTTCTCAGTCTTTGAATCAGAATTTGATTTAACAACAAAATGAAATGATTTCAATTTCTAATCACTTCTCTTTTCTTCTCTTCTCAAGCCTATCAAGTTTTCTTTTTCGATCTAGCCGATACAACTGGCATTGATCTATCACTAATAATTAAATTTTCTTCTCCTCTCCTCTCGAACCTATCAAGTTCTAACAAATGTTCGTCTAGCCAGAATAATTAGCTAAGACATTTCTCAACATAATTTGACAATAAACATGAATTATCTGTATTGTCAACACTAGCTTCTACGAATATGAATATCCAACAACAGTTATTCTACGAATGTATATTTTTTGAATCAGTAATTCAATTTGAATTATTAAACATGCACTAACTGCGAATAATCAACAATAAATTCTTAGACGTGTTCTAATCAACAATAATTAACCACTATAATAATTGAATAAATATAACTCAAGGTTGAGTTAGGAAACTTACCTTCCGCGTTGATTACTGCTACACAATATACTTATCTGCGTTTGAAATAGCTATAATCACAATATCGGTCTTAAAATTAGCACAATAATTTAAAACACACAATATTTTAATTTACAATCCATACTTCTCCTAGACAAATTACCATATAGCCACATCGGTGTTTATAACCTATATAAACACTTATCAAGTCTAACTAGTTTGGTCTGGTTGGACTTTAGTCTCATCTCGCTGTACTGGTCACCCTATCCGATAAGTAACACTTATATTGTCAATTAATCTCGGTCTCTAAGCTTCAATATTATTTTAGATAAGTCAATTATCATTAAAAATATTTTTCGAAAGCTTTTAATAATTTATAAACAATTATTATAATTTATAATAATTTTTCAAACACTTAAATTATTTTTAAATGATTTAATTATCAAATAATCTTATTATCATTAATTAATAACTTAAAATATTTTTAAATCACCAATATTCTACTTAAATAAATTTTTTTTAAAATAATTAAAAATTATTTTTAAATCATCACCATTAATATTAAAATATTAATGAAATTATTATTAAAATATTAAAAGTCATTAATTATAACTTAAAATATTTTAAAAATATTTTTCTCATTGTTAAATGATTCTTAAATCAATAAAATCATTTTTAATTTATTTATTTAATATAATAATTAAATAAATCTAATATCATTAACATTAATTTATTAATGATAATTCTCCAAAAATATTGAAATATATATTTTGTAATTCAAAATATTTTCTAACACTTTATTCTTATTTAAAATAATTTTTAAATCAATAAAATCATTTTTAACTTATTTATTTAATTTAATAATTAAATAAATCTAATATCATTAATATTAATTTATTAATGAAAAATCCTCTAAAAATATTAAAAGTCACATTTTATAACTCAAAATATTTTCTAACTTTTTATTCTTATTTAAAATAATTTTTATATAATTAACATCATTTTTTTCTAATTTATTTAATACACTAATTAAATAAATTAAATAGTATTAATATTCAAATAATTATAAATATTAATGAAAAATACCCCAAATAATTAAAAGTTATTTTTCAGAATTTAAAATGATTTTTAAAACTATTTTTGGTAATTTTTATAATTTATTTTCTATTTTTAATTAATTAACGAAAATTTAAAAATTAAAAAAATCAAAACCGTCGCTAATTGCCTATAGCGACACTAAGCGTCGCTGTTGGTGTTCTTGGTGCTCAAGAACACTGACAGTCAGTGTTTAAGGCTCATGGTTTGACCAGCTCTAATTCATAGTCTGATCATGTTTTGAGCTACCTTGTGCATCGATAATGTAGTCTACATGTAGTACTACAACATTCAAGCAGTATCTCGATCATACAACAACACTTCTGTAAGATCTAGAGCTTCAAAGTAGCTATCAGACATTATCTGGGTTTTCTGGGTTACCCATAAACCCAGACAGTCTCGAGGTACTACTTTCAAGCTCAATAATCTTCGTGTTCGGGTCATGATTTTGGTTCTTTCTTGGTTCTTGTCCGTAGTATAAATGACAAGGAACAACACTAAAACAACAGATCAACTAAACGACAACAACATCACAATTTACATCTTGGTCAAAGGCTATCAGAAACGTAGTTTATCTGTTTCTGGGTTTTCCAGAAACTGTGACCATGAACGGATGGTCTAGTTTGAGCACCTTTTACGTTCGATCTGTTGATGGTTTAAAATATTTAAAGACCCAGATCTAGTCCAGTGTATAGGCTACAACATGGTTATCATATCATTAACATATCATGTAACGTCTGTCAGACAAAGGCCTTCGAAAATCTTGTAAGGCTCGATTTTTCACTTTCTGGGTTACCCAGAAAGTGACTGGTCATGCTCGGTCAACCCTCTTTGACCATGAATAACATGAAATCTAAACATGTAATGGTTGTGATTTCTTTTGCAGATTAAGGACCTCATACCAGACTACCAATCCAAAACATCAAACAACAAAAAGCATAAACGAGCAATGATCTGTGGCCACTGACATTAGGTTGTCAGACCACTTTTTGAGCTCAAGAACAGTTTTGAAAAATCATCATTTTAAGGCACTTTGATGCTATGGATTCATGATAGATTATCATAGATCTTCATAAAACATCCATTAGCAAGATCCTAAACACAAAAACACAAAAACACAAAATTTTTCTAAGCATACAAGATCAAATTAGGTTATGGCTTTTATACCTTTCTTTTTCCAATTCTTGATCTATGCTCTCCAATCTGTTTTTGGTGTTCTAGTAACTGATTATATGACTGAGGGACTTCATAAATTCGGAGGGTTAGAGAAAGAAAGAGGTGTTGGGAGCTAAAAAGAAAATGAGCCAAATACATATACTTTCTCTCTCTTAGATCTCTTATATAATGTGCTAAGTTGCTAGATCTGATCATGCTATCAAATAGAGGTTTATTTGCTGAGATTTTCATGCCACAATGTCAATGGAGTTGGTGAACCACTAAAGTTTTAGCCATTTTTACAAGTAATCTAATAAAAATCCCATAAAGGGCATTTTGGTCATTGTTCTTGTAATTTTAATGGCTTGATGGTCAATTGTCCAAACCCTTAGGGTTTAAACCTAAGGTTTTAACCCTTAGGTTTTACAATCTCTAATTCTAAAATTTTCTAATTAGGGTTTCTAAAAAGAGAAAAAATTAGATTTTCAAAAATAAAATTAGGGTTTTAAATAGAAATTAATATTTCTAAAGTATAATTAGGGTTTTCTAATTAGGGTTTAGGATTCCCGAATATGAAATTAGGGTTTCTCAACATACGATTAGGGTTTCTAACGGTACGTTAGGGTTTTTAATCCGGAGATTAGGGTTTCTAATCCCTTATTAGGGTTTACTAAATTTAAACATTACCCGATCAATCATTGATAAAAAAATTCTAAATATTACAAACACGTACTCAACAATATAATTATTTAAATTATAAATTCTAGCGAGTCCCTATCCAGACTTAGGGTTAGGGTTTCTATTCTTTGTTAAGCACAACTTTACTTTAATTTTATTAGTCAATACACAAATTGACCTTCTCGAGACTCGTATTACAGATACTTGTTGCAAAATTGATAATCAATATTAGTTTTAATAAAAAAAATTATTCGTAAAATTTTAATTATTCGAAATCCCGGGTTATCACATTCACCCCTCCTTAAAAGGATTTCGTCCTTGAAATCATCGCTTTCTTATTCTCTACAATCTTTTAAAGTTGTATCGTCAATTCATTTTTATCAACACAATATTAAATTGTTTCTTATATTCTAACCCGTGTCTTGGATCTATAAAAGAAACCAACTCATATCAATATCTAACCAAGATTACTCGCGTAATTAAATTTCTAACCGAACTTGTTACCTGTCGCCTCTTCACGGGTAGCCGCTGCATTTGGAACTATCACGCTAAAAGTGAATGTTTGTTGGTCTTCTTGGTTGTGCAGATCCTCGGATCGACAAGGTTTCGCTACCGGGTCCCTTGTTGGCACTTCTCCTCTCTACATTTCTCTTCGGACAATTCTGTACCAGATGACCAGTTGACCCACATGCAAAATAACCTTGTACGTTCTTCGGATTAGGACAATAGGGTGACACATGTCCCTTTTGACCACAGTTGTAACAGACTCCTTTTTTCTTCAAACAAACTCCTTGATGATGCTTCCCGCAAACTACACACGGCGCGCCTTTCTTCCTAATCTCTACTAGATTATTTCCTGAATTAATATCACCATCCCTCTTACATTTATTAAGATTACTACCTCCACTACCACATATCATAATATTTCCTTCAGCCTCCTTTCTTTGTTCTTGACTATTCTTCAATACAGCTTCCATTTCTCCCTCAGCAATAATGGTTTTTTCTAATAAAGTTGAAAATGAATTAATTTGCAGCACATCCAGCTTCTCGAGTACCAACGATTTCAATCCGTTCCTAAAACATCGTGCTTTCAGCTCTTCAGTGTCCACTCGATGTGGAGCAAATTTTGCTAACTCGTTGAACTTGACAAAATATTATGTCACCGTCATATTTTGCTGCTTCAGACTCAAAAATTGTTCTTCCATATTTCTCTTTAGACTTCCCTTCCTTGGCGGCATTATCTGATAAAAATCTTACATTAATTCTCCTTCTTTACACATATTCTTATTAATGACACAATAAGAATTAAAAATTTCTCAGATAATCGCATATTTATTCAAATAGCACACAGTACATTTAGCTCCTAACACATATACAACTATCCCTTTTTAATCAATATTAGGATTTACAGCATAACTTTAAACAAAAGTCGTAATTCTCCATTCACAGATAACTATTCCCATTTCATCAAACTTACCACACCTAGGGGTTCAGGAACTTGCCACAATTATATGAGTGTATGAATTTACCATAAGTATGAGTTTTAAGAACTCAAAAATTAATCTTAATCTTATATTCATATAGAAAATAAAGATTTCATTCATACAAACATTTATATTTACGTATTTTCACACATCGTTCTCGATATGCTATCAAAAGATACTATCGCTTAAACTTAAGCTATCTACCGTCCACTTTCTTCACCAGTCTTCTTCTTACTAGGACACTTGTTGAATCCGTGACCCGTTCTCCCACATGAAAAATACTTCCTCATATTCGGCTTAGGACAATGTAAAGAAATATGTCCTTTCTGCTTATAATTGAAGCACACATTCTTCTTCATCATGTATTCTCCCACGTGAGTCTTTCCATACTTGCTACAGGCTTGCTTCTTCTTCGGGTTTGAATTTTCAGAGTTGTCGCTATCTTTGTCCCTCTTTCTCTTATTCTTGCCTTTCTACTGCATGATTGTTTCTTCAGACGATTCACCACCTTCGGTCTTCATCCTCTCCACCTGCGCCTTGAGCTCGTTCCGTTCTTCAGTCGTTGCACGTAATGCTCGCTCCGTCTTCCATAACTCCTCTAAGAGAAATATCTTACTCCGGAGTTCTTGTACTTCTGCAAATTTTTGATCTTAATTTCCAACTTTGGTCTTATTCTTTTTCTCCACCTTAGCTTCTTTGGACTTTGCCTCCTCATCACCACTTAGATACATCTCGGGATAATCATCATGATCGCTCCCCAGATTTACCATAGGTTCATCTTCTCCCACCATTTCAACTGACTCGCTTTGCGCTGGCACCTCGGTTACTGGCACTGGTGCAACAGCTGCTAGCATCTCCGCACTCATTTATCTACTCCAGACATCCTACAATCAGTCTTAATGAGTTGATTAGTACTTCACCAGTATGAACTTCTCACACTCGATGGCCACACATCTTTCTATTGATGCGCTTCGGCACTCCATCACTTAGTACTCTAAATGAGTATTCTAGATTTTACTTATGGTTATAATCCTAGGGTTTTCCCCACCCCGCTTAAGGTTTATAACCTACAGCTCTGCTAACAACTTATGACACCTTGGTCACTACAGCTTCGATACCAACCTGTGACACCCCCAAATCTGGGTTACTTGAACCCCCGAGTTTGGTGTTCACGATCCACAATATAATAACATCTAACTACCCATTCATATAGAAATAGTAATACATAAGTCATTAACAGAGATTGTTAATACATTAGTCCCAGGTTCTCTAACCTTAACATTACAAACATACCCTTTAGATAAACAAAAAGGGTTTATAAACAACATAATAAATATGCTTCATCATAACTAACTTATCATTATGCCTTTGTCTCTAGTCTTCACGGCACCTTCTGCAACTTCGTCCCCAGCTGAAAAGTTTTATTTAGCAAGGGTGAGCAACAAATTTGCCCCGCAAGTTAAGATATACATTGAATGTATAAGTATCAGAATAATAGACTATCTAATTTGATATAATGATACCAAAGTTCAGGGAACTTTGAAATAACTGAACAATTCGTTTATCAATAACAAGTCTTCTCGTATTCTAGGCAACACAATAATCTGAAAATGAAAGGGTACAACGCTTTCAAAGTTTCTACGATATTCTATTGAATAAACAAGAATCAATTATACGCAATAACAAAGCGGAATGTTTTCCAGATTTATGCTGAGTGATCCCACAAGATCTAGAACTTCTCTTCTCGGGTATCTATCAAAGATTTACTTTGATACATACGCAGGTATATCAGATAACCATAAAGATTAAATCATACCCCTCTGTAAGTATAACAAGTGATCAGTTTATTATACCCTATATTATGCATAATACTTAACAGTGCGCAATGGCCGAATATACGATCTAAAATGTTCCCTTTATATAAAAGGTTGTTCTTCTCAGTCTTTGAATCAGAATTTGATTTAACAACAAAATGAAATGATTTCAATTTCTAATCACTTCTCTTTTCTTCTCTTCTCAAGCCTATCAAGTTTTCTTTTTCGATCTAGCCGATACAACTGGCATTGATCTATCACTAATAATTAAATTCTCTTCTCTTCTCCTCTCGAACCTATTAAGTTCTAATAAATGTTCGTCTAGCCAGAATAATTAGCTAAGACATTTCTCAACATAATTTGACAATAAACAGGAATTATCTGTATTGTCAATACTAGCTTCTACGAATATGAATATCCAACAACAGTTATTCTACGAATGTATATTTTTCGAATCAGTAATTCAATTTGAATTATTAAACATGTACTAACTGCGAATAATCAACAATAAATTCTTGGACGTGTTCTAATCAACAATAATTAACCACTATAATAATTCAATAAATATAACTCAAGGTTGAGTTAGAAAACTTGCCTTCCGCGTTGATTACTGCTACACAATATACTTATCTGCGTTTGAAAGACCTATAATCACAATATCGGTCTTACAATTAGCACAATAATTCAAAACACACAACACTGTAATTTACAGTCCATACTTCTCCTAGACACATTACCACATAGCCACATCGGTGTTTATAACCTATATAAACACTTATCAAGTCTAACTAGTTCGGTCTGGTTGGACTTTAGTCTCATCTCGGTGTACTGGTCACCCTATCCGATAATTAACACTTATATTATCAATTAATCTCGGTCTCTAAGCTTCAATATTATTTTAGATAAGTCAATTATCATTAAAATTATTTTTCGGAATCTTTTACTAATTTATAAACAATTATTATAATTTATAATAATTTTTCAAACACTTAAATCATTTTTAAATGATTTAATTATCAAATAATCTTATTATCATTAATTAATAACTTAAAATATTTTTAAATCATCAATATTCTACTTAAATAATTTATTTAAAATAATTAAAAATCATTTTTAAATTATCACCATTAATATTAAAATATTAATGAAATTATTATCAAAATATTGAAAATAATTAATTATAACTTAAAATATTTTTAAAATATTTTTCTCATTGTTAAATAATTTTTAAATCAATAAAATCATTTTTAATTCATTTATTTCATATAATAACTAAATAAATCTAATATCATTAATATTAATTTATTAATGAGAATTCTCCAAAAATATTGAAATATATATTTTATAATTCAAAATATTTTCTAACACTTTATTCTTATTTAAAATAATTTTTAAATCAATAAAATCATTTTTAACTTATTTATTTAATTTAATAATTAAATAAATCTAATATCATTAATATTAATTTATTAATGAAAAATCCTCTAAAAATATTAAAAGTCACATTTTATAACTCAAAATATTTTTTAACTCTTTATTTTTATTTAAAATGATTTATATATAATTATAAATATTAATGAAAAATATCCCAAATAATTAAAAGTTATTTTTCAAAATCTAAAATGATTTTTAAAACCATTTTTGATAATTTTTATAATTTATTTTCTATTTTTAATTAATTACCGAAAATTCAGAAATTAAAAATAATCAAAACCGTCGCTAATTGCCTATAGCGACACTAAGCGTCGCTATTGGTGTTCTTGGTCCTCAAGAACACTGACAATCAGTGTTAAAGGCTCATGGTTTGACCAGCTCTAATTCATAGTCTGATCATGTTCTGAGCTACCTTGTGCATTGATCATGTAGTCTATATGTAGTACTACAACATTCAAGCATTATCTCGATTATACAACAACAATTCTGCAAGATCTAGAGCTTCAAAGTAGTTGTCAGACATTATCTGGGTTTTCTGGGTTACCCAGAAACCCAGACAGTTTCGAGGTACTGCTTTCAAGCTCAATAATCTTCGTGTTCGGGTCATGATTTTGGTTCTTTCTTGGTTCTTGTCCGTAGTATAAATGACAAGGAACAACACTAAAACAACAGATCAACTAAACGACAACAACATCACAATTTACATCTTGGTCAAAGCCTATCAGAAATGTAGTTCATCTATTTCTGGGTTTTCCTGAAATTGTGACCGTGAACGAATGGTCTAGTTTGACCACCTTTTACGTTCGATCTGTTGATGGTTTAAAAATATCTAAAGACCCAGATCTATAGTCCAGTGTATAGACTACAACATGGTTATCATAACATTAACATATCATGTAACGTCTGTCAGATAAAGGCCTTCGAAAATCTTGTCAGGCTCGGTTTTTCACTTTCTGGGTTACCCAGAAAGTGACTGGTCATGCTCGGTCAACCTTCTTTGACCATGAATAACATGAAATCCAAACATGTAATGGTTGTGATTTCTTTTGCAGAATAAAGACCTCATACCAGACTACCAATCCAAAACATCAAACAACAAAAAGCATAAACGAGCAATGATCTGTGGCCACTGACATTAGGTTGTCAGACCATTTTTCGAGCTCAAGAACAGTTTTGAAAAATCATCATTTTAAGGCACTTTGATGCTATTGATTTATGATAGATCATCATAGATCTTCATAAAACATCCATTAGCAAGATTCTAAATACAAAAACATAAAATTTATCTAAACATACAAGATCAAATTAGGTTAGGGCTTTTATACCTTTCTTTTTCTAATTCTTGATCTATTGTGAGACCCCAGATTTTTTTGAATAAAGATTTAAATTTTTCAAAATATTTTTTTGAATATTAAGGTGTGGATTTGAGATAATGTTATAGTTGGGGGTAGTATTTGAAAATTTTGCAAAGTATGCAAGTTGTTATATAATATTCGATTGGTCGGGGAATATTTTTTTTGTCGGGAAATATTCGTACGAAGACACAATCATTGGTGGACCCACAACAGAAGAACTGTCGTAGTTAGAAAACGACAGAAATACTTTATGAAAATAACGGCGGAAGTTTTACCGTTGATACTGTTGAAACACCCGGTGTTAAAAGTACAGTAATACGCGTGGTTGCATAGTAGCATGCGGTATTGATTATTGATGCTTATGTGAGAAGTCACTCAGTATTGTTCAATCGGGTATTCGGGACACTTTTTGTGTCGGAGTACTATTCACGAGTTACTATTCATGAATTACTATTCACAGGTTACTATTCACGGGTTACTATTCACCCAAATTACTATTCACTCTAGTATTGCTCGCTCGGGTATTCGGAGCACTTTTCGTGTCGGAGTACTATTCACGAGTTACTATTCATGAGTTACTATTCACGAGTTACTATTCACGAGTTACTATTTACGGGTACTATTGATTCACATGATTTACTATTAGGGGAGTTGGTGCAAGATTGATAATACTTGCAGGACTAAATAAAAAATGAAGAAAAAGAGGAAGGTATTATACTGTAATTTTCGAGCCCCAAAACGTGCAATTATCGAAACTATGTTTTCCTATAAATAGAAGCTCATCCTTCCTTCATTTCTCACCTATTCACTAAAGCTTTAGAACCATTATTATAGAGAGAAATTATAGAGAGAAGCTATAGAGAGAAAATCTATAGAAGAAGAGAAGTCTGCTCCCTCACTACTCCTATAACCAATTTCTTTCAAAGGTAGGGAATATTATTTCTTTCTTTCATCTTCATGAAGAGAACTTCTATTATTCCATTCTTTGTTATTATGTTGGAATAACCTGTTTATGCGAAGTACCGCATACATGGTGAAATTCTTTTATTATTTCATTCTTTATTACTCTCTGCTGGAACATCCTGTCTGTGCGTTCTACGCCGGACCTGGTTCCATTATTTATTATTCTGCTGGAACATCCTGTCTGTGCGTTCTACGCCGGACCTGGTTCCGTCTTTATTATTCTGTTGGAACATCCTGTCTGTGCGTTCTACGCCGGACTGGTTCCGTCTTTATTATTCTGTTGGAATATCCTGTCTGTGCGTTTTACGCCGGACCTGGTTCCGTTAATTATTATTCTATTGGAATAACCTGCTTGTGCGGTCTATCGCATGCCTGGTGATTTCTTTTGTTATTCCATTCTTTATTATACACAGTTGGTTAAAGTTTTGACTTCTATACTCCATGAAATTAGTGGAATATCCTTGACATTTGCGCTTCATCCAGTATCTTTTCATGGAAATATTTTTCTGACCATTCTTGACTTTAATTTACAAAGAAGTATCATGTTGACAATTTGAATATTATTAGTTCCTGGATAAATTAATTCTTGAACTTGTTTAATTGAATTACTATAACATTGTCATCATCCTCATGTTTATATTATGTTGAAAGTCATCTTTGGCTTACGTGCATAGATGGACTTAGTATGATTATGACCAGGGATCATTCGGTATAATCATGAACTGTGATGTGGTAAAAGTCCTCAGTGGCCCGTAATGCATTGATGGACAGTTTTTGGTATAATTATGACCAGAGATTATTCGGTATAGTCATGACCGTGGATGATTTAATGAATATCTTTGGTTCGTAGTACAGGGATGATTAGAAGATGTGGTTTATTTATTAAGCTGAGTCTCAGCGATAAAAATTGATGAAAACATTTTTAAATCATAGAAGATAGTAGATTTTATTCTCTACTTGACTCTTCTAAGGATTGCTTATTCCGCTGCAGTTAAACTTGATATCTATTGTATTTTATCAGTTTAACATTGTTGAAGACTATTGATAATTTATTTTGCATTATCTTAGTCATAATATTTCTTACTGGGCTAGTTGAGCTCACCCTTTCTTTCAATGTTCTCTTCAGGAAATGAGAATATAGCTGGGACGAGTCGGGAAAATGAGTGATGGTCCAGAAGATAGTATTAGTAGTCCTCACTATTCTGTTAAATAGTGTGACAATAAATGTAATGAGGACTCCTTGAGTATGGATATTGTCTAGATGACAATATTCCTATTAGAACGCTCAGTTTATGTATTGTAGTATGTTACACGACAGTTGTATAATTAAGTTTGTATTTGTATTCTGTACCATGTATCTGGCGACCTAAGATGGGTGATGTATACCTAATTTTGGGGCCGTCACAGTTGGTATCAGAGCTTAGGGATATGATCCCTGGCTAGGATGTGGGAATAGAACTAGGAGGGGAGAGACGGGAAATTCCTTCGCTAATATGACCTACTTAAGTTTATTTGGTATTTAATTGGTCGGTCAGAGTATAGGGATAAATAGATATGTCAATTAACCCTTGTTTTGTGACAGTGTTTGGGAATGGCATCTGAAAATATTGAGATAAGCAATGAAGCACATGAGAGCGTTGATTCAGCTCAAGCAAAAGGTAACGACCAACAACACGATAATAATCATACCGGTGGCAACGGCTATCGGAACAATGATAACCATCGTGGGGGAAATTATCATGCCAAGAATGGTAACCACTTCGGTGGTAATCATGGCCAAGATAATAGAAGTGGAAATTTCAAGAAGAGAAGGTCATTTAGCTCAATTTTGTCATATAGTGAAATCAAGTCCAGCTGGGACGGTGGCACCAAAGGCGGATACAGACAAAACAAATTCGGTAGTTTAAGGGAGAGCATTTTTCGTGACGAGGAATCGAACGAAGTTATCACGGGTTAGTTAATTATAAATTTTTGCAGAGTCTATACCTTATTAGATACCGGTTCTACCCATTCTTTTATCTCTCTTGCTTGCGCTCAATGTTTAAATTTGACTCCAGAGAGATTAGACTTTGACTTATCGATTGAAACTCTGTTAGGAGAAACCTTCATTTCATGTGCTATCCAAGTCTTGGATGAGAGTCACAGTTTTGAGTGATATTTTTATTGTTAATAAATTTTCTGACGTATTTTTGAAGACTTCTTAAACTACCCCTAGAGCATGAAATCGAATTTTGTATTGACCCCAGTACAAAACCCATTTATAAAACCTTCAAATATTTCATCAACTAAAAGGATCTGGTTACATTGATTATAATGAGAGTTATAATAAAAGCGTTGGAATAATGAAAATCGTGGGTATATGTGGTATTAGTAAGTGTTATGATGAGTTATGTTGGTTATTATGTGAAAACATGAAAGTTTCTTAGAAATCACAAAGGGTTGAAAAATCAGATTTTGGTAAAAACGTAACATAAAATTCAATTGACTATATCTCCTATTATATTTTGAATTTTTGAGTGTGGTCAAGTCCTAGAGTTAGATCTATGAGTTATCTAACTAATCCAAGTGGAATCACTGAATAATGTGTTGTAGATTTTCGTGCGGATTGATTTTAGCAAAGGAGTCAAAACTTCAAAATGTCCAAAAAGCTGCTGCCACATTTTTGTAAGGGCTGTTTCGGCCACTTAATTAGTGAGAAAAATTTAGGCCTTTTTCGAACACAAAAGTATATGGTATAAAAAGAACATCGTGTCCAAAAATGAGCTCATTCCGACTTAAAATGAGCAAGTTATGACCATTTCAATATTTAGGTTTTTCGGACGAAAAACGCTATAACCGGATACAACTCCGATGACCATGAAAATTAAACTGGAGG